>CM051000.1:462500-505000 GCA_027704905.1 Muraenolepis orangiensis | reverse complement strand
CGTAGAGCCTTTGATGGGATCCATTACTGTAATCAGTGAGAACAACACGACTCATGGCGGCGGAAGGATTTAACAGTTGACTGACTTTCAGAGCAAGGTAAACATGGCAATCTGGGAAATCTTCATTCCCTTACAATCACGTATGAAATTAATGTCACTCACACATATTCTCGGTAAAACAATCTATTAAAATTTTCCCCAGGCAATATTATTAGCAACACAACACACAACATGGGGGGGGACAGCAGTAGCTCAGTCTGTTGGGACTTGGCTTGGAAAACCGTAAGGTTGCCGGTTCAAGTCCCCGAAACACCTGGGCACTGCTGAGGTGCCCTTGAGCAAGGCACCAGACCCCTCCACTGCTCTCCGGGCAGCTGTATATACAATAGCTGCCCACTGCTCCTAATACTAGGATGGGTTAAATGCAGAGAAACTAAATTCACTGTGTGTGTGTACATGTAAATGACCAATAAAGAGGATTCAATCCTCCAGATTTAGATTTAGGATTCAATCTTCCAGATTTAGATGTTAAGTGCAGTCGTGTAACATTTAGAACAAAGCTTTATAGTTTAAGACAAAGAAAATATTTCACTTGAGTTGAAAAAACTGATGCAGTTTGAAACTCTGCCTAATACTATGATGGAGTATTAGTACAATAAGTAGTAGACGTAGTAGAAGTAGTATTAGTATGACAAGTAGTATTCGTATGATAAGTACCGGTAAGTAGTATAATGATAAGCGGTAGAAGTAGTAGGATAGTAGGCCTATTTGTGTGATAAGTAGTAGAAGTAGTATTCATACGATACATCATTGGTACGATACATAGTAGTATTGGTATTAAAGTATTATTATTAGTATGATATTAACTAAGGTAAGACATCATTTGTGGTTGTAACTTGGATGATAAAGTGAGATCTACTTAGTCAGGCATGGTCATGCTCAGTAGAAGTACGACACAAACACGTGTCTGTCCAACATCTGTGTCCGTCCCTTCAAGTATGTGCTTTTATTTGCGAGTTTAAAAATGGTGTAAAGGACGAGAGTGTTGCCAAGGACGGGGAGGTTCTCCATGTGGTCCCATTCTGAATGAAATTGGAATCGTTACTCATGAATGCCTGATGCTCAAAGAGTAGAATCCCAAATCGCTGTATTATTGTAACGCCTGTGAAACAAGAAGGACCTTAACTGTTGAAGCTTCTCATGGTGTTTCTTGGTGAGAGAGCGGAGGTTTTAGGCTCCACGGTGTCCGCAATGTTTAGCTTTTAGTTAAAGGCAGGGGACAAAGCGAAAAATCTGCGCAAACCGTATCAAAGAAGTATAAGTATAAAGTATAAAGAAGTATGAAGAAATGTGTTTTGTTAAGTATAAATATCAAAATGTGATGATTTCTAATGTTTGGACGAAGTTTAAAGTTTAAGTCTCAGAGATTCCGTTGTAAACCTATAAAAGTTGAATATTTTAGTGAAGATGATTACATATACTATGTAATAGCGCACAATTCCAAGCCAAAAAACTAACTTTTAACATTTTGAACAGAGTCTCTCGGTGAATAGTTGACTAGTAGAGAAGTAGGTGCCAAAGTTTGTAGAGAAAAATAAAGTCGATAAAAAAGCCGAAAAATAAGAATAGCGTAAGAAGAAACATAAGCTGAGCGCTCGCCTAATTAACGCTTCAATTCAGGCGATGAACCCGACGGCATCGTCATTTACCATTCACATGTAGCTAAAGGTTACCCCTCGGGAAACTAACTAGCATTCCTAATCTTTGCCAGGGTCTTAAAAGTAAAAGGTTTTGAATAGCTGCCTGCCCATGGGCCATGAATGAAAATTAGCCTCTTTGGCTAACTCAGGCATGTTTACAGCAAAGTAATTAAAGTGCACTACCCAAATAAACAAATGAACAAACAAACACATAAATAAATGAATACATGAATAAATAAATAAACAAATAAAACAATTAAATTATGTATTTCCCCTGTGATATGATCTGCTATAATTGTTTAGATTTGAGTTGATTGACCACATTGTCAAAGTAAAAGGGATAATTTGAAACAAACAAACTAGCACAAAGCTAGGTCTTTGTATTTAGTAAGTATTTAGCACTTTAGCATGACTAAAGTAGTAAATAGTCTGATTGTCTAATCTGGTGATTTTTTCTTTTTTTCCAAAGAAAGTATTTCACAAAGAACGTTGTTGTAGCTAATCTTCCAACGACCAGTGATGCTGCTAAATTATGCTAAAGGCGTCATTGGTACACGGAAGTAGGCACCTATTTTCACCAAACTCTACTTACACAAATAATATTGAACCATATTAGAAATGGGAGGGATTGAGTGACTATGTGTGACATTTGTAACAAACTATATGGACATCAAACCTGTATCGTGGAATGACAAGATTCCGGCTGTGGAAGCTACCCGGAGCATAATGCTAAGGATGGGGTGTGCTGCTGAGTGCCTCTATGTGTGTGCACATACACACCGAGGGGATCACATAGAGGGGGTCCCAAACCACGCACTTTCAAGTTGGCAGCTTGAGAAGCCAGGTGTCATGGATAATTCCTTCTCAGGTGTCTCCATCCCCTCCAAGCTTAGCTTCTCCTCGGCCTGACCAGCAGAGTCTCCATCCTCATAGGGATGACCTCCCACAAACCCCTGCCGCCCCCTCCCATTCCAGGCACACGGACTAAAGGGGAAGCTAAACCCATACCTGGGCTCCAAAGAGAATGAGCGGGGTGAGAGAAAGAGAAATCAAGAGAGAGAGAGAGAGAGAGAGAGAGAGATCAAGAGAGAGAGAGAGAGAGAGAGAGAGAGAGAGAGAGAGAGAGAGCGAGAGAGAGAGAGAGAGAGAGAGAGAGAGAGAGAGCGAGAGAGAGAGAGAGAGAGAGAGAGAGAGAGATCAAGAGAGAGAGAGTGAGAGAGTGAGAGAGAGAGAGAGAGAGAGGAGGGGGATGCTCCCTGCTGAGTGCAATTGGGATTTGGGAAAGTTAAACACTTCTCAAGCGCAAAAGATTCCAGCCTGGGCAGCAGAGAGGGGATTCTCTCCACAGGCCTCCGTGCTCACCTGATCAGCAGGTCGTCCTCATCACCGTCCTCCACCTTCACCTCCACCTCCATCTCCACCTCATCCCAAGGAAGGGCTCAGCTCACTTGTTCACTGTGAAATGCTGCTGCTGTCAACTGTTTTGGCTGCCGTCCTTGACACCGAAATAAAGGAGAGTTCATACTTCAAGAAAAGAAAATGAAGCGAATTTGAAGCCCAAAAACGAAAGTGAAACACCACGTTCACCCGGATTTGAGCTGATCTGCCATCAGACTTTTGAAGTGTTAATCTAAAGTCTGCTTTGTGAGACTAAATCGGAATAAACCACTCTGGGGGGTGATTCCTACACATTATATATATATATATATATATATATATACATAATATATATAATATATACACATATACATAAACACTTAACGCTACAGCAACTATGAACTATAGGCTGATCCACTCCATCAGCATAACAATATATAATACTTATTATCAAGGATATATTTGCTATATTTACTTATTCAAACTTCCATTTAGTTTAATTGTACTTTGTATTGTACTGTGGTTCATGACCTGCATCGTTCCTCATGTCAGCACTCATGTTTTACTGCCAGACGGGCAGATCTGTTACAGCGTCCTATCTACTTACACCAGCACCAGGGCCCGGTGTCACCTGAACAATCATCCATTCATTGGTGTGTAGCCCAATACAATAACAACACGTTCTGCTAGTGTAGGCCTATGTCCCAGTGTTGACCACCGACAACAGTCAACAGGAGCACGGAAGGGGAAGGAGAAACTCATTTCTATGCCAAATCCGTTTTGGGCACCAAAGGATGGTCACAGAACCAACAGCGATGGGGAGACCTACACGAAGGGTTGTTCGGGCCAAACTCCGAGTTCCCCATGTTAAAGAACTTTCCATTCATTTTCTCCACATCAAGGCAGGTCAATGCAGGTCGGTTTAGCTCTGTAAACACCATTCAGATGCTTCTTCCCGCTTCCTCTAATTGACCTAGTAGCTCATTGTACCCCAGTGTAGCCATGACCCCGGACGTGGGTTACAACCCCCTCGACTGTGGCCCTTTTTGACCCACAGAGAACCTGTGAGGTATTTTCATGCACACACACGCTACACACACACACAATGCCACCAACTAAACAAGCTGCGTTAACAAGAACAAGACAAGACACATTAGGTTCAAACAATGCAGCATGGCTTCCAAACGCCCCCGCTGCTTCTCTCTCTCTCTCTCTCTCTCTCACCCCCCCCCCCCCGACCCGGGGGGGTGGGGGTCCACAGACCTTGCTTCATGTTCAAAGATTATCAGTTAATCCAAAAATGTGCAAAGAGCACGAGGGCGAGGAGAGGGACGAACGAGGCCAAACGTAACCAGGGAGAGAGAGAGAGAGCCAGGGATGTGTGCCTTTATTTGTGCGTTGGCTTTTTCGTATTAATCCGTTTGGAACGCTGTGTATATCCCCCCACCCCCTCCCACCCCCCCCCACCCCCTCCCACCCCCCCCCCACCACTCCTTTTTCTGGCCATGTGTAAAACGTTTTAGAGCCATTAAACAGGAGATGACATGTTCAATGGATAGCATGTAGAAGTATTAATTGTAAAAGGACATTATTTGGGTGTCCATGGGGCTGAATCAGCTTAGCCACTCTGTGCCGCCATTTGCATACAAAATGCTTTATTTTGGCAATCAATGAAAGTGCTCCACTGTATGGTGTGGCTTATCACATGCTTGCAGGAAATGGATTCCTCAGCCATCTCGTTAAATTCTGTTGATGCAGAACAATTTGAAACATGGCACAGGCTGCAATGACATTTAAGGAGGCCCTGGCTTTAATTATATTTTGCAAACATTTGGGGGCTGTTTGTCTTCGGGGATAAAGTGGCTCCGCTATAAAGTTAACTTGTTAATAATTCAGTAAGCATGTCTTTTTGTTGAGCACCAATCATTATCTCCTATTAGCGTTAGTTAAAGATATAAAGGGTGACTGAAATACACCGAGGGGGGGGGGGGGGGGGACAGGGACATGCAGGTGTGTGTGTGTGTGTGTGTGTGTAGGTGTATGTGTGTGTATGTGTGTGTAGTGAAATGTAAAAGGTTTACTACAATATAAACAGCGCCCGAGGAGCCGTGTAGGGGTCTGGTGCCTTGCTCAAGGGCACCTCGACCGTGCCCAGGAGGCGAACTGGCCCAGTTTTGAACCAAGTACCAGTTCTCACTCCGTACATGGTCTGTTTCGGGACTTGAACCGGCGACCTTCGGGTTCCCAAGCCCCAAGTCCCAGCAGACTGAGCTACTGCCGGCCCTAGTCGTCCAGTAGGGAATCCACATATCTGGAAAGAATGCAAACAGTATCAAGCACCAACTATATGAAAGTGATTTTGAGGACAGCCTACCATGTGTGCAGCCGACCCAGTCTCAGTCCGATGCGTACAGATGTAACAGACGCCAGCAGGTGGTGCTGTTCTTCAGTGGTAAACCTCACGCCCCGACGCCTAAAGAGACGTTTTAGCGATGAAGCTCGGGGTTTTAGCTTCTCACGTTAGAATGTCGCCTCTCATGCCGGGGGTCGTGAGTTCGAGCCCAAGTGACACGCCACACAACACTTTCAAACTGCGTGCCGCATGTAGGCCAAAACCAGGTTCCGCCTGCAACAAAGCAGCCTCCCATTAGCATCCTATTAGACAAACGTGTACTTTTAACAAGCACCCGATGAAGTGGAACAACTTTAAGCCACTGAATGAGCGAGTCCAACAAAACGATTGTGGTTTAAAAACAAACCAAAACATGGACTGAATCTGAACATGCTAGCGGTTCCAGTGTTCCGTTCAGCAGGAAGGTGGACTTTCTTTGTTCCGTGATCCTCGAAAAGACAACGTTACACTAAATGTTCCACAAAACATTCTATTCATCATATTTTTTACTGTAATTCCACCATGTGTGTACTTTTCGAAACAAAACATTGCGAGCAAACAACGGAATTATTCATACGTGTGGGTTTTTTTCTCTCTCCCGGTGGCCGTTTCCGGCTCTGAAGACGGTCGGAAATTCAAATGCGATCCGGTGGTGATTTGTCGGAGGTGTATTATTCACAGCCTTGTGAGAGGGCCCTCGCTCCAGCAATGCTAATAAATAAATGTGTAGTCTGACAACCAGAGCAGTAAAAGACACTCAAGGTTCTGGCCTACATTCACGTAAAGCACGCTTAGACTCCATTAATGCACCTCATTCACTTCTCACAACCGCCCTTTTTGTTCTATGAATATAAAAATCTGGGGGAAATGTTGGAACCCGCGTGTGTCCTTCACGACACTCACGCGTCACACGCATCAATACTGAATCAAATAAAAAATTAAACCATCTCGAATGTACTTTGATTTAATACACGGCCCATCACAATAAGCCCTCACCCGAAAACACTCCACATGCTATTTGGAAGTAATTGAATGATTTAGCCAGCGGCAGAGAGCCGCGGTACAGGGGGGGGGCCCAGGTCTTATTGTGAAATGGGTTTGCTGCTGTTTTGTAAGGTGACATTCTGCAGCAAATCACTTGCATGAACAGAGAGGCGGGAAGAAAGATATATATATTTATTTTGCTAAAAAGTAATTTTCTTCAGAGAGTGTGCGTTGATTTCCATGTGCAGTTGTGTGTGTGTGTGTGCATCTATTTCCCAGTCAACAATGAAATGCATGAACATCTCGGCAAAGTAAATGTTTTATTTCTCTCTGGGTATAACACAAAATATTACATTTATATTTATATTGCAGCCCAAAGAAAATACACAGGCGTGTGTGCCCACGACGAGAGCAGGTCTCCTGGTGGCTAGGCGTGTGTGCCCACGACGAGAGCAGGTCTCCTGGGGGCCAGGGGCAGCAAGCAGACACTACTTTTGCAGGCAGGGCAGACGGTTGTATTTTAATTGTATCTAATGAAGAATAATGAAGTCATTAAAGGGCTTGATAAGCGAGAAGCAGAGTAATACATAGAGGACACACACAAGGGTTGCTAATGCTAACACCAGCTCGTCTGTATATATATTTATATGAAGGACCGGCCGTGGCTCTTTGCTCCGCCATAACGAAGGAAACTTACCAACAGAGGCTTGGCCCCAAAAAGAGAAAAAAACGTTGTTTCCAGTTAGCTCAATTTCAACCACTTTTCCATATGCTGGTGAATATGCATGTGGTCAGATTCTGAATGAAATACTTCCCAGCTGGGGTTTTGGAGGAGAGAGAGAGAGAGAGAGAGAGAGAGAGAGAGAGAGAGAGAGAGAGAGAGAGAGAGAGAGAGAGAGAGAGAGAGAGAGAGAGGGTGCACTGTGATATTTTCACCGCTGACATTAGCAGCTCCTATTTTTTGAGTAATTGCACAGCTTGAAATGTACTGAGGGGTTTTCATGAAAGCGATTATAGTCTTATTTTAACAATGTTACAATTATGGGATGGAGGGGGGGGGTGGAGGGGGATATGGAAATACATTTGAGTCAGGTCACAGTCGAATTGACTGGAATAATAGAAAGTGGAGAGAGGACGGAGGGCGCAGAGGGAGAAGACAAGAAGAAGGAAGACATTGTTGGGGTCTAAATGATTTCCCGAACAGCGACGCGCTTGGAGAAGGAATCTCTACACAAATGAACTATCCCCCCGCCCACCCCCCCACCCACCCACACACACACACACACACACACACACACACACACACACACATACACCCACCCACCCACCCACACCCCCACCCCCACACACACACACGCACACACACACACAAGGTCTAATATACTGCGGCACATGTCAAATGGCGTGTCACTTTGAAGTTGTGCATTGTGCCAACAACATTTCACTGACGGCGCTATCAGCGTCATACACACACGGCAAGCTGAATCTCTTTGGCACCCTACGCCGGTTGGCACCGATAATCTCTAATCCATTCTTCCAGAGATGGTACACAAACACATATTTGTTTCCTGGGATTAAAAGCTTACGGGAAGGGGTGGTGCATGGCATTGGCAATAAGTTATCATTGTGCCAGCTAGTGCAGGCTAGTACTGTGAAAATAGAGATTTGTAGCATAAATACAGGAAGAAAAAGAAAAAAACAATCGAATGCCAACCACAGGTGTTTATAGCATCCTGGACATGACAGTCGTAGGCATGATCACAATTGATATATCACATTTGAGATGTGTGTCTTTGTATTTACAGTGAAGGGAATAATTATTTGATCCCTTGTCGATTTTGTCCACGAAGTTTGCCCACTTACAAAGAAATGAACGGTCTATAATTTTAATGGTAGGTTTATTTTAACAGTGAGAGACAGAATATCAACAAAGAAAATCCAGAAATTGACATCATATAATAAATAAATTGATTAGCATTTAATTGAGTGAAATAAGTATTTGATCCCCTTGCAAAACATGACTTAGTACTTGGTGGAGAAACCCTTGTTGGCCAGCACAGAGGTCAGACGTTTCTTGTAGTTGGTCACCAGGTTTGCGCACATCTCAGGAGGGATTTTGGTCCACTCCTCTTTGCAGATCCTCTCCAAATCCTTAAGGTTTCGAGGCTGATGCTTGGCAACTCAAAGCTTCAGCTCCCTCCACAGATTTTCTATGGGATTAAGGTCCGGAGATTGGCTAGGCCACTCCATCACCTTAATGTGCTTCTTCTTTAGCCACTCCTTTGTTACCATGGCCATATGTTTTGGGTCATTGTCGTGCTGGAAGACCCATCCACAATCCATTTTCAGTGTCCTGGCTGAGGGAAGGAGGTTATCGGCCAAGATTTTACGGTACATGGCCCCGTCCATCCTCCCCTCGATGCGGTGAAGTCGTCCTGTCCCCTTAGCAGAGAAACATCCCCAAAGCATAATGTTTCCACCTCCTTGCTTGACAGTGGGGATGGTGTTCTTGGGGTTATAGTCAGCATTTCTCTTCCTCCAAACACGGCGTGTAGAGTTGATGCCAAAGATCAAAATGTTGGTCTCATCTGACCACATCACCTTCTCCCAAGCCTCCTCTGAATCATTCAGATGTTCATTGGCAAACTTCAGACGGGCCTGTACATGTGCCTTCTTGAGCAGGGGGACCTTGTGGGCGCTGCAGGATTTTAATCCATTACGGCGTAGTGTGTTACCAATAGTTTTCTTGGTGACTGTGGTCCAAGCTGCCTTGAGATCATTAACAAGTTCCTCCCATGTAGTTCTTGGCTGATCCCTCACCGTTCTCATGATCCTCGATACCCCACGAGGCGAGATCTTGCGTGGAGCCCCAGACCGAGGGCGATTGATGGTCATTTTGTGTTTCTTCCATTTTCGAATAATTGCACCAACAGTTGTCTCCTTCTCACCAAGCTGCTTGCTGATGGTCTTGTAGCCCATTCCAGCCTTGTGCAGGTCTACAATCTTGTCCCTGATGTCCTTAGACAGCTCTTTGGTCTTGCCCATGGTGGCAAGGTTGGAATCTGATTGGTTGATTCTGTGGACAGGTGTCTTTTATACAGGTAACGAGTTGATATTAGGAGTACATTCTTAAAGCGAGAGGACTCATCTAACTGGTCTGTCGGAGCGAGAATTCTTGTTGGTTGCAAGGGGATCAAATACTTATTTCACTCAATTAAATGCAAATCAATTTGTATCTTTTATATGATGTACATTTCTTGATTTTCTTTTTGATATTTAGTTTCTCACTGTCAAAATAAACCTACCATTAAAATTATAGACTGTTCATTTCTTTGTAAGAGGCCAAACTTACAAAATCGACAAGGGATCAAATAATTATTTCTTTCACTGTATATATATATATATATATGTATGTATGTATGTATGTATGTATGTATGTATGTATGTGTGTATATATATATATGTCTATATACACACACACACATATATATATACATACATACATACATACATACATATATATATATATATATGACAGCTATCCCATGTACAGCACATCAGTCATTATACAACACAGTCAAACAGTAAACACCAGCCAAACTCTGTACATATGTGTTTCATTAATATCCTTGATAATAACACTACATCTTCAGGAAAAGGTCTCTCAGTTTAATATGGTATTGCATTTTGTGTAGTGCGTTTTAACTTTAAGATGTGCAAGTGTAACGGACGCCAGCAGGGGGTGCTGGTGGTGAGTAAAGTGAAACCTCACTCCCCCCGATGGCGAAAAGACGTTCTAGCGATGAAGCTAGAGCCCGTGGGGTTTAGCTTCTCACGGTATGCATGCCGGAGGTCGTGAGTTCGAGCCCAATGTGGGACGCTCATAGTTACACTTTCATTGTCATTCATTGTCTTACATGTTGACATATTCTACTGACAACGGTTCACCTGGTTGACCTGGCAAAGGCCTCTATGGATACCGCTCAAACACCTGAAGTGGAGGTTTCCTTGGGGCACACAAAGTCTCTGGGGAGAGTGGGGGAGTTTTAAACGTTTGTAGCCTTTTGAGCTAGCTATACTGTCATTTGCAGGCCTCCCCTTTAATGTTTTTGTTTGTTAGGCCTTAGGTTAAGACGTTGTAGGTTTACCACTGGTTTTGGTATATACAGTAAACCCTTATGTATGTATCTGTTATTGTACCTAACTCATTGGGTCCCTCACTACCATAAAGAAATCAAATCAAGGCTATCAAAAGGTAGTTTGCACGCTATTAAATAATGCATCACTGAAATGCAATATATAGCAGCTCGCATAAAACAACATATATGCATATGCTCTGCTATATCTGCTATATAGAGGCTTCTTTGCTAAAAAAAATACACATCACTTAAGTGAAGTAAACCAGTGCAATCGGTTTTCCATGGTTGGCCAACACAAACCTTGCATATGTTTTAGTGGAAAGAGCAACAAAAAAAAAGCGTATGGATGTCACATTGGCATGTAGGTTATACTTTTGGCCAGTATGGCTACCATAGTATACTACACTATATCCCTGTGTACATACATATACTGTATACACACCAGTTTGTTATACCTAGTAGACTGTTTTTAGATTTCTTATTTAACCACATTGTATATTACTATGCACTTTACTGTTTAATTTCTACTCTTGTTAGATGCCAACATATTTTGGCTGTACTGTACTTGTCATTGCTGTGCAATGACAATCAATTTGAATCTAATCTTATCTAATCTAGGTAAAACGACTAGGTATAAGCTACTGGTGAATTATTTACCGTGATGTATAATGCTGGCATGAACATGCACATTTCAACGTGTATATTGTATTGAAGACATCATATTTAATCTTCAATCTTCGTGTCAACCTTGAATTAAATGTTCACCTGTACACACAGGAACACAGGAAGATGATGTTCAGTATAATACACGACCACATTCAAAGCATTCCTGTACAAAGATCTTCAGGACAAGTGACCATGGATTCTAGTCTAGTTTGTGGTGGACCATTCATGGTAGACATCATTCCTATGTTCAATTGTCCCCATGGTAAATGACACATTACATCACCAATGAGAGACGGTGTGATACCGGGTGGTAGCACACAGACATTTTCCATCCGGTTGGCTGCTCTCTAACTCACCAGCTGTCTTGGAGTGGGCCAATCAGAAGACAGAGGGGGTGGGGGCATCCTTCACCACCTCTTGTTGTTGAGCTTTGATTTGTGCTTACAGATAGTCACCACACACAGCATCCATCTCTCAGAGAGCACCACCCACCACCCCCTCACCCCACCTCCACCACCACCACCCTCTCATCTATAAACCCTGTGTAGTAGAAAATGTTGCCATGCCATTTCTGAAAGGAAAAAAAAGACCATTCTAAACCCGGTTATATGATTCACTAAACAGTCGGAAGATTGAAAGATGACGATTTGTGTCCCAGATACATCTTTACAACGGCTGTTAGAACTGCAATATTATCATGATTTTCTAAAGGTCCTACTTACAGGACTTCTAGAATGGAACACATAATTAAACCAGTATGTATGTATAAATATTTGTGTGTGTTGTTTGTTTGAAATATGAAACACTTTGAAATATGAAACACATATTTTACAATGGCTTGTAAAATGCTTTAGAACTGGATGGTAGGTTCTGGTATGGACGCCGTGAAAACCTTCACTGTTGACTTTTGACTATTTCACGTGTTCAAGTGTTCATTCATCCTTACATCCCATTATTACATTAATTAATACTGAAAAGTATATCTCCCCTCAAAATAAATCTACTATTACTAACTATTGATGCTTTTAAATCAAAAAAACAAAACAATAGCAACTACTACCTATAGGCCAACATAACAGGATACTTTCCTTCTAAATGGACTTAGTAGTTAGTGGGTTTAGACAATTTGATATGAATCTAAATCCAGCAGCATGACAGGCAATACTCTTGCCTCAGCCTGTTATTTTCCTATGTATAAACTACTGGTCATCGTCATGCTGTATGCTACAAATGACCCATCATAAGGGTCTGCCAAAATACCAACTGTTGCCACTAGGAGGCGGTACAACGTTGTATGACAGTTGTGTCTGTCAAACAAACAGTGTGACTGAGATTTTACATTTGGGCAAAATAGCAATTTAAAAGGGGTCTAAACATGTGTGTTTTAAAGATTTGATTTGGTTATTAAATATATAAACGGTGGAAAATAATGAATTAATATAATTATTCGTTGACTTCACATTCTTACCATGCCTACATCTCAACATACCAAATAGATAAGCAGCGTCGCCGTGGGTTTTGGACAGTCGTGGGTACCTGGTATTTAGCTTTATTGATCCATTCTATTATAAAAGTATAAAGCTTATACCAACATTTGTTTCGACGCATGTGGCGGCGATGTATCCTGTTGTCGTTCTTCTGACACGTCGCTCTCTGGGTGTAGCGGTGATGTGTGGGTCAAGTCTGCCCCCTGCTGGCCGCTCACAGTAAACGCAAATTAAGAGCGACCGAGGACGGTCACTCCGTCGATATCCGAGCGGGCTGGTCACTTCACGTCGCTGGATGTTTTGTTTTTATGTTTCATGGAAACAAGAACTACGATAAAAGAAAAATGCCGATCACAACTTGCCAGAAGGTGACGCTGATATCGTGCTCCGTGTTGTGTGTTTCTCTTTTCCTGCCTAAAATGTTTTTATCCAGAGGGAGAAGTGAAACAGGGCAGCATCAGCAGCTGGAGGGTAAGACGCAGCTTAACAGATCATCTTCATCCATCATCATTATGATGCGCCATCACTCATGCTTTCACTGCTGCTGCTGCTGCTGCTGTTGTTAATGTGGCCAGATGTTACACAGTAAACCAGGCCAACCATGGCATTGATCATTTTAAAAATATATTTAGAAATACAGGTTACTATGTATATGTCTAATGTTACCTATGCCATGCCTTTCTGCTGACTGCAGGCAAACTAAGCAGCACACCTGTTAAATAATTGCAAATCATATACCAGTGGAATGTACTATTTTAGGATTAAAGTAAACAGGGTCTGTTTTTATATGAAATACATTATAGATACTACTACTAGGCCTACTACTGATACTAGCCCATGTAAAACACAGTAAAGTTGATAGTCTATGAATCATGTTTTTAAAGCTTCAATGAATGCCACAGTTGTAAGCTACAGTTGATGTATTCATATATGTTTCAGAGTGAAGTCATGTCCCATCGTATGACGTGGTGCTTTGGCTGTCCAATTATGGGAATTATTCTTCTAAACCTGGAGGATTGAATCCTCTTTATTGGTCTCATACATCTACACACACAGTGAAATGTGTGCCTTGCTCAAGGGCACCTCGGCAGTGCCCAGGTGTTTCGGGGACTTGAACCGGCGACCTTCCGGTTACCAAGCCAAGTTCCAAACTGACTGAGCTACTGCCTCCTTCTGCCTGCCTTGATTATTTACTTAATACAAAAACCTCTCCTGTCTCCCACAGTGGGCCCCGGGTTCTACCCTCCTATGTTCCACCGCCCATCAGCCGGAGGGGACCCTGAGCAGTGGGGTGAGGGCCCCCCCTACAGGAAGGGCCCGAGTGTTGAAGCCATGGCTAAAGTGACCAGCAAGGGGTCAGCCAAGAAACACAACCTGATTGGTCAGGTCATCCCCATATACGGATTTGGGATTCTACTCTACATCCTTTACATCATCCATAAGGTGAAATACATAGGTATTGTGTATTTAGTATTAAATGTAATGAAATATTGTTTTTTTTACATTGTATTAAAATGTATTAATTTCTTAATTGACTATTTCACAAATAATCTTTATTTTTGTTTGCAGTTGACATGTAGGCCTATAGCGAAGAATGTGAAAGGTGAATACTATCATTCTACAGTGAAGGATATGGGGAGTAAGCAGGGTAAGTACATCGGACAGGATGTGACGAAGATGTGTGGAGAACACCCACCCACCCACCCACACACACACACACACACACACACACACACACACACACACACACACACACACACACACACACTGGTCTTTATTAATCTCTTTATTGGTCTCATACATGTACACACGTGTACACACACAGTGAAATTAGTTTCTTTGCATTTAACTCATCCTTGTATTAGAAGCAGTGGGCAGCTTTTGTATACACAGCGCCCACGGAGCAGTGTAGGGGTCTGGTGCCTTGCTCAAGGGCACCGCGGCAGTGCCCAGGTGTTTAGGGGACTTGAACCAGTCCCAACAGACTGAGCTACTGCCACCAGACACACGCGCACACGCACGTGTGTTTTGTAACTTTTTGATGTACTCTTGTACACAACTGTGATGTACTCTCTAGCCCATGTAAGGAGGCAAATCATTTTTATGGAAAACTACTGAGCTGTCTAATATCTCAATAATGTCATACAGAGGCGCAGTAAACTTGGAAACTGATATTCTGAGAGCACAGATAATTTCACTTACTAAGATCTGACAGGTGGCTGTATGCCATTTCTAACTAATTAGACTGAAATAATAGCCGTTAAGTCTTACCTACAGCACCACCTTGCATCGTTCGTTTTGATATCCTCGTCTGTCACTGAAAAATAATAACAATAATTTGAAAGATGAACATCTTGTCCAAACACATTGTGGCACATTTTGATTCCAACATTGCAGAGTGTTGATTAATCCTGAAGTGTCGTTGAGGTCTGATGTGGGAGTCGTTTTAATGAGGCGTTGAATTGTATTCTTGAGAAATTATCCTATTTCAGTCAACTATATTGAATAAGAGGCCTATCAGATATGGAGGGCTTTCTTAACACTTTCACAATAATTGGTTTGATGAATAAAGCCTGCATCTGAGGGTGTGTGAGTGTAGTCACCAGAGATTTGAAAGGAGGAACAAGGGATTCTTTAACCCTCCAAATGATCCCTCCTTATATGCATAAGAGTCTGCAAGAGGGGGCGAGAGAGAGAGAGAGAGAGAGAGAGAGCTTGGGTAAGTAAGTAATACCACAATGATTGTCTTTGCTGTCTCTTAGCGGATGAATATGAGCTGTTCAAGCTTCATCAAAAGCTGTTGGAGACCGAGAGGATGATGGAGAAGATTGTCTCTGCGAAGAGAGTTTCTTCCGCCAAGTAAGTCTCTTTTGATTTACAGATGAATTCAGGTCTAACGTTGGTCTCATCACACCTTCCATTAGGTCAGCAATATGTCCATTTTCATGGGAAAGCAAATACGCTCTGATCAATGTTACAATAATGAGCAACTCAATTGAGTTAGATGGGTTTGTTTGTCTTCAGTTAAGCACAGTTCAGTGATACTGCATTCACATGTGCATGTACACTACAGTAGGTCCACCTCTGCTGCAGGCCTGCAGGGAGACACCACTCTTTGAGTAGTCGTTATTGTTGCTGTTTTGAGATTGATTCGAATTCAACGAGAAATTTCCTTTACTGCGTTTCATTGAGTTTACCTAGAGAATGGTGTTGTACATGGGAGTCACCCATGAAGACAACACAAGATAAATATATGTTTGAATTGACTTAACATGTATAAAAAAATGTTTTAATAATGTTTTTATTATGAAATTTCAGTTATGTATTTTTAATTTTTAATTTAATCTAAACTTGTTGTTTAGGGGCAGTAGCGGTAAGAAGAACAGTAAGAAGTCGGTGTCCAGGCAGGAGGAGAAGCTCCTCAAGCAGCTGAAACACATCACCCAGGTGATGCAGGAGGGCCGGCTGGACGTGGGCTCCCCGGAGATGGAGGCGGAGGAGGTGCCCTACACGACCGACTGGGAAGGTCAGCCCTGTGACTGTCATGTGACTGACACACTTACAGCAAGTCGCTGTTTCAAACAAAAGCCCTTAGAAAATACAACCCCCCTCCCCCTCCACCTCGACGTACCCCACCGACCCACCGGCCGCTGATCGTAATCGGCCGATAAACAGAACCTGTCAAATGATGATGACACAGAGCACAAGAAGAAATTAAATCCACTTCTTGCCCTGGTCGGTTTTTACCAACACATCCTCGGTTGTTTACATCATCCATGGTTTGAGCGCAGCACTCCTAACATGGCAGCGCGCACTCTGGATGTATTGGTTAAAACCGACGATGCGACCCAACAAGAGGTGGATTCAAATAAATCCAATCAGTAATGAATAATAATCAATTAATTAATAAAGTAAAGACACGTGCACGAGTACGATGGCTACTTCCGAATAAATCCGAGTCAACATCGGAAAGTGGTTCCAAACACACCGGTGTAGTTTTGTCGCCGTGAGTGCGACCTCATGGTGACCCCAGTGTTCATCCACTGTTCACACGAAGCCCAGGGGGCCATGCCGGGGCCATGCCGGGGCCATGCCGGGGCCATGCCGGGGCCATGCCGGGGCCATGCCGGGGCCATGCCGGGGCCATGCCGGGGCCATGCCGGGGCCATGCCGGGGCCATGCTGGGGCCAAGCTGCTTCCACACTTATACCGTTTTCACACTGGGCTTAAATACGGTATTCGCAGTGCTGCAAAACAAGTTTTGTTTCGCTTTAGCTTTCACACTGGCAAGTAATGCGCATTCGCTACCCAACTAGTGTGCATTAACTAATCCACCTTGGGTAGATGGTTTCGATCCCGATGTAGTTTGGGTGTAAAGCAATAAAACTACTACGGGTTTCACTTCCCGTGTGTGTATGAACAGAATTGTTAATGCGCATTACTTTCACTTCACACAAAACTTACCAGTCTCCTAATTGAATGCGTATGCAGTGTGAAAACGGTATTATTATCTCCAGGCAAAACACCGGAGCTGAGCTCGGAAGATGTAGGGCCGGCTTCACGAGGCATACCCTGATCAGTGCATCCCGATATTTCTGAAAGCATTCGTGGGTTTACCTGTTTACCTGTACCGATGTGTGGTTCTGTGCTCCTTCCTAGGCTACGACGAGGCGACCTTCCCAGAATACCCCGAAGGGGAGGAGGTCCGCGTGGACAGGGGCTGCACTACGGTCGTCCTGAAGGTGCCTCAGTCCTCACTGCCCACCGCTGAGGCCCTGGCCGAGAGGATGGAACAGGAGGAGGAAATGGAGTACGCGGACAGGAAACTGAACGTCGTCCACGAGGAGGAAGAGGAGGAGGAGAAGAGAGAGGAAGAGGGGGAGGAGGTGGAGGAGGAGGTGGAAGAAGAACTAGAGGAGGAGGAAGAGAAGGAAGAAGAAATAGAGGACGATGAGGAGGAGGAAGAGGAGGTAGCAGAGAAAAGGCATCTGCTCAGCTCTCCTCTCCGTCTGCCCGCTCAAGAAGGAGGGGGGCAGAGGCTGGGTATGGAAGTGAGTGAGGAGATACACAGACGAGAGCCAGGGCGAAAGCACATCAGCTTCAGCGACCACCGAGACGTCTTCCGCTATCCCAGAGAGGACCACAACAGTGTGGAGGAGGACGATGAGGAGAACACCGGGGTGGAGCTGGAGATGGAGGGCTACGGGGAAGGCTACGAGGACTGGGAGGAAGAGGAGGAAGAGGATGAGGAGGAGGGGGAAGACGACAGTCATGTCCGTGGCGGTGCGGGAGAAGAGGGGGACACGGACGAGGAGGACCCCGTGGTGGAGGCGGAGAGCTTGTCGTTCAGCCACGAGGAGTCCATAGACCCGGAGGCAGAGGCGGAGGAGCAGCAGAGCGGAGAGTACTTCCAGTGGATGCTGGAAGATCCTCTGGAAGCAGAGCAGCTGGTCCAGCCGGACCCGTCCCTGGAGCCTGGGATCACAGGGCTCACTGGCTTGAGGAACAGGAGAACCACATGAACCTGCTTTATTTAGACCATTGGCCCTCTCCCTGCCCTTGCATAGTGCAATCCAGTAGTTTCCTCACATCTTAAAGTGTCATATGTTTTTCTTTACCTCTTCACCTTATCTCAATAAAGGACTCCTTTGGTATCCTTTATACCCAAAATGGAATTTGTTAACATGCTTATAGACATCGGATTGGCCATAAACAGTAAATATGCATATGCAAGTTCAGCAGAATAGTTTGTTTTCTCTGCATAGAAACACAACATATGTATGTGGACATGAGCTGAATATATAATAAATACTCAATAAACATCGATGTCAACAGAGAACTTGAGACTTGACTGTCTATGTTATCTTAAAAATCTAAATCTGGGGGATTGAATCCTCTTTATTGGTCACATACATGTAGACACAGTGACATGTGTTAGTTACACAGGTAAGATGCAGGCATAGACAAGAGAACAACTCTTCACCAGAAGTCATAAGTGCATTTCCTTCCTAGCAAGCCTCCACGAGCGGAACCAGTGCTCAAGTAAAAGTGCAATAAGTTGACTTACAATAGAAGTAATAATTTGCAACAAAAAAAAATTAACTAACAAGCAAACAATCAAGTGACCAATATAGCTAACAAAATAGGAAGAATCAGGGTTTGAAGAGCTGAAGAGCTGGGTTTGTAGCCTGCGGCAGAAGATGGGCACCAACTCTGCGGTCCTGACATCCGTGGGGAGTTCATTCCAGCACTGTAGGGCCAGGACAGAGAAGAGCCGTGACCACGTAGATTGGCCGCAGGGGCCCCTGAGAGACAGATAGCAAGCAGACAGCCCGAGGCAGCAGAGCGAAGTGGACGGACAGAGATGTAAGGCTTGACCATAGCCTGGAGGTAGGAAGGAGCTATCACCAGGGTCTTGAACTGGATGCGAGCAGCTACAGGGAGCCAGTGTAGAGAACGGAGAAGGGTCGATGTGTGGGAGGACCTGGGGCGGTTGAACACCAGAGGAGCTGCAGCTTTCTGAAGGAGCTCCAGAGGTCTGACGGCAGACGCCAGGGGGGAAATCAAGGAGGGAGTTGCAGTAGTCCAGACGGGAGATGAGCCTGGATGAGTACCTGCGCTGCATTGTCAGTGAGGAAGGGGTGAATCCTCCTGATGTTGCCCAGGTTGAGCTTTAGGTGGTGCATGGACATCCTCTCCCAGATGTCTCCACTTATGTGTCAGAGGGGGGAAACAACATGATCAGTTGTGTGTCATCGGCATAGCAAGCTAGTGGTAGGAGAAGTCATGGGAGTGGATAACACAACCAAGGGATGTTGTGTGGAGGGAGAAGTGGACCCAGGACCCAAGATGGAGTCAAACTGGTAAGATGGTCAGAACCATGACCAGTGGACAGAAACCCAATCGTTACTTTAATAGTTTCTATAGAATCCAAACTTGTAAAAGGTCAGTATGGCTCACATATTAGTAGAAGGAATGACTATATATATATATGACTATAGCTTCTGCATGTTTTACCTCTCGGAAAAAGTATAATAAAGATGTCGACAACTTTAAGCTCAGCTTTAGCTTAAGTAAATTGGTCGCTAAGATACATTTTAGTGGAACATACCCATGATGCTATGCTCTGTTCCTAGCTAATGAACACATCACATCAATACATGCAACAACGTATAGTCAAATCAATGTACGTTTATTTTGTGATTACTGGATGTATACAAACACTGTATCTTTTTCACATTTTACAACAAAAATCACAAGAGAAACACTTGATGAAGTGAAGGAACATCTGGTTCCTGGAAACAACAAAGTATGAAAAGCAGTCTTTTGCAGGAGTATCAATAATTAGCTTGGAACATTTTTTAAATATGACACTTGTCCATTACAAGAGTAACATCTGATTCACGAAGTCTCCGAAAAACTCCCCAGGGTATCACTGAGCCCAGCCTCTGATTGTTCTTTGCTCGTTTGCCTTCACTTTAGCCATAGTTATCGTATTTAATGACAACATAATACAAAAACACTGTTGCATCACCGTCTGGGAAGTGATTGTGTTTTCCCATAAGAAGCAAGAGGAAGAAAGTTTGTTGAACAAAGAAATCGATAATAATCCTTTGCAACAGGATATAGCCCTGCTCAAGGCTGGGTATCCAGTAGGCTATACTCTGGTCATTCAATCCATGTGGTTAGTATTCTGGCATCTTGTATGTATAACTGGGTATAACTGTACTGCTACAAACATGGAACTGCTTCAGTTCGTGGTGGGGCAGTAGCAAAACCTTCGTCCGACAGCCTCTTATGCTCGGGGCCTTATAATAAGACGGTTTCTGAGCATATATATATATATATATATATATATATATATATAAATAAAGGTAGTTTGGGCTTTGATAATGAAATCTGTAATTAATAAATGGCAGGATAATTATCTAAATGCAATCAAACTATCAGAGGTGTTGTTGTTCCTATCTTTCCCTCCTTGTACCCAAGCCCATACTCATACACCTGTAAGTATTGTGCATTAGAATATTTATTTCACTCATTTTGAACACCTAACCAGAGGGCTAATTCAGGGGGTCCACTGCTCACATTAAGCTCAGCTCATTAGTCAATCGAAGGCACAACAATGTTTGTACAACTATATGTCATCCGCCATAGACATTAGGGTAAAGTGCACCCAACACAGTACATTCTAAGACAGTGAGGATTGTGGAATACAGTGTTCTAGTAGCACAACAAGGGGTTGTGGATTAGTGCTGGAGGGGAGTGAGGGAGGGAGTGAGGGAGGGAGTGAGGGAGGGAGTGAGGTGGGGAGTGAGGGAGGGAGTGAGGGAGGGAGTGAGGGAGGGAGGGAGGGAGGGAGGGGGGGGGGGGGGGGAGGGAGAGGGGGTGTGAGTGACACAGAGGTTCCTCCACCTTCAGGGAATCAACATGTATTGAAGCGACAAAAAGGGAGACGCACCTCCTGGTTCGAGAGGTACACGACGTTGACAGGACGGAACGAGCGTCATCTTACTCCGTCTTGGAGGAAGACAGACGGTTGCTTACTTAAAAAAATAATAATAATGTTTCGGAATTGTGATTTGTGTTCTTTTCTGGCATCGTTCAGCTGTTCATCCACTAATCGTTCCATCCATCCATCCATTCACTTATTCATCAAAAGTCTTTCCATTAAATCTTCATATAAAGAGTCCGGTAGGACACGGATTATTAAAATAATAATAATAATAATAATAATAATAATAAAAAGTACTGTATGTCTTTCCTAAAAACAAATTTGGGCTTTACTTTTTTAAGTATCTAATTTATATAATTGTTATGTCATAATTACCAAGTTAGATTTATCTTACTTAGCAAGTTTGACTCATGGATTTGGATCCTGGAAAATAACCATAATAGCTATTACAGCAAATGCATCTTTCCTTTTACTAAGAAGGACCTTTGTTCTGTTCAAGTATACAAATTACTAATTTTGTGCGGGGATGTTTTTTGTTGTTTCAGATCCACTGAAACAAACTGATGAGGCGAAAACAATGCTAAATTATAAATAAAACATGTGCTGCACATGTAATTAATAGAATGAATAGTGTTATTTTTGTTACAAGTTAGTTGGAACTCAAAGAACTGCATCAAAGAGCAATATTCATGCTTGAGGAACTATTTGACTCGTTCAGCCTAAACTAAACTAATGATTAGATACGTCCCTCTTTGACTTATTCCATGAAACCAGGAGATGGGGAGCAGTTAGTGTTAGAATTCACACACACAATGTTACACATAGAGCAGAAGGAAACGAGAAAGAAAAATTACAAATGTGGATGTGGTTAGAAAATACATATTTGTTTGAATTTTGATAGTGGATTACTCTTTGTGCTTTTTCCATCTCCTTCACCCAAACCCTTGTTAAGAGTCTGAGCCACAAAAGGGCACTCTTAGCAATACATGTATGCGATAATTGGGGATAATTAAATCTATTCAGCGTCACATCTCAGACCGACCACAAGGGGGCAGAAACTGCAGACGACAGAGAGAGCGAGAGGGGATGGATGGTTCCCGCCCTTTGATTCAAGTTCAAGTCCTTCAGGATCCAGACGCCCGAGTGGGGACGCTGCTACTCACAGGCCAACTTGCTGTCGAAGCTGGAGAGAGCGATGGAAAAGGCTTGCAGGGCACACATGGGGTAGTTATAGTCCATCGTGAAGACATCCTCGGCCACGCGGCCGAACTGCATCACGATGTAGTCGGCTGTGAGGGGGGGGGGAAAGCGCAATTACAAAAACGGCTAGAGATTTAGATCTAGTCTACAGCAACGCACAAGTGAAAAGCATGATTCACCAGAACAATCACATCACAGCATTGATAAAGTGGTATGCATTGCAATACTAGGCTACATAGTCAGATGTGTATTGTTACAATTTAAACCCAATTACCTTGTATGTAGAAAATAACAACTTGTAGTGCACAGTATAAATAGTATATATACAACAATAACAACAATAATAACGGTCAAATTAAACATTGTAATAATTTGCTGCATTTAAATAGAGCTTTTCAAGACACCCAAAGCACATTACAAAGTGTGTGTGTGTGTGTGTGTGTGTGTGAGACTGTGTCTGTGTGCGTTCAGCTTCGTACGGCAGCTAGTATGAGCCAGAACACTCATCACACACTGGCTATCACAGTGGAGAGCATCCAACTGTAGACACATAACATATCCTCATACTGTATAATCGTAGCTTTTCAGTCCCAGATATTATCGTCAATGTGTACTTCTGGCATGCGTGGAGAAAAACAAACATAGAAACACAAGGGATCCGAGTGAGTGAAGGAAGAAGCGGCGACTCACGGTCGTTGTCGTGGATGATCTGAAAGTTCTTGACGGAGGCCTGGGTGACCCGGCCGTGGAAGTTGAGCACGTAGGACTGCGTGTCGTCGTTCCACACGGGCGTCTTGTTGTGGAGCTCGATGGCCGTCTCTGTGCTCTTGTTCTGCCAGCGGGCCAACAGGGACTCGTGGTCCTGAGGGGGGGGGGGGAGGAAAGAGATGGGGGTGAAGAGGCCCGGTCGACGAAGCCCTCTCCTGGACCCTTCTCACACGAGGCCTCTGCGGCGTCAAGCGTCGCAGGACAAAACACAGGTGCAGCTCGTCACACTTGACGACTAACGAGTCCTTTTTATGTATCTTTTTACATCCCATTTAACCACTGTACATTGTATATCACTATGCACTTGACTGTTACATTTGCCCTCTGGTTAGATGCCAACTTCTTTGCTCACTGTACTGTATTTGTGCTGTGCTATGACAATACATTTCAATCGAATCGAATCTTCTAGTCGTAGTAGACTTAGATGTCTTCACTATTGTTTAGTCGATGGCTGTGTGCTGTCTGAATGTAGAGTAAGACTCTCAATGTACCCCACAATGCATCATGAACAGAACAGAACCGTGCCTAACTGATGGTCACTACCCAGACACATGGCACATTTAATTATGCTCATTAACAGCGATTCGAGTAGTGTCCCAAAGTGTTTTTTGCCGATAAGCTCACTGTTGCCCTACATTGACCTCTCTATGTAGGGAGTAGGGAGTGATTTTGGACACAGCCTATGGGTAGTGTGGGTGGTTGGTGGCTGGTTAAAGCAGCCTCATCTGGCCCCAGTCAGACTGATAAGAGTTTGGTTGAATCTGCCTCATCTGGCCCCAGTCAGACTGATTAGAGTCTGGTTGAAGCAGCCTCACCTGGCTCCAGTCAGACTGATTAGAGTCTGGTTGATGCAGCCTCACCTGGCCCCAGTCAGACTGATTAGAGTCTGGTTGAAGCAGCCTCTTCTGGCCCCAGTCAGACTGATTAGAGTCTGGTTGAAGCAGCCTCACCTGGCCCCAGTCAGACTGATTAGAGTCTGGTTGAAGCAGCCTCACCTGGCCCCAGTCAGACTGATTAGAGTCTGGTTGAAGCAGCCTCACCTGGCCCCAGTCAGACTGATTAGAGTCTGGTTGAAGCAGCCTCATCTGGCCCCAGTCAGACTGATTAGAGTCTGGCTGAAGCAGCCTCACCTGGCCCCAGTCAGACTGATTAGAGTCTGGTTGAAGCAGCCTCACCTGGCCCCAGTCAGACTGATTAGAGTCTGGTTGAAGCAGCCTCACCTGGCCCCAGTCAGACTGATTAGAGTCTGGTTGAAGCAGCCTCACCTGGCCCCAGTCAGACTGGGGCCGGTGGGGCTGGTGAGGCTACACACATGTGTGGGTCCTTGGTAATCAAGGCCCAAAGCTTAAACCAGCCACTACATACACACACACACACACACACACACACACACACGCACGCACACACACACACTCACGAGGAGCGCTAGCATATACCATCTGCTCTGTTCATCATACAACTACAAAACTCTGCAATAAACCGGTTTCCCCATCATCGGGAGGAGCCCTAAAGAAGCCATCTTAATGGGGTTTGGCAGTGTTGACTGCTTCAGTTTTCCACCCGTGCCCTGGTACATACATAAGCAGACTTACTGACAGACTTAAAAAACCTTCATGACGTTACTGGTGTGTATAGTACATAGTATAAGATCAAACAACATTCTGTGTGTGTATATAATATAGTATCTATATTTATACATACGTTTCTTGGCCGTATTGAGACTCTCTCGTGGTCCATGTTCATACCAGGAATGATGACACTCATCTTGCGGGGTCCTTTGAATCCCAGGACATTGGTTTCCTATTTTTGGAAGAAATATGAATGATGTAAGGCGCAGTCAGAATATTCAATGACAGCAATGAGTTATTATGATTAGGCCTACATGATGTGTGAGTGCTGTTCAAATATATCAAAGACTGACTAGTACTGCCACAGGGCTCGTACACGGCGACATCACATTGCACATGACCTCTGCCGCCATTTTTGGGAGTGTGGAAGCATTACATAAGTCATTTAGCAGACTCTTTTGTCCAAAGCAACTTACTGTATACTGTGTTCAACAAAGGATGGTAAGAGAAAAAGTTGTCACCAGAAGTCACAACATTTCATTCCTAACAAGTCTCCTAGAAATGAACCAGTGCTCAGGTGAAAGTACAATCATTTCAGGTAAAAGTACAATAAGTTGGCAAACAAAAGAACAATATCTAACTAAATAACAACCAAACAATATACTTAGTAAGATGCTAGTAAATCTAGAAAAAAGTGATAAGAGGACGCGCTAGGAGGAAGGATCCGCGTAGTGTTCCCTGAAGAGGTGTGTTTTCAGCCTGTGGCGGAAGATGGGCAGTGACTGCAGTCCTGACATCCTTGGGGAGTTAATTCCACCACTTTGGGGCCACAGGACAGAGAAGAGCCATGACCGCGTAGATCGGCCACAAGGGCCCCTAAGCGAGGGGGCAAGCAGACGTCACGTAGTAGCAGAACAAAGTGTTCACCGACATCTACAATGCATCACTGCAACAGTCTGTCGTCTCAGCGTGCTTCAAAGCGACAACCATTGTGCCGTTACCCAAAAAGACCAAGGTAACATGCCTCAATGATTATCGTCCAGTTGCTTTAACACCCATAGCGATGAAGTGCCTGGAGAAATGTGTAATGTTGCATATAAACTTTTCCACCCCTGAGTCCCTAGGCCCACTCAGACGCCATTCAGACTGCTGTTCATTGACTACAGCTTGGCGTTCAACACCATCGTTCCCTCCAAGCTGGTCCTGAAACTGAGGGACCTAGGTCTGGGCGCCCCATCTGTAACTGGATTATGAACTTCCTGACGGGCAGGCCTCAAGTGGTGAAGATTGGGAACAACATCTCATCCGCTCTGGTCCTCAACACCGGAGCACCCCGAGGCTGCTGCCTCAGTCCCCGGCTGTACTCGCTGTACACACATGACTCTACTGCCATGCACAGCAATAATCGGATTATCAAGTTTGCAGACGACACCACAGTCATCGGCCTGATAAGCGAGGGTGAGAGGACAGAGATGAGGTGGTCCAGCTGACGCGATGGTGTGAGGACAACAGCCTTGCACATAATGTCAGCAAGACCAAGGAGCTCATCGTGGACTTCAGGAGCCACCGGGGCACCCACTCCACCATCAGCCTGGATGGGACACCGTGGAAGTTGTCAGCTGCTTCCGTTTCCTTGGGCTACAGATTTCCGATGACCTGGCGTGGACCCGCAACACGGAGGTCATGCTGAAGAAGGCACACCAGCACCTCTATGCTTTGCGGTGCCTCGGAATAGGCCAAAGGTGGCTAGTGAACTTCTACCGTGGCACCATAGAGAGCATCCTGATGAGTGGCGTCACTGTGTGGTACGGCAACACCACTGCACTGAACAAGAAAGCCATCCAGAGGGTCGTGATGACGGCAGAGAACATCATCAGGTCTGCACTTCCATGCATTGAGGAGATCTGTAGGACCAGATGTCAGAAGAAGGCCATGTCCATCATAAAGGACTGCAACCACCCTGGGCACCATCTCTTCTCCCCCCTACCGTCTGGTCGCCGGTTGCGCAGCATCCGTACAGCAAGTACTACCAGGTTTAAGGATCGTTTTTATCCACAGGCAGTGCACCTACTGAACTGCTAGGAGTGCTGCCACTTTCACTTTCATAACATCACGTCATTAACATTACACTATCATACTTTGCTGGACGTTCTGGACTCATACAGCTACTGCACTGTACTGCACTGTATTCATGATGCTGCTGCACTACTGCACTTTAAATGCTTTTAAATCTTTTTGCACATTCAACAGATGTTCATACCATCTATCAGTCACTTTGCTGTTCTTTTTTTGTTCATTTTTATTATATATATTATTTTTATGGTATTGTTTTTGAGATGTTTACTGCGGGAGGGAATGGGAAGCAAGCATTCCAATGTACTTGTTACAAATGGCAAACATATATCTTGTAAGCGGACAGCGAGGGATGTAGGGATTGACCATTGCCTGGAGTTTGGAAGGAGCTTTTCTTCACTTTAGGGAGCCAATGTAGAGACCGGAGAAGCATTGGAATGTTAGTTATTATGTTGTTGTTTGTCGTAATGGTTTTTTTGGTCATTGTTTGGGCTTTCCTGTGCAATACATGTGTATGGCAGTATTACAATGTATCACTGGCACCATGCCAGAAGCCTGAGAGCTGAGACTTCATCCCAATGATGGATCAGAATGGGAGATTTTGAGGCAAGGAGATGGATATCACTGATAGGATGTAGGGAGTAGTTCAAAGTTGGGACCCAAACACAGACGCACAGAAATTCTTTTTGACAATTTCCTGAAATTATATTTGGTAAGTGTGTAATGGATACATACGTCTGTGCTATGTTATGTGTTCTCTTTATTATTATTATTATTATTTTGACATTTATATTTTGTATGTCTTCAGGATTGCGATGCAATTCCGATTCCTGTTTTTATTTGAAATCTAAACTCAATGGCAAGGCAGGTAAGAGTTCCACACAAAGCTAACTGAGGACATCTGGTGGGTTAAAGAAAGAATGACACACACACACAAACAGGCAACTACCACTTAAAACATAATTATACATATTAGGCCTATATGTTTAACCTCACAGGTTCCAGCAATGACCCAAAGTAATAAAGAATGTGCCTTCTGACTTCAATGAGGCACAGTTATACTAGTTAGTTATATTACTTATATTACTGACTACTGGTTTCAAATAGAGATGTTTGATATTATTTTCTATCAACAAGGGCAAGCATTAAATTCAGCCTTTGGGAGGATAGAAAATAGGTAAACATCCATCCATATATCCATGTCATATGAACAAATCTGGATATTACATATTTAAAAATACATATAGCGGCCTACTTGGCCGACTATACTATAACGTTGACATTTTCAACCCATACTTGGTTGATGGGTTGATACACTAGTTGTTGTCAGACTCACATACTGTATCTAAAGTCTGATAGCAGAGGAGCAGCTCAAATCTGGGTGAATATTTGTCGATATTAGTTTTCCCCAATGGTGTTGATGGAGGCGGCGGGGGTGTTGTGGTTGTTGTCCCTTAGGTGAGGACAGAGTTAGGCGAGAAAGTCAGCCAGTTTTCAGCCCTCTTTATCATGGAAGGAACTTCGGAACAAGATGAGACCAAGGGAGCTTGACACCATGTAAGTCAATGGGGAAAGCTGTGACTGACACGTAATGTAGGTCAATGTAACAAGGGCCTTTCGCTTCGCCGTTGGTTCTTCTCTGACTGACTCAACGGTTCAGTGTGTAAACTAAAAAACGTTTTCTTATGTGGTGTTGTATCTTGTTTAGCGTATGTTTTATTGTACTTTTAATCGAATTTGTATGCTGCGTCTGCTGCTGTCTTTGACAGGTCTCCCTTGTAATAAAGACCTTAAACCCGCATGTGCACATGTAGGTGTTAACCACTAGCGGCCCCTAGTGGCTTGAGTTGTAACTACAGTTGTTGCTACATCATTTTCAGTGTCGGTGTGATTCTCCTGCATGATTTTCCAACGGTGGAGAATAAAACCATTTATAGAGAAAGATTCCCTGGATGGATTGATTTGTGGACAGGTGTGTTTTATTCTTGAGAAACCTTCAAGTTCAGACACCTTTTTGAATGGAATAAATAGTTGCGTTTAATTAAAAGTACAATATAAATAAAATACATTATTATTATTATTATTATTATTATTATTATTGCAGTAGAAAAGTCACTTTGCACAGGGTTTGAATCTCAATGAGACCAAAAGGGTGACATACAAAATACAAAATATTTTGAGCCTGACTCACATAGCAAATGGCTGCCAGCTCCTGGCGCAGGTTGGTGGCTTCCAGGCTGGATGTGCTCTTGCCAGGGTTCAGACCGCTGTCGTAAACAGTGAACTTGGTCCCCATGAGGTTGGACCTGGCCCCGAGGAAACAACAACAACAACCACCATTACAGAGACATCACTCACACAGAAACAGTAACAGTAACAGCAGCAGTGACATCGTGTTTGAGAGCGACCGAGAAAGACAGTGAGAGAGGGAGAAGAGGGGAGACAAAGAGGGGAAAGCAGTATGAGAAAGGGAGAGGGAGAGCAAGGGAAAGAGATTGAGAGAGAGAGGGGGGTGGAGAGAGGGAGATAAAGAGAGAGAGAGAGAGAGAGAGAGAGAGAGAGAGAGAGAGAGAGAGAGAGAGAGAGAGAGAGAGAGAGAGAGAGAGAGAGAGAGAGAGAGAGGGGGGGGGGAGAGAGGGGGAGAGGGAGAGAGAGAGAGAAAGAGAGAGAGAGCGAGGGAGGTGAGAGAGGGAGAGAAAAAGAGTAAGAGATAGAGAGAGAGGCAAAAAGAGAGAGAGAGAGAGAGAGAGAGAGAGAGAGAGAGAGAGAGAGAGAGAGAGAGAGAGAGAGAGAGAGAGAGAGGAGATACAGAGAGAGGTTGTACCACAGAGGCTCCTAGTCCAAGCAGTCGATGTGAAGTGGCATTGTCATTGCACAGAACATTTGGCTCATGGCTCATTTAGCTAATTATCCCAAATAATATATTTATTATTGCAACATGATGTATTATTGCTGAAACAGATTACAGCCTACCCTTAAAATGTATTCTCAGGACCTTTAAGCCATTATTGCCAGATGATAATTGATGCGTGCGAGTCGTGGTGATTGTACTTTGTCAGACTGGCTCGTTAATTACTAGCTATTCCCTGAAAAAGCTACCCTCCAATGTGCAATTAAGCAGCCCCAATGTGAAGTGTGTCTACCATATCAGCTGGCCTTCATTCTGCACCTCAGTTACAATCCCCATACTCACATTACACATAATCACCATTTGTAATCTCAGTATCAGTTCTTCAAATATGACTTTGACTGCGAATCATCTCAAACTAGAGCTCTGTTAAGTGAAAAAGAAACATTTGTTTTGCATAATACTTTCTTCTACTGACAGCAATTAGTTTGGTGAGGATGTATGTAATAACTTGATAATCATTGTGAATTTCTATTTCGTGTCACTTCGTAATTGGTTACTTCGTCAGAATGGGCGGGGTAACTCACACCTCCACCAATCACTAAGCGTTTAGCGATTCTGCGACATTGTTCTCTGTTTTTTTGCAAATATTTATTGACTTATTGATTTATTTTTTTAGAAACGGCTTCAATAGCAGAATTTATAGACTTTCAAAATACCTAAAAGGCAGAATCCAAACAACATCAACATGTTGCTTTTTTCAAGTCCCGCCTACAAACACGCCGATTGGCTCGGTAAGAATTAATACGGAGCAAACCAGACCCTCTAATGGCAGAGCAGTGGGCGGGGCTTCAGGGGTGGAGGGCTGATAATTAATTAATAAATAGTTAATAAACCATGCAGAGGCCAGTTGAGTTGAGTTCAGCACGACCGCTGGTTGTGTGAGGAGGACGGCAGGGAGCCATGTTTCCTTCGTGGTCCCTGTGGGCTTGGAACGAGATACTAAAGCAGACGTGATATCATCTCTACGAGTCTGACTCACTTATTATTTACAAGCGTGGCGCTGTCCTCCTGAGTGAACATCACCCGGAACACAAACAGGCGTGGAACACACGCTGTTTGACTGTTCTTTCCCCCCAGTACAATTGAATTGCTATTCATTTAATGATCTTGTTTGTTTTGCATTGTATACATTTAACCTTTATCTAACCAAAGAAGAAGAAGAAAAAAACAAACTCATTGAGATTAAAAATAGCCTTTTCAAGGAGTGCTTTGTCCAAGGCAGGCAGCCAGCAGTCAACAGTCAACATTTAAGTGTGCACTTGCAGTCAATAGATAATAATGATGATGATAATAATAATAATAATAATAATAATAATAATAATAATAAATGGAACTTATATAACGTTTTTCTCAACAACGAATAAAATCAAATATAATAATAATAATACTACTTATATCATATAGTATCATTCTGATACTATAATGCATACAATACATGCATATACAAACACACACAACACACGCACACACTGCGTATGTATGTACACACACACACACACACACACATACAACAAATGCATGCATATGTATGTTCTTGTGTATATCCATATACATGCATGCATGTGTATGTTGTGTACAGTAGATCCATGCACACGTGCATTGTGTCCATGCGGTGCGTGCGTGCGTACATACGTAGACAGACTATAACTGACCACGCAGACTATATGCCTGCATGGTGCTTGATCCCTGCATGACCTGACGCCACTGCTCCTTCTGTCATGGCTACAGATGAAATCTAGCTAACAACATGTTACTTCCTCATCCCCCCCATGACGTTCAGACGTCAACGCTAAACCGATTACTAACGCTCCGGGGACACGACAGTCCAGTCTAAAGCAGCAACAACAACAACAACAACTAATTAATACTCAGTATTTTTCTGGGTTTGCATGAAGTTGAGACTTTATTTAGAGTGGAGTGATATTATATATATATAAGAGTGCTCTTGAAATGAACGCAAAGGAATCTGAGGAAATAGAATTTCGGATCACCATCTGTCTCTCAAAAAGTTTCTATCGTTATCCAGAATGGAAAAAAGCAAGCAGGAATTTTCATATTAATATTTGGGTGCAGTGATAGACCATCTGTTATCCTGAAAATACCAAATTGAAACTAAGGGCTAAACAAATCATTTATCTTTTCCACTGCCTGAGGTCTGTTGGGGCGGGAAGACAAATTGTTGTATCCCCCATGTCCTGAACATTGAGTACAAGCTGCTCACCGTGTCCCAAAATGTAATAGGGTTAGTGAAGCATTGTTTTGTGCGCCAGTCAATCCTAACATGTATTATAAAGTATAACCTTCAGTTCAAATGTACTTTGAATATTGGCCTTGAATATTGTCTTCTGTGTTTGTAACATCAGGTTAAATGGTATGTATCTTTGGTTTTCGTGTTTTAGTTGTTGTCAAGGACGGCGGTAACATTATACATTTGGCTTATTTGGTTTTCAATACGTACAGAACATACGTGACAGAGGAGCTTAAGGCCATCCAATCCCACAAGCACATCCCCCCCTAACCCTATTCTATGGATTACTGTCTTTGGAGAATAAACAGAAGCCCTGAAGCCTCACCTCAGCTTGCCGATGAAGCTTTCTCCACCTCGAGACAGATCCGTGGGGTCGATGGAAATGAGGTAATTCGATGTTTTACTCTTTTTTCTCTTCCTGCCGGCTAACAGGAACACCTACAGCAAACCCAGCCACAAAACAAAAAGACAAATGAAAATTAAAGTCTCTACCAACAACAGAGTTTACACATTGTTCGTTTTGTTCTCGTTACAGAATACTATAAATTGTATACTTGGATATACTATGGAATTGTATAAACATGGCGGTAGATTGATGCAATCGGTTGACGGAGCACTTGCTTCGTCGATCCATTGATCGGTTGTTTAAATGGGGTTTGATCGATCGGCCTCGGCCTCTCACCCTCTTGCCGTCCTCCCGCTCCAGGTGGAGGTAGTAGGTGGGGTACATGCCCCGGTCCATCCCCTTCTTGTCCCTGGTGATGCGACACTTTACCCGCACCCCCTGGGTGGCCGGCCGCAGGGAGAACTCCTCCAGGTCGTCCACGTCCACACAGGGCTCGCAGGCCGGCGGCGTGGACACGGAAGCCGCCTCCTTTCGGGACCAAATCAACCAAGTCAACCTCCTGAGTATACAGCCCTACAAGTCACATGTCTCAGTCTTAACCCCTGAAGCCCAAAGCACACCAATGGCCAAAGTGGGGACAGACAAAGACAAATCATGTTTTTTTTAAATGTGCCCGTCCAAAATAGGATTAGGATTTGTACATGCATAAATCACTTTAAATTGCCAATGTTTGAACATGTTCAAATATGTAGATCTTCCCCAACTCTCTCTCCGTTGCCTAGAACAGCCTATGGGCTGATTTCTATTATATTTGCGGTATAGATTAGAAATCTATATCGCTTGTAAGAAAAGGGTTCAAAATCAATCTCATAAAACACATTGGACAGGACAGACAGACGGACAGAGCCGCGTGACAGATCAAACTGACGGCTCTTGACAGAGAGACAGAGAGACCGTCTCTGAAGAGACGGCAGGGTAATGACTTTGATCCACTGGGAGAGGGGAAGAATAACCTGATTTATTTTAGGACTAAAGCGTCCTAAAGTAAGGGCAATGCTGCAGATATCAACTCAAGGTTCGATGGGGGGAAAAGAAGGAGTAGAACAGAATCAAACAGAATACAACCTTTCCCTGTGCTTTGATATCAATTCCCTTAATAATAATAATAATAATAATAATAATAATAATAATCACGGTGACCGTAGCTTTTTGGGGGGTTGGGTCATTGCTTATTATTGTTAAATGTTATTCTTCAAGATTTAATATTCAAGATTTGCATTTGCCTTGTGCAAAAAGTACAGTGGAATACCTACTCCCCCATTTCCTCCCGCAGTATGAACACTATACTATAAAAATACTGTACAGAATTAAAATGACAATAAAAATAACTATCAAGTGACTGATGATGATAAATAGCCTGACTGATATGTGCTATACGGCGTACGTTACTCAGGTCTGCAGTCACTTTGTTTCGGTCAAAAACAAACATCTTGTCATCTTGCCTCCGTTATGCAACACAAAGAGAGAGAAACAAGACGGACGTAAATGTAATCCCAGGACATGAGTGGTCCTACAGCGTAATGCATATGTAACTATCACTGAGGACCGCAACCACCCTGGGCTCCATCTCTTCTCCCCCCTACCGTCCGGTCACCGGTTCCGCAGCATCCGTACAAGGACTACCAGGTTCAAGGATAGTTTTTATCTACAGGCAGTGACCTACTGAACTGCTAGGAGTGCTGCCACTGTCATAACATTAACACTGTCATAACATTAACACTGTCATAACATTGCCATGTACATGGTCATACTTTGCTGGACTTTCTGGACTCATCATAGTGACTGCACTGTTCTGCACGATGCTGCTGCACTACTGGCACTTAAAATGCTTTAAAATATTTTTTGCATAATTCAACACATCATCCGTCATCACCATCATCTTTGTTGTGCTATTTGTGTTCATTTGTATTCTATATATTATTTTAATAATTATAACAATTATTATTATAATTTTTTTGTTGGAGATTCATACTGCGGGAGGGAATGGTAAATGGTAAATGGACATTTATATAGCGCTTTTCTTACCAGTGGTTACTCAAAGCGCTTTACAAGTCCTGCCTCACATTCACCCATTCATACACCCATTCAACCACCAACGGCGGAGTCAGCCATGCAAGGAGACAGCTAGCACGTCAGGAGCAGTTAGGGTTAGGGTGTCTTGCTCAAGGACAGTTGTGAGGCGACCGCTCTACCTCCTGAGCTATACTGCCGCCGAATGGGAAGTAAGCATTCCAATGTACTTGTTGCAAATGGCCAATAAATATCTTGTATCTTGTATAACGTCTGCTTTACAATCCTGACAGAAATGATGTGAAGCTGCACTGGAGGCAGGAAGAGGAAGTACAAACAATGACCTGGCAAAGCACACAATTGGAAATCATCAAAGCCATTATGTTGTGCTGCCATATTTCCGATGTATTGATTGATTGATTGATTGATTGATCAGCATACCTTGCCGGATCTCTTGCTGGTGGCCGAGCCGGGCCGTGTGTTGCTGTTGAGCTGTGAGGAACCGGAGCTCACCTCGTCTTCGTCGTCGTCCTCCTCGTCAAAATTCATGCTACTGGAAATACCTTAGAAGGAAAGATAAGATGAGGAATGAATGAGCTCCAGCTGTTTTAACACAATGCCAACTTTGATACATGAATACAGACATGTCCTATCCTCTAAGGATATTTAGGTTCAGATGGTCGGATCATATTAAACACAATCTAAAAATGGAAATTTACTTTTTAGCTTGTCAACTTTTTTCCAGATTTGTGTGATTGTGTCCATGCTGGAGAACATAATGTTCTGGGAACACATCGAGTGATTTATTGTTTTTATTGATGTTCCAAGTCTAGTACCAGTACACTGTTTCAATTGGAAATACGGTAAACAATGGCATTGTATAACAAAGTTAAACAGTGACAAGAAACAGAAAAACAGAAGAAAAAGAACAGAAAAACCATCAAGCTTGGAAGCTTGAAAACAATCTACTCACATCCCTGTTCCCTGGCCTAGAGGGAACCATATGTTCCCATATTGCAGTGTGTGTGTGATTGTGTGTATGTGTGTGTGATTGTGTTTATGTGTGTGTGTGATTGTGTGTGTGTGTGTGTGTGTGTGTGTGTGTGTGTGTGTGTGTGTGTGTGTGTGTGTGTGTGATTGTGTGTGTGTGTGATTCTGCGTGTGTGTGCGTGTGTGTGTGTGTGATTGTGCGTGTGTGTGTGTGTGTGTGTGTGTGCGTGTGTGTGTGTGTGTGCGTGCGTGTGTGTGTGCATTTGTGTGCTATGAGTGTATGTGTGCGTATGTGTGCGTGTGAGTGTGTGTATGCATGTGTGTGAGTGTGCGTGAGCGTGTGCATATGTGTGTGTGTGTGTGTGTGTGTGTGTGTGTGTGTGTGTGTGTGTGTGTGTGTGTGTGTGTGTGTGTGTGTGTGTGTGTGTGTGTGTGGCTGTTCTTGCTACAGTCCATTGTGCAGGTCAATACCTTTCTTCAGCATAGTGACCCGCAGGTCCTGCTTGCTCTGGGAGTGTGTGCAGCTCATGGCACACTCTCCTTCTCCCTCCTCATTGGCCGAGTGCCCCCCGATGGTCAGGATCTGCACCTGACCATCGTCTTCACCTCCTGCTGATTCCCACAAACACACAAACGCATTCAGTCAGACTTATTACATTACAATACATCACAGTCAAGCCACTTACAATAGTGTGTTTCAACCAAGGAAGGTAAGAGAACAACTCGTCACCAGAAGTCAAAAGTGCATTTCATTTCTGATCTCAAGTCTCCAAGAACCAGTGCTCAGGTAACAATACAATAAGATCAGGTGAAAGAACAGTAAGGTAAAAGTACAATAAGTTGTCAGACAATATAGAACAATATCTAGAACAATATCTACCCAACAATCTGCTTAGATAATGTACTTAGTGAGACACTAGTAAAACCTGATAAGAGGACGCACTAGGAGGGAGGATCCGGGTAGTGTTTCCTGAACAGATGAGTTTTCAGCCTGCGGCGGAAGATGGGCAATGACTCTGCAGTCCTGACTCCAGGACAAGATGCGCCATTAGAGAAAACACACACTAAAAAGCAGGTTCCAAACGTAAAGCGGCTACGCACCACAGTAACAAAACCGGTTCACAAAAATTGGTACGGCAAAGGGAAAACGTAGGTGATGCTTCTAGCATTACGCCAAGGAAAATATATGCCAGTTTGTCAGTCTCTCTTGTCTTTTATAGATCTACCCCGAAATTTGTCCATGATGTGTGTGTGTGTAGAGAGAGGAGACGTATTGAAAGAATATATTGGGTGTATTCTTTGGATTTGGTGTACTAACTAACAACTAAACTAACTAAGTGATGCTGCTGGTTCTTCACTGTGAACAGCTGTCTGTGTTATGTGCACCGTGAGCATGTGAGAGACAGAGAGAGAGAGAGAGAGAGAGAGAGAGAGAGAGAGAGAGAGAGAGAGAGAGAGAGAGAGAGAGAGAGAGAGAGAGAGAGAGAGAGAGAGAGAGAGAGAGAGAGAGAGAGAGAGGAGAGAGAGAGAGAGAGAGAGAGAGAGAGAGAGAGAGAGAGAGAGAGAGAGAGAGAGAGAGAGAGAGAGAGAGAGAGAGAGAGAGAGAGAGAGAGACAATCAGCGAGTGAGGTGCCACTGGCCTAATTAGTTTTGATCCTCAATGGAAATTTCCCCGTCTATTACCTTTTATTTTTTATAATCCGGAACAAAGTCACATTTTTTTGCAGATTACCGCAGAAAGAAAGCCAGGCGTCGCTTGACAGATGTAAGAAATTAGGAGAGAACATCCATTCCATTAATGAGTTCTATTCAGTTTTTCTCATCCTCATCATGCACTCCTGACTTTGAATGTCTATTTCTGGTCACGCTGGTGTCAAACTAGGCAGGGTGAGGAATCTCTGTCATCTTCACACGTCGTCACGAGCAGTGGTTTGGGTTTCGACAGGGAAAGTGTCTGCATAGCGCAGAGAGAGGCTGTTGTGCTATGATGTGCTATGTCAATATCCATATGCAGTACGCAAGCTTGGGAGGGGCAGCAACCGCTTGCAGCTGAAAGAAGATGGAGGAAGATACGGTATATAGGTTCCCCCCCATATATATATACAATATATATATACATATATATATATATACACAATATATATAAATATATATAAATATATATAAATAAATATATATATACACAATATATATATATATATATATATATATATATATATATGAATATAAATTTAACGTTGAGCAAAGAAAGAAAAGGAGGCACCAAGAGAAATTTATTCAGAGACACAAAGGCAGAAGTGGTCAGGATTACATTTTATTGACGTACTACATTCCCTATAATCAGATCCACTTCCCTCCGTATTTGTGTCTCTGAATACACATCTCTCCGTGCCTCCCTTTCTTTGCTCAGAGTTCTCAATGTTGTATTTTGGCGGCTCTTCCCCTATCACCCGTGATCCCCATGATGTGAACAGACATGGCGTTAGACCCGGCTCTCCTCCGCTAATTGAAAGGCTAACCTTTGTGTTTGCCCTTCCTCTCCTTCTTGGCGCTGCCCGTCTGCGGCGTGGAGCTGGCGGACCCCCGGCCCTTCTTAGCCGACCGGGGCTGCGGTGGCGGCTGGGTGAGGTCTGCTAACGCCTTCTCCTCCTGGTCGGCTTCTTGTACTACACACACACACACACACACACACACACACACACACACACACACACACACACACACACACACACACACAATGGAGAGAGATGATCATTGCATTATTAGGTGTATTATCAGAATGGATGCATACAATCTGTCCCTCGAATGGGTGGTAGGATAGCTCAGGCTGTTGGGACTTGGGCTTGTGAACCAGAAGGTCGCTGGTTCAAGTCCCAGAAACACATGGGCACTGCTGATGTGCCCTTGAGCAAGTCACCAGACCCCTACACCTGCTCCCTGGGCGCTGTGTATAAAATAGTGGCCCACTGCTCCTAATACTAGGGGGGGGGGGGTGTGTGTGTGTGTGTGTGTGTGTGTGTGTGTGTGTGTGTGTGTGTGTGTGTGTGTGTGTGTGTGTGTGTGTGTGTGTGTGTGTGTGTGTGTGTGTGTGTGTGTGTGTGTGTGTGTGTGTGTGTGTGTGTGTGTGTGTGTGTGTGTGTGTGTGTGTGTGTGTGTGTGTGTGTGTGTGTGGTGTGTGTGTGTGTGTGTGTGTGTGTGTGTGTGTGTGTGTGTGTGTGTGTGTGTGTGTGTGTGTGTGTGTGTGTGTGTGTGTGTGGTGTGTGTGTGTGTGTGTGTGTGTGTGTGTGTGTGTGTGTGTGTGTGTGTGTGTGTGTGTGTGTGTGTGTGTGTGTGTGTGTGTGTGTGTGTGTGGTGTGTGTGTGTGTGTGTGTGTGTGTGTGTGTGTGTGTGTGTGTGTGTGTGTGTGTGTGTGTGTGTGTGTGTGTGTGTGTGTGTGTGTGTGTGTGTGTGTGTGTGTGTGTGTGTGTGTGTGTGTGTGTGTGTGTGTGTGTGTGTGTGTGTGTCCAGTTAAGAGGATTCAATCCTCCAGATTTAGAAGAGATGTATTTGCTTGCATTAATGACAATGTTTACATTGAGACATGTCCCTGGCTGCATAACATATCCTGTTTTACTGGCTAATGCTGATTACTCTGCATAACTTGCCACTGCATGGCCCATTACACCATGCAGTGGCTTGATTAGGGTCTATTACGGCAAAACAAACCAAAACATGCATTCATGTAAACGGATGATAGGAGAGACACAGGGCGTACAAGCTCAACTGTACATCGAAGATTTGCCTCGTATTATGGATGGGTACAGAATTCTGCACAGTTTCAAATAACAATATGAACTGTTGAGGAGTTATGATGTCAGTAACGTAACGAAACATTTACGCAAATAAAGTCTCAGCAATTATTAGATTGAATATGTACGTACATATACGTACATAGAGATAAGTGCATTCAGTCAGACGCCCTGTATGTAGATCTTTGAAGTTCTCAGAGATAGAGATAGATACTCCCGTTTAAAAAAAATACAATTACCAAAACATAATTAACGTTATTATTAGTTTTATCGACTTTAATCAGCTGATTACAATTATTTGGACCTGATGTTTTTAATGGATTTGGAGCAGCATTGATTTGGAAACGGTCCAAAAGGCAAAAGTGTGCTGTTATTGAAAGATGGGTCAATCAAAATGCCATGGTATAAATAGGTAGAGAAACAGTGACTATGACTGGAGGTCATAACATGAGAACATTGGTTTAGGCTCTTGTCTGTGGGAACGGAAAACAAGGATTCTGAGAGAATACGAGAGCAGGAGGATTGTTTAACACAGAGGTAAGGAGCGTTCATGCGGAGATGGAACCCTCTCTAGTCTCTGTGTTACTAGTTAACATATGATCACGTGTGTGATCATCGTGTACAAATGACCTAGATCTAGATGACCATGCAGGATTGGATCGGGTTATTTGTCCACACAAACACACAAGTGGTTGCGAGGGAGGTGAAGGTTGAGCTGCGTGTAGGAAGGTGTAACGGAAGCCAGGCGGTGGCGCACTAGTGAGTAAAGCTCACTTCCCGATACCTGAAAGACCTTCTAGCGATGAAGCTAGAGCCTGTGGGTTTTAGTTTTTCAAGATAGAGTGTCGCCTCTCATGCCATGCCGGGAGGGGGGGGGGGGGTCGTGAGTTCAAGCCCAGCGTTGGGACACTGTGACTGATAGTTAGTTACACGTCCACCACCTACCGTGGTAGACGGTGCTGTTGTTGCTGGTGAGGTAAGACTCCACCAGGGGCGCCTGCTCTTCACTCTGCTTGGTGCGGCGAGCGCGAGCGCGGGCGTCCACGTTGGACTGCACCATCAGGGGCTCCTGCCTCTTCTTCTTCTGCTTCTGCTCCAGGAGAGCTCGCTGCACGGAGACAAACACACAACAAAACCACAACAACCACAGTCAATCTTAAAATATGCACTGGACCTGGCTAGGAAGGCGCTGGTAATTGGCGTCACAAACGTCCTCCTTATCCTCCATTTCTTTGCTTTGAAACAAGATTATGATGCGGAAATTATTATTATCAGAAAAAGAATTAACATAATGGACGTGTTCACTCAAGTGTGTGCTCGACAGTGCTCTGAGGGACGATGCATTGCAAACGAGAGACACTTGAGTTAATGATGGCTTAATTGGCTGTTGTGCCGCTTATGACAACTAAACTACTCTTGTGGGTAATATGTTTTCTTAAAATATGATTCTCATAAATCCGCAAAATAGCAACAAATATGATCAAAAACTACCACACAGGAGTATTTAGATCAATGTTCATAGTGTAAATTGTAGTATTGAAGAAAGATCAATTCAATAATGAAATAAAAATGGAGGACATGGAGCTGGGTGGTTGACGTTTGTACTGTTCTGTTGTTGGAGTATTGTGAGACTTACCTGTCTGTCCAGTTTCTGCTGTCTGAGGTTACTCCCTTCATCATCCAGAGTGCTGGAAACAACATTCAATCAGATATGTTTTAGTTGACATCTTTTGGCTTGTCTCGTATTATTTGAAAAGCTGATTTTACAGACAATAAGACAGACTGGATATGACAGTGGCACGCACAACAGTGGATTTTTGAGCAACTACTTAACGCCACGAATTTGACTTTCAGATTATTAAAAGTATAAAATCCTGTTAAGATACTGTTAGGATAAGAGCATTTTTGGGGTAAATCACGAAACTATTGAAACAAAATTGGATACCAAAAAAACCCCCAAACACTCAGTAATCAAGGCTTTGGATATGAATGCCTTTCGCTCCAAAAACATCACATTTCTTGTGATGACAAAATGTGACCATATTTAGATTCATAAATTATCTTAAATTCAAATTAAATCAATGAAGACTGGCGGCGGCGGTGGTATAAGTTGGCGCTGTGTAAGATGCAAGATGTGTTTACAACAGTCCGTGGAATCGAACCAAAGCGTTAGAGCTGTTGAGCAGCGTTAGAGCTGTTGAACAGCGTTAGAGCTGTTGAGCAGCGTTAGAGCTGCTGAACAGCGTTAGAGCTGTTGAGCAGCGTTAGAGCTGTTGAGCAGCGTTAGAGCTGTTGAGCAGCGTTAGAGCTGCTGAACAGCGTTAGAGCTGTTGAGCAGCGTTATAGCTGTTGAGCAGCGTTAGAGCTGTTGAGCAGCGTTAGAGCTGTTGAGCAGCGTTAGAGCTGTTCAGCAGCGTTAGAGCTGTTGAGCAGCGTTAGAGCTGTTCAGCAGCGTTAGAGCTGTTCAGCAGCGCGGGTGAGTCACTGATTACTACTCCAGCAGCTTGTGTGGTCCGGCACCACTGAGACCTCCACCCAGCTCTAACACCTCCTAATTAAAGGCCAATAAGAAGGCAGGTGGTGGAGCAAAAAGCTGAAGGATGAACAATGGCCAGTAATAATGAAGGCGTAGGTCGGAGAACAGACTTTTCGTGTCGTGTGCGATGCAAATGTCTTGCTTACACAAGTGAATCGGCATCAATGTGTGTTGTAGTGTGAGGTGTTTTCATTATCCCCAGGGCAGTAAATAAATAGGTCATGTCATCAGGCGTCGAAAGTGTTAACCATTGGTTAACGCCAGGCTAAATATAATTTATGCCATACGGCAAAGGAGCAAGTCACCTTTAATCGATTAAAGGTGACTTGTTCCTATTTAGATTTGTGGTTGCAGCTGCGTTCTTAATTACAGACAATGTGTTAAATCAATTATATAGGAGTGTGCAAGCAAAGGATGTGTCTGAGCGTCATAATGTGGGTGCATCTAGGTGTGAGGGGGGGCTGATATTTTTGTATCTACAAAAGGGAGGCCCTGCAGAAAAGGTTTGGGAACCAGTGTGGCATCAATTGTTAATGTAAACATTACTTTTTTAGAATAATGCACCAGGTTAGAGGGTACCTTGTACAGTTAGTTATCTGAGAATCTTGGATATTTAGGTAAAATTGGTATTAGAAACGAAATATCCACTTGAAACAAACATACATTTGCATTTCAAGTGCATTTTATATTATAGACAGACATTTGCAGAAGGTTCCTTTACAGAAAATGTTCAAATTAGTAAATTTGTTATTGGAAAACCCTCATCACATAATCGATTCATAAAGTCTATGTCCTTGACAAA
>CM051000.1:452500-455000 GCA_027704905.1 Muraenolepis orangiensis | reverse complement strand
TTGGGAACCGGAAAGTCGCCAGTTCAAGTCTCTGAAACACCTGGGCACTGCCAAGGTGCCCTTGAGCAAGGCACTAGAGTCCTAAACTGCTCCCCAGGCGGATATATACACAATAGCTACCCACTGCTCCTAATACAAGGATGGGTTAAAACAGAGAAACACATTTCACTGTGTGTGTGTGTGTGTGTGTGTGTGTGTGTGTGTGTGTGTGTGTGTGTGTGTGTGTGTGTGTGTGTGTGTGTGTGTGTGTGTGTGTGTGTGTGTGTGTGTGTGTGTGTGTGTGTGTGTGTGTGTGGTGTGTGTGTGTGTGTGTGTGTGTGTGTGTGTGTGTGTGTGTGTGTGTGTGTGGTGTGTGTGTGTGTGTGTGTGTGTGTGTGTGTGTGTGTGTGTGTGTGTGTGTGTGTGTGTGTGTGTGTGTGTGTGGTGTGTGTGTGTGTGTGTGTGTGTGTGTGTGTGTGTGTGTGTGTGTGTGTGTGTGTGTGTGTGTGTGTGTGTGGTGTGTGTGTGTGTGTGTGTGTGTGTGTGTGTGTGTGTGTGTGTGTGTGTGTGTGTGTGTGTGTGTGTGTGTGTGTGTGTGTGTGTGTGTGTGTGTGTGTGTGTGTGTGTGTGTGTGTGTGACCAATAAAGAGGATTCAATCCTCCAGATTTAGTGTTAGGTAGGTTACAGTAGGTCGTATATAGTGTTGTTTATAGTAGTATTATAGTATTGCATAGTTTAGTATAGCATAGCAAAGTAATGTTGTTGAAATTCACTCCATAAGCATTCCATTGTACTTGTTGCACACGGCCAATAAAAACATCTTGACTCTTGAGTTGTGAGGTCATTCTCCTCATGTACGATGGATAGTGGTGGATAGTATAGACCACAAAACACACAGCCACATATGTATCATCTTGTTATGAGATATTCCTCTACATTAGTATAGCTGAATTTTGTCTCCAATGGCCGACTGCTTCTAGTTTTGATATTGTTGCCAAGCCTGTGGTCTGTAATCACAGACCTGTGGGTGTATTTATACCTGTGCTATTGTTTGGGAATGGACACCCATCGACTACAGAACGCTGTACTTTGTCCGTATAAAGTGTGAATGGTGCATTAGTGACAGCTGTATTAAAAGAGTACAGCGGCTGTGTCAAATATTCACCTGTTCATCACAGTTCCTTTGCAGCTATTCCTATTTTATCTGAAGAATAAATGGCGTTAAAAACCCAAGAGAAAAATAAAAACACCTCTATGTCAGTCATATGTTGACCCTTTTAATTAAACTGGGTTAGCCTGTCGCTGGTGGTTAGTGGATCAAACCAAGCCATGCTGGAAAGGGGGTTTTATTCAGGGTGCTGAGCGGAAGTGATTCAAACACTGGCATCTTTATTTAAGGGGCCGTAGTAAAGCCCCGCACGCCAAGAAGTGAGGGGAAGAGGTGTGGGGGAGAGGCCATGAGTCACTGAGAAGAGTTAAGACCCTGAGAGAGAGAGAGAGAGAGAGAGAGAGAGAGAGAGAGAGAGAGAGAGAGAGAGAGAGAGAGAGAGAGAGAGAGAGAGAGAGAGAGAGAGAGAGAGAGAGAGAGAGAGAGAGGAGAGAGAGAGAGAGAGAGAGAGGAGAGAGAGAGAGAGAGAGAGAGAGAGAGAGAGAGAGAGAGATGATGATGGTTAGATGAATCAATAATGGTGACATAAACTAGCAAAGAATAACATCCACTGTCGGGAAAACGCACAGTCGTTTGTGTGTGTGTCAGTGTATGTGTGTGTGTGTGCGTGCGTGTGTGTGTGTGTGTGTGTGTGTGTGTGTGTGTGTGTGTGTGTGTGTGTGTGTGTGTGTGTGTGTGTGTGTGTGTGTGTGTGTGTGTGTGTGTGTGTGTGTGTGTGTGTGTGTGTGTGTGTGTGTGTGTGTGTGTGTGTGTGTGTGTGTGTGTGTGTGTGTGCGTGTGTGTGTGTGTGTGTGTGTGTGTGTGTGTGTGTGTGTGTGTGTGTGTGTGTGTGTGTGTGTGTGTGTGTGTGTGTGTGTCTGTGTGTGTGTGTGTGTGTGTGTGTGTGTGTGTGTGTGTGTGTGTGCGTGTGTTGACACACAGCAGAGCTTGTATCAACGCACGTCCCCCGTATCTCATCTCCCAGTGCCAAACTGGGGGGGGACATGCATAAACCATGATTTGGATTAGAAAATGTCAGGCTGGGAGAGAGACAGTGTCCCAGTGTCCCATTGGGCCGGGCAGATGGACTGCTTCAATACACTGACGTCCCCCTCCGCCCTCTGCAGTCCGTCTCTGCAAACAGCACTACACCAACAGCACTCCACAATCAAACCCAAAGCGTCGTCCCCACAAAAACACAACCTCCGGTCCTCACAGAGATGTTTGTGTACGGTACGATAAAACACACAAACACCAGCATAGATATATATATATATATATATATATATATACTGCACGCTGTAGACTTTTGTGCTAACATGAACGCTGTTCTTGTTCTTAAGGTCCTGCCGTAGCCAAAGCCAGGTCTGCAG
>CM051000.1:435000-450000 GCA_027704905.1 Muraenolepis orangiensis | reverse complement strand
ACATGAGAGAAGGACCTTGTGATGGATGGAGATGGATTTCATGCCACAAGGCAGTCGGTAGGGTGGGATGTGGAGGTGTGAGTGTGTTGCTTGAGAGGGCTACTACACTTATACCTAGACACATGTTATCATACACAATATGATCTTCTACTTAATGTATAAAGGACGTGTATACAGATTATGATTATTATGATCGCTATAGTTGCTGATGTACGACTCCATACAATGCATTCTGTGGTGGTCGGCACTGCCATTGAAACGCTATATGCAGTGTTGCACAGAACAATTTGTATAGGTTTTCATCATTTGTTTTGGAGATTTATACTGCGGGAGGGAATGGGGAGTAAGCATTCCTATGTACTTGTTACAAATGGCCAATAAAAAGATCTTGTATCTTGTATCTTGTATCACGGGCCCCTATATACTACACAGTACTATCGCTTCACTGTCGGGGGGTGCAGACATGCCATGGTCCAAGGCTGGTTTGTGATGCTAACTTCATCCAAGCACTGCCGTGCACCTGGCACACCTGCTGGACTGGATCGGGACGACACATCTCTGCTTTGATGTGGACAACAAGGAACCACCATCCCCCCCCTCCCCCCACACACACACACATATGCACACACCCTTCCCTGTAATAAGACACCCAAATGCATCAAAGTCAGAGAAGCCCATAGAAAATCCTCCGGACCGCAAGCTCTATAACTTGGTTGGTGCTCACGCTGCTAATTAGATTCGATTCTATGAGCTGATCCTCAACGTCTGCAGTCATTAGCCGCTGCTGTACCTTGGTCCACGCTCACTGCAAAACGACTGTTCACATTGACAATTAGGTCACGCTGAAGGGTTGAAATACTACTATGTCATCAGTGTCAAAAAATATATCATGTTTTTGTGTGTTTAGTAAATTGGGAGAACAAAGTACTTAGAAACACATAGAGGCTATATTTAATTTCCAAGCATGTAGGATCTCAATTTGGCAGTTTATTATAATAGGTATTTTTATTTTATTTCCATTTTGCATCAATAATGTAGTCCATCAGGGACTTTTGCGTTCAATTGTCATGGAGACTTGTTTCGTTCAGAGTGGGATTCAGATTTCATATCATTTGGATTTAATGCTATACTCATATACTGCACATAACTGTCCTAATTGAAGGACAGTTAGACTGCCATTCACATGACAGACATGACATTACAATACTAAGATGTCCATGCTTACCTAAGTATACTCATGGTTTGTTGGATGTTAAAATATCCTGTAACCCTTTCTAATGCCGACCCTGCAGTGTAACACTGTGTACAGGGGTAGTGTCTTCATCTGATTAGGATCCTAACATCAGCACCATATCAGCTATCAGGCTGCTGAACAGGGGCGTATAGCATATAACAATGTAGATTTTATTACATTGATTTATATATACATATTGCTATTTTTCTGTGCCGATATATATTGCATTTTATATGCTTAGATTTTTTCTTTATTCTATTCTATTTTCATTCTATTTTTATTCTATTTTTATCTATTTTTTATCTTATTTTATAACTGCTGTCTGTCGTCGGGTATTGCACATAAGATTTTCACACCACTGCTTTATACTTTATCCCTTACGGGAGCCATGTTGAGTCTGAACCGCATACTATCACACAGTGGTGAAGCGTCAGGGCCTTCAAGGTATTCAGAGAAGACCCTGGAACTCTCAGATGAAACCAAAACAATCTAATTAATTGTATTAATAAAGTAATACAATTGAATAAAATGTAATACAATTGAATAAAATGACTAAATGAGAATGGTATCTGTGTTGTTATCTGTTATATTACAGTTACGTTGATTTGTTTGTCTTTCTCGGTCCATGCACGACGCATTTGAGTGGTTTTGTGTTGGAAAAAATAATTCAACCAATCAGATATTTTTCTGGGTTGCTGGGAAGAATATCCTTCAACCAAAGTATTCCCGATGACTTTGGCCCTCAGACTGAATGAGAGCGTACGTTTGGATTGACAATTTGATCAACCAATCATATCGTGATTTGTAGCCAATGGGCGTATTCTTTCAGATTTCCCCACAGCTCAATAGGGAGCTAGAAGGTCTACTGGCTGGAGCGAGAGTGGATCTAGCGTAGTGCTACGTATTTTATACGTAGGATTTTACGTCAAAATGGCAACAGGCGAAGATGATGTCGTTGCGGATTTATTGTCGGAACCATTTTCAAGACGACCATTCAATGTAAAGATGGACATTATTAAAAAAGGCTGTCCAACGCCTGACAATCTTGAGCTGAATCAAGTTGTTAAAGCAGGCTATGTTCGCCATTTTCAGGCTAGCAACTGGGAAAGATACCCGTGGCTAAAGGGCTCTACTAGCCACAAGAGGCTCTACTAGCCACAAGAGGCTCTACTGCTGGGAGTGTTGCTGTTTGGGACCGACCAGAGGGCAGGGAATTGGAAAGGCAACTTATTTTGGATCTGAAAAGCGATCATCTTTATGACCTGATGGTGGTCGAACCATCCAGAAGGACAGGAGAATGGATTTGGTCTTTAAGTGAACATCATTGGTGAGTGAGACTCATTTGTCTTTGCTGGTTTTGTCTCAGTGTTGCGTCTCGTTGAGCTGGTTGTTGCATTTTGTTTCCACACACTTGGTGACTGATTAGTTAATCGCTGTCATGAGTTTGTTAAGCATTGTTGTGCATTTGAATTGAGAGTTTTGACTTGATCTTTCTTTGCATCGCTTAACGTGAAAAGACTTAACGTAACTAAGAGTTACAAACCCGCGATCAATAATCACCTCATTTGCATATGTCTTGTCATTAGCACTTTGACCTTTTCACTTTAATTTTGACAGGTGAAAGTGCTAATGACAAGACATATGCCAGAGACATTTGGTGATTATTGATCGCTATTTTGGAACTTAAAGTTCCAAACTTACGTTAAGCCTTTTCACGTGAAGCGTGTTAGACCGTCCCTTTAACCGATAGCCTGTGTGTGGTGGTCTGTGTTGGTCTGTTACTTCACTACATGGACTCTGCTTTACAACTATGGTACACTTGGAAATTGGCTGCGACAATCTGATCTGCCTAAATGAGATAAGGCATAAAGTGACTCCTCCGTGACGTCCGTCTGACTAGAACACCTGAATTTTCGAATGGGGGGGGGTGGGGGGTGGTCTACAGCAGGGGTTCCCAAAGTGGGGGTATTATGTAAGTCCGTTTAATATGTAAGGGTGACGAATAAAGGAATTCTGATTCCGACAGATTCATGACTATCATTTGCAGCTGGAAAAAAAAGCCACACACAATTTTCGCGATCACTTCACGATGTTCTCGATGGTGAAGATCTGTGCACACGTTGTTTTTAATGTTCCAGTCCCTCCGGTGATAGTGGGGGGGGGGGGTCCAAGGTCCAGTTGTGATAGACACGCTTCGCCACTGCTATCACATATACTATACTAACATGCCATTCATCAGGGGGATGGGTAACACCCCTGCTAACTACACTCCTGTACGTCTACATGATTACAGGACGTCAGGGCGGCAGGATAGCTCAGTATGTTGGAACTTTTGGGGGCTTGGGAACCGGAAGGTCGCCGGTTCAAGTCCCCTCGGAACACCTGGGCACTGCTGAGGTGCCCTTGAGCAAGGCACCAGACCCCTACCCTGCTCCCCGGGCAGCTCTATAAACAATAGCTGCCCACTGCTCCTAATACTAGGATGAGTTAAATGCAGGGAAACAAATTTCACTGTGTGTGTACATGTGTGTGACCAATAAAGAGGATTCAATCCTCCGATATTTCATATCTCTATAAAACTTAAAGTCAACGTCATGTTCTGATGAACATCACGATTGACCAATTTGGCCCTCTTTCTCTGAACATATTCAGTGCCTTAATACGTCTCAGTAGCTTTCTGATTCGTATTATTGTACATCTGTCATACAGGAGGAATAATCAATTCTGAAGTCATCGGTGAGGCGGTCAATGAGATCAACCCCAAAGCCGAAACGTTTTGACTCAACTTCGTTACGAACGAATGAGTCTAATGTACCACAAGAAAGCTGTTCATCTTAGATCAACAGTCAGTAACAGCCAGCAGTCAGTAACAGCAGACACACAAACGGCTCTGTCATCGTGGACCTTCGTGGGCCACGAAGCCACCCACCTCCCTGCTCTGTGAGACAAAATGATCTTCAAAAAACAGCACCCCAAAAGAACCACCTGATTGGATGCTTCTTAGTACTGCCTACGGTGCGTAGGCAGTACTAAGAAGGGAGAAGATGGGAAAGTAACATTGTGTCCAATTGCATCGTATAAAAACTGATCGTGTTAAAAAAAAACGCTATTCAGGCCGACGACAGTCGACACACACAGCACTGCAACATCCGATAGAGACACTGAATCATGACAGAATCGATGTGCGATGATGATAATAACAACTAACCAACCAACCCTGTTGGTATCAAGATGTGATACCAACGTACAAACTCTGAACTCTGCTGACTATTCACCCTTTCACCATCAATGTCTCTAACGGCATGGCACTGTAATAATCATTACTCCCTACCTCTCCCTATAGTTTACATATTTATTGTTTAGATACCTGTATGATAGCCATGCCAAGAGAGGCAGACCAAAAATCACCTGGAGAAGAACCACAGAACAGGAGATGAAGAAAGAAGGGCTGTCCTGGCAAGATCTGGAGCGGAGGGCACAGGACCGAAGAGGATGGAGGAGCTTCGTCGACGGCCTATGTTCCTTTGGGAATTTAAAGGCCTAAATAATAAATAAATAAATAATGATAGCCATGTACATTTTTACTGTACTTACTGTATATCAATTAATCTTCAACTGTTCATATAACTGCATACCCCTGCTCACTGCCAATTATTTTTAGAACTGCCCATAAGTTAAAATGGTGTGATGACTAATGAGCCCACATGGTGTGTATCAGGGTGTCGTCGGTTCTATTGTGTTAACATGTTACAATCAGGGGAGGAGGAGGAGGGGAGGGCGCGGGGGGGGGGGGGGGGGGGGGGGAGTGGCTCGGGGACCCGTCACCCAGCAGGCTGCAGATGCAGCCTGACGTTCCCTGGACAAGAACGTCACTCCGATGATGTCCTGGTCGCAGCCTGCGGGAGGGGCCTCAGGTCCTCTGGAGGGGGGGCTGCATGGAGGAGAACATTTACCTCCCAGCAGCGTCATCCTCCTCCTCCTCCTCCTCCTCCTCCTCCTCCTCCTCCTCCTCCACTATCCACTGGCTCCACCACACCCGCATTGGGCAACATTCATATTTCATGCTGCGTTACGCAATCGGCCGGACAGAATGAATTCAATACGCGTTTGCTACTGTTTTTTTGCTACCAATGGCGATGACAACCTATGGGAATACTGTACGTAGACACGGGAATCTCAGCAGAAATAGAACGTAAACACACAAATAGACAGCCACATATTTGTATTCTATGTCAATTTAGTTTAAAAAAATGGATTGGGTCCATAATATCCTAATGACAAGGGTGAAGCTCTAATTGTTGTAATTAATTCTGCTTGCCGGTATACCAAATAAGCCTCTTTTATGACACACCACTGAATCCACCCACTCCAGCAGTTGCTGACCAATTCTGTCTGATATGAGTAATGGAATGGCCAGCCATGGACATGCCTACTGATTCAGCCCCAATGCCAAGTGCTAGCACATATTAACTCATAAAGTATGAATTAAGGCACAATACCAAATAAGAATACGAATACTCATGCAAGCCAGTCTCTCGTAACATCTGGCCCTGGGAAGTATGTTACAGCCAGGGGTCTGTCTCGGCAGGATAGCTCAGGAGGTAGAGCGGTCGCCTCACAACAGGAAGGTCGCTGGTTCGATCCCTTGCTCATCCTAGCAAAAAAAAATGATGCTGACCGCAGCTGCTTATACTAGGATGGGTTAAATGCAGAGAAATTTCTTTCTTGCTGTACACTGACACATTTAAATAATTATTATCTCAAGGGTCAGTCCCTCTAAACACACCTGCAGATATGGGTCTTCTCTGGGCCTACTGCGACAACACATGCTAAACACATAGACACATAGACACATCTCCTATGGCGTGGGCTGTGTTTTAACAAGCACAGACTGATAAGAAAGACACAAACGAAAGCCTCGGTTTTACGTTTGAGCATCTCGTTCAATACGGATGGTGAGTCTCGATGGATTGGTACAATAAATACCAATGAACAGTGAGCATATGGGCGTGGGCTATGGATCACAGTGCAAAGAAGAGAGAAACACTGCATCATCGCGGCGGTACACACGTACACATGCGTCTTCTTCTATGGCCTACTCTGGCCCCCCCCACCCCAACCCCCTGTAACCCTGTAACCCTGTACCGTGCACTGCACACACACACACACACACACACACACACACACACACACACACACACACACACACACTGGGCTCTCACACTCATCTCCAGCTGCAGCGCAGCGTGGCCGGTGATAACTCTCTCTCTCTATTTCTTTCTCTCTCTCTCTCTCTCTCTCTCTCTCTCTCTCTCTCTCTCTCTCTCTCTCTCTCTCTCTCTCCCTCTCTCCCCGGGGCTTCCATCCACACAGAGCGTGTGAGGAGGAGTTGTTAAGAGAGAAGCAGGCTTCCTCCTGACTACGCCCCAAAAGAGCAGCTGGAACGCACCTGCTGTGCCTCACCGGACACCAGAGAAACATAGACAGAGAAACCAGCGCACACTCATTAGTGGGAGTCGCCGGTGGAGGACAGCGCCTCTACGCCATCGATTGAGACTCCACAGCCACACGGCCGCAAGTTATAAGTGGGTTTTGTTTTGTTGTCTTTGCATTCACTTGCTCTATTCATGGGCGTGAATGACTCTCTAATGAAGAGAGGGATGCACGACTGAGAGACTGACTCTGTCGTCATACAATATGTACCAGGAATGCTGAATAGAAGATCAACATTTGAATGAGTCTTTGTTTGATTAAAAAAAAAAAACTATATAACCATATTCCCTATATTCTGCCTTTGAGACTCATGCTCTCCAAGCTGTGAGTATTATCTTGTCTTGCCACCACACTCTTTAGAATGATGTGTTTAGTGAGTGGGAGTCAGGGCTGTTGAATTAACATGCTGTGTCTTTGTGTGTGTGTGTGTGTGTGTGTGTGTGTGTGTGTGTGTGTGTGTGTGTGTGTGTGTGTGTGTGTGTGTGTGCATCCATTCTCTTGTGTGTGTGTGAGTTTGTGTGTCTGTGGGTGTGTGTACATAGAGATCCAATCACTTGTGTGTGTGTCTGTGTCTGTGTGTCTTTGTGTCTGTGTTTATGCATGTGTGTGTTTGTACAAGTGTGTGTGTGTGTGTGTGTACATCCATTCTCTTGTGTGTGTGTGTGTGTGTGTCTGTGTGTCTTTGTGTCTGTGTTTATGCATGTGTGTGTTTGTACAAGTGTGTGTGTGTGTGTGTGTGTGTGTGTGTGTGTGTGTGTGTGTGTGTGTCTGTGTGTGTGTGTGTGTGTGTGTGTGTGTGTGTGTGTGTGTGTGTGTGTGTGTGTGTGTGTGTGTGTGTGTGTGTGTGTGTGTGTGTGTGTGTGTGTGTGTGTGGGCGAGGCAGGTCATACACCAGAGACCAGCATTACAATAGCAGTGGTTTTGTGTGTTATAAGAAATACTAGCCTTGATTGTTAGGGGTTCGAGGTTCAAGGTAAAGTTCAAACACACATTTTCTTGCTGTGATTTAGGCTTCATATATGATGTCTCCTTTTTCTATTGGACGATATATATATATATATATATATATATATATATTATATATATATATAAACAACACAGATTTGCAATAGTCAATGCAGAACTCTGATTTCAAACATTGAGACACAAGAGTCCACAAACTGCTTTGATACCGTATATATTATATTATATATTATATATTTCGGCATATTATATTATATATTTATTATACATGCCAAAACCATTTTGATATTCTTGCCATTTGTAATTCCCACGACAAATTGACGAATGAACCACCCCCCCCACCCCCTAGGTCTGAGGCAACGGCTACACTCCGAACGGATCTCTCTCTCTCTCTCTCTCTCTCTCTCTCTCTCTCTCTCTCTCTCTCTCTCTCTCTCTCTCTCTCTCTCTCTCTCTCTCTACACAGGCAATGTGAGGTCTCTAATGAGTTACCCCCTGCCTGTGTGAGGAGATGAGAGGACACCACAGAGGATGTCCTGTACCTGGTAGCACACTGAGGCCCATTCACTTTTTTCACATTATCTTGACAGAGTAATAGATATTCGCTTTTGAGTTCAGGCATTGCTACTTAAGTTATTATATATGTTATGAGTACAGAACAGAGTTATCAGCTGTTATGTATGAGTTGTAATTGCCACATGGTCTTGCATTGACCAGCATTGTCGTCCATGTGCTGAAGGAAACGTGGCTGATGGTTTATTCAACCAAATTCTAAAAGGATGTTTATCCTCGGCTATTGTTGAGTTTTTCCTATGGTTTTATATATATATATATATATATATATATATATACAGTTTAGATTCAATTTATCCTATGTTTTATTATATGCATTAGAAGAGCATTCTCACCACGTGGGGGTAACTTTAATGTACAATGATCTACATTTCTATTTTATTTTTGTAATTTGAAATATATAATATTTCAAATCAAATATGAAATGAAAATGAAAAAAAGGTCAATAAAAAGCAAAATAATGGAACAGAAAACGTTAATATTTTCTCTAGTCATCGACCGTTGTCTCCATAGATACAAATTCAAAATAAATCGTTTTCATCTCTCTCTCTCTTTCTCTCTCTCTCTCTTCATCCAAACACCTTCAGAATACTAATTACACACTCCAGCCTTTTGCATAATACATAATATACAGTCAATATTGCTGTCACGCTTGATTTTCCCCGTGACTTGTTATTAACATGTAAGGTTTAATAGATTAGAACATGTCAGATTATTTAACTTTACCATTTTACTGCTGCTCCTTAGATTGCATTGGTTAGGCTGCACACTCGTTTCTGTTAAATTGTCATAACGGCTCTCTCTATCTATTTTTTTTATCTTGAAGAAATAGATTCATAATGTATAATGTCCTGTGTGGCTATGACATATATATAACAATATGGTATAGAGGTTTGCATGATAACGATTGCCACATTTCATTAGTAAACAAACTTCCCTCGTTTTAAAGGACCTGTCAAAGGGTTAGTATGGCATACTTGCGATAGAAGACATATATTTAGTAGGCTATGTGTGTATCCTTATGTATTATGGGAGTGAATTACACCTGTATCCATGTCTAACCTTATACTTATCTCTGTTCTAGGAGGATATATATATATATATATATATATATATATATATATATATTTAGTGAAATAAAGCCAGGGCTTATTTGGTTTTCTACCTTCATCAGCGCTGTGGGCATCCAGGGCAAGTAACCTTGTAACATCTAGTGTTAAGTATGCAGAAAACGGAGCTATAAAACACTTATTATGCCTTCATAATAACACACATCCTACATAATTAGTCACCAGGTACCCGATAACGACTGGACAAATATTGCGCAGTTGACAGAGAAACGTAGTCTGATTTGATGATAATAATTTTAAATGGATCACACTTTGTAGTTGATGTGCATAAAGCAAAGATTGAAAACACAATCGTATTTACCTGTCATAACTCCATCTACTATAAGACATGCTCCTGTTGCTGCAGACTGCATCCATGACCCGAGTGGATGATGATGAGGTGTAATGGTTCGGAGAGAATATAAATAAATAAATGTGTACTGTTGGGGGGAAAACCCACAGTAAACCACAGAGAGAACCACTGATCATTCAAAATCGAACTATAAAGAAATGTATGAGTGATGAATGAATGAGTCGGAATGTTTTGGAACCTAGAAAGCTGTATCTTGGGCGATACCATTATAGAGAATGCGGAGGGGGGGGGAGACTCTAGTTGTTAAATACTATCCTTTTTCTTTGTGGTTTATTTATTCCCATTGCACTGGCGTCGTCTATCTTGGCTTTGGTTTGGATGATTTCTATGTTGCGATAGAAAGTAAAATATATTGTTAACATTTAGCACACCATATATTTAATGGCACACTAGTTGGCCCCTCACATGTCATCAAACATAAAGTATCCTTTGGTTTGATCTAAACCAATTCGCCATATTAACTCATTCATAATAATAATAAATAAATAAATGTAAAAAAACATTTGTTATAAAAAATTATCCGGCCAATTCCATTTACTTTATTAATTGTATATATTGTGTATTTATTTTTTATGATTGATTTGACCAATAATTGATAGTATTGGAACATTTAGTGTGCCTCATCATTTTCTCACATTTGGAACATATACGTAAATATAGCCCACAATTCAACCAAACATAAGTGAATGAGTTATCAAATCCACCAATGGCTATAATACCAAAGGTAGGCTAATAACAAACATGGGATAAAGGACAATGTGTTGCGTGTGAGAGAATCTTGTGTCTGTCTGTCCTATCCTATCCTTGATAATCAAATGTATTCAATCAAAAGACCACCAAAGATATTTTGGTTTGTTATCAGTCTATTATCCCACCAACATGTCCAGACTATAGAGGGACACATACAAAGAGGACAACCAGGGTGTTTGAAAAAGGCCGGAACGAGCTCTGCACACGGGGGGAGGCTATTCCACACACACAACACATTAGGCTCAATCACAGGTTTTATTATAGCACCAAACGCTAAACATGTGGTCAAGGACAAAAGGCGGAAACACCGTAATCTTTATATAATGTACACTACAATCTGCAAAAACCCCGGGGGGTGGGGTTGTTTTTCTAAACGTCAGTGATACGACTGAGGTCAGGTGTCAGGCGACAAGGTCAGCCCCGCCCACACTGACAAGCTCCATTATAGTTTAGTAATAAGCCACTATTTAAAATAACTACTACATACAAACCAACACATATAACATTACCCATCAGCCAGAAGTTGGTTAAGAATGGAACTGAAGCAAATTAAGGGCCCAACAGTAATCACCTGCTCAAAAAAACAATCAAAATAATTAAATAGTATTCCTTATACACATGTTGTCAGCGTATAAACATATAAAAATACCCGGTTAGCTAGTTTGATAAGAAAATAACGTACAAAAGTAGAGTAAAAACATTGAATCCACTCCATCACTTCAATTGTATTTTTGTTGTTGTTTTATGTTACAAGATAATAGTAATTATACAAGAACAATGTTAATCGATAAGCCTTGGAGGTAAGACAGATGTGGAAGGGAGAGGCAAAACTATATTTTTGTAGACCTTGTGTGTAAATTACTTGTGTTGAAGAGCCAAATATATTAGATTAGATTCAAATGTATTGTCAGTGTACAGCACAAGCATAGTACAGTACATCGAAAGGAATTGAATTGCAGTTCATATTACCAACTGTTGGTGGTATATGCAGCTAATCATCGTATTTTGGATAATATTAATAAAGAACCATTGAGATGACGTGATGTATTCTGTGTGATTGACGGATTCTAAACGACAGGAAATACAACCCGTTCCACATAATGTCTCCGAGAGTTAATGTACAACAGGAATGATTTGAGAAGGCCGTGAACTTTTATCGATTTTCTTTTTATGGGCCGTTGGAGAGGTTAAACAAAGAGATCAATTTGGAGGTGGAAATATAGTTCCCTCATAAATAAACAATATGCTCCAAGCGTTTTAGTTTTTTTGTTCTCTCGCTCTCCCCTCTCCCCGCTTGTGGAGGGAGATGATGGGAGGACATGTGGATCAGTGTTACTGACGTGAGGAAAATGATCACACACAAGCATCCTTGCTGCAATAACCAACAAGGTGGTATTGGATGTGATTTTTACATTCTATTGAACACAAACGCCTGATAGTAATGTTGAAAGAGATTGAAAAGCAGATTCCACTTACAGTGCAAGAGATCCATTGAAGATGTTAGATCATTGTAACTTTTAAGGTCTATTGAGATATATTCATTATACCTACATATTGATATATATATATCTATATCTATATATATCTATAGATATATATATATCTATAGATATATACATATGTATCAATATATAGATATATATATCGATTTTTTTCTGTGCATGTAAAACCAATTTCAACCTCACAAGCTGTACTGAGGTGATTTAATAGGTCATTAGAAATACATTTTGAAAATCACAACAATTGTCAGATATGTACAGTAGTAGATTCAACACGAGTAGAAATGGATATGGCACGACATACTCAAAGCTTAAGATAATCTCTTTTGCCTGGTCAGATATATATATACACTGTATTTACTGTATATATCTATATATACCGTATATACTGTAAATATATATATATACAGTATATATATATATATATATATATATATAATGTGTATATATATATATATACTGTATATACTGTATATATCTATATATATATACACATACATATCAAATCTCAGGCAGTACAATGTCACAACAAGGCTAAAGAGATGTCCTTCAGATTACAAAACATGAATTTGTTACGATGATTAGGAAAAGGCAAAGTTTAGTGTTGGGACTCTCTCATTGTGACGGGGACAGGGGAGACCAGGGGTTGGGGGGGGGACCGGGGGTTGGGGGGGGACCAGGGGTTGGGGGGGGGACCGGGGGTTGGGGGGGGGACCGGCGGTTGGGGGGAGACCAGGGGTTGGGGGGGGGACCGGGGGTTGGGGGGGGACCAGGGGTTGGGGGGGGACCAGGGGTTGGGGGGGGGACCGGCGGTTGGGGGGAGACCAGGGGTTGGGGGGGGGACCGGGGGTTGGGGGGAGACCAGGGGTTGGGGGGGGGCCGGGGGTTGGGGGGGGACCGGGGTTGGGGGGGGACCAGGGGTTGGGGGGGGACCAGGGGTTGGGGGGGGGACCGGCGGTTGGGGGGGGGACCGGGGGTTGGGGGGAGACCAGGGGTTGGGGGGGGGGCCGGGGGTTGGGGGGGGACCAGGGGTTGGGGGGGGACCGGGGGTTGGGGGGGGGCCGGGGGTTGGGGGGGGACTAGGGGTTGGGTGGGGGTTGCTCTGGAAGGTAGCGCGGTGTTTAAATTTGGCATTGTCAGTGTTTGTGTACAGTCAGGCGGGGGGGGGGGGGGGGGGAGCAGTTTCCTGCTCAAAGCACGGCTGGACGAGCCGTCTGAAGTCATGCACGTCGAAGAAGGCAAATCAGTCATCCTCAGAGGATGGGTTGTCAGGCAGAGGGGCGTGGCGGTTTCAAATGGGGCTGCGGGAGTTATATATATATATATATATATATATATATATATATATATATATTGATAAGGCCTACTCAGACAATCACACAATGGCAGCCGCTCTTGTCTTTCTCTTTCCTCGTGGGTTCCGGCGAAGGTGGACATTCCTGTTCTTGGAATTTCCTGGAAGGTGGGATGGAAAAGAAGAAAAAACCAAACACTCAGTCTATTGAGCAGTTGCAATAGAGTTGACATTTCAAATCGCTTGAGTTGAAAACCAAAGGAACCCATGGAAAACCCACAAGAGGCGACACAAGAGGCGGAAAAGCGAAGAATGCGATATGACAGTAAGACACCTACCTGATGACTCTAACCAGCTCGTGAAAAGCCTGGTCTACATTCATTCGTACTTTGGCCGAGGCCTCCATGTACGTGACCTTAAGTTGTCTGGCTAACTGCTGCCCCTCCTCCTGGGTAACCTGGGAACAGGCGTTACAAATACGACAGCATTAGAATCCTTGCATGCTGATAAGTAACACTGAGAAATACAGTACATGCATGCATTCATCAGTTAAAGCCACGAATCATGGAAGCTGCAGAAACTATTTAAAAATGAGCTGTGTACCTCCTCTACCTCTTATCTGTTACATATGAAGACAAGACAGTGTTATTAACTATTTAAGGTCCTGTACCCTCAGACCTCCTGCTGTGTACCCCCTCTTCCTCTCATCTGATGTTACATATGATAAAATATATCAACAACAACCAATATAAAAACAACAACATGAATGACTTCTCACCAGACTATGCCGGTGAATAACATCCAGCTGATCATCAAAACAACAATCAAAAACTAAAAACTAGTAAGAAAATGTAAGTCATAAGAAGAAATGTCATATTCATGCAACAACCAAATAAGTCACCAATTGAAACAGAGTAGGTAGGTGCAGGTGTGGGGGTTCCCACTTTGGGAACAGCCGGCTGAGATTATCCACATTTATATACACCTGCAAATACACATTCTCACCACAGGGTGGCACTATGGATCAACCCAAGGCAGCAAGCTAAAGCTGCGTTGCTATATAAAGGCAGCGCATGCTTTCTTTATAATCTACTCGCTTTTATCGGCTATACTCTTTTTTTTTATTATCACAGCGTTTAATCTCAACACATTTCTGGAGGTTTTCACATACCACTTCCTTTTCAATCAAGCTTTCTTGTATGTTTCAACTTTCGTAACAGTATTAGGAAATAGTGATTATTATTCTTTATTCTTCCACCATCCACATGTTGGTATTTCCTACACAATAAGTAGGTTTAGGGTTCAGGGATGTGTGACTTACTTGTCTCTGTGGATCAAGATCTGCTTTGTTTCCTACTAGGATCATGGGGAACTCATCCCGATCTTTGACTCGAAGAATTTGCCTTTGGAATTTGTAGATTTCTTCAAAGCTGCAAAACAAAGTTAATCGTGTCGACATTTAATGTTAAGTTACACAGATGTAGACATGCTAATTGTATTACAACATTAGAACAAGCAAGTGACACACTTGTGTGTGTGTGTGTGTGCGTGTGTGGGTGTTTGTTTGTGCGGGTGTGTGTGTGCGTGTGTGGGTGTGCGGGTATGTGTGTGTGCGTGTGTGTGTGTGTGTGATTGGTGACTCTGAACATCAGAATCTTAGCCAGACCTCCTAGGAATGCGACCTCCACCCAACATGAATCCCTATTGTCATT
>CM051000.1:420000-430000 GCA_027704905.1 Muraenolepis orangiensis | reverse complement strand
GCTAAGTCCTTAAGCCCGAGCATGACCAAACGCACCCGTTGAGTGCGAGCGTTGTGGGCGCCCAAAAGCCACGGGTCCACAAAGTGAGGCCGCGGCAAGCGGGTTTGTGTTGGAACAGCCGAGTCGTACCTGCTATGCTAGTAGCTGGGTTTCCATCTAACAGTCGAAAGCAAACTTTTGGAAGTTCGCACAAAACAAAAAGCTAATTAGTTGTGATTCCATTAACTAGTTGGAGGGAACAAAGTACGTCAGATATTGACGGATATCGGGCGGTGACATAACGCTTGAGAAGAAGCCGACAGCGTCAGAGTCGCGCGAGTTCAAAGTTCGCTACGTCGCAATTGATTCGGCAAAGTTGTTTCCATCTCCGCTTTTGCGAATGAACTCGATTCGAATAGTTAATATGTTAATATGTTGTTAATATGAATGCTTGTGAACTGCTCTATTTTTGTGTTTGCGTACCTCAGTGTTATGCTATTGTCTGCTTCAACTAATGTACACCTTGTAAGTCGCTTTGGATAAAAGCGTCTGCCAAATGCCCTAAATGTAAATGTAAATGAATAGAGTCAAAAACCACCTCAAGCGAGCGTTAAAAAAGCGTTAAATGCGAATCAGAGGAAGTTGATTCAAATTTGACCGTTTCCATCAACATTTCTAATGCGATACTTCAAAATAAGAAACAAAATATGGTGATGGAAACCCCACTACTGAAACGGAGGCCAGGTGGTTCCAAACCTCACTCCTCTGACACCCAAAAATACGTTCTCACGATGAAGCTGGAGCCCGAGGCTTTAGCTTCTCACGTTAGAGCGTCCCTCTCATGCCGGGGGGGGGGGGGGGTTGTGAGTTTGAATCCCGCACAGGGACACTCACGGGTTTCACGAGGATGTAGTGAACTGCGACAGACAGTCAACGTTAGTTTAAAGATCGTAAGCAGGAAGACGGAAGGGAGACGGACGGTTATAGCCGCCGCTCCTTCTTGTGCTCGTAAGAAAGGCCACTTGCAGTTCTCAATTGTATGTGGAGGAGGAGGAGGAGGACAAAAAAAAAAAAGGAAAGTGGGGAGGAAACTCCACCTCAGAGGCAGCTGGACCTCTGCCAGCAGCCTCGGGGGTGGCTATGATGTCATCCAGGACATGTTCCTCAACCCCACTTACCCGCTTCCCACTCCAAAGCCTGTCACTTCATTTCCTACGAGCATTCCAGCTATACATCCCCACCCCTCCACCCACGCACGTGTGCGCGCACACACACACATAGACACACACACACACACACACACACACACACAGATAGACACACACACACACACACAGATAGACACACACACACACACACACACACACACACACACACACACACACACACACACACACATAGACACACACACACACACACACACACACACACATAGACACACACACAATACGCAGAAATCTCGGTTACAGCAGGAAAACATTAGAAGCCTGTTCACCACGAGAAGGTCAGCTGTATCACAGCTTTCTCTGAATGAACGAATGTTTCAAATGTGTGAAATATGCAACGGTTCTCTCTCTCTCTCTCTCTCTCTCTCTCTCTCTCTCTCTCTCTCTCTCTCTCTCTCTCTCTCTCTCTCTCTCTCTCTCTCTCTCTCTCTCTCTCTCTCTCTCTCTCTCTCTCTCTCTCTCTCTCTCTCTCTCTCTCTCTCTCTCTCTCTCAATGGATGGCAAACATGAAGGGCAAAAACGAACTGCAAGAAACACAAAAGCCAATTGTTGTTCATTTGTCATCCTTTGGTGGTTGGATAGAGTCCATCCATCAGGAAGCATCAGTCCTCAGCCCGCTAGACTAGAGTATGTAGGCTTGCATCTGTAAAAGACTGAGCTACATAGAACTTCAAATTTAGAGGTATTTAAAGGGACTACGTGTAGGGTTCTACATGCATGAATGCACACTTTGAAATGCCAACATATGAACAACAAAAAATTAGACCGTTCCTGATTTCTAATGTATATATGACAATAGAAGGAAGTGGCCGATAAGCGCCCTGAGCCGAGTGCCCTGGTAAATAAAGAACAGATAGCTGTAGTTCCTATTATTCTGTAGTTAGTTAGTATTAATAGTTTGCATTGTGTTAGACCGTATTATTAGCGCCAGTAAGCTCTCACTCCAGTGCTCTCAATGCACAAGCTCAAACTGCCTGCAGTTCACGTACGGCCAAAGGGGGCAGTAGTGAGAGGGAATTTCTGAATCCTAGAGAGAGAAACTCTGATCCCCACTTAATGGTTTCGTAATGGTTCTATTTATACGGGCCAAAACTAAAAATATATATTGTTTGTGCTTTATTCTTTAATAAAACGTTATGCTTCATGTTTTTTTGCACAATCCACCATATATACAGAATATATCATCCATCAGTCACTTTATTGTTATTTTATTGTGTACAGTATTGTTATAGTATAGTGTTGTTTAAATATAGTAAGTAATAGTATATAGAATAGTACATTGTATAGTACATAGTGCTTACATAGTATATAGTATAGCATATCATAGGTAGTATATAGTGAGTATTGTTAAGTATAGTCTAGTATTGTATAGTTTAGTGTAGTATTGTTGTAGGAAATGTATACTATACTGTGGGAGGGAATGAGCAGTAAGCATTCCATTGTACACCTTGAATCTTGACATTGTAAGAAATTAACAAGAAATTAACTGGGTTTTTTTTTGATTCAAGATGATTCTTGAATCAAAAAAAACCCCAGTTAATTTCTTTGCTTCGATTTTGTCACAGCCACAGTTTTGTGGCCAACCTCCCAACACACAAGTGTACTGAATGACTGAACAGTTAGTAGCAGTGGAACTGCTTGGGTTTTGTCTGCTTGTCTTCTACTACTACTACGGCAGCAGTCCTGGCCTGGTCTGCTCTTCATCACACAGAAAGTGTGCATGGGTAGGTGTGATGTGTGGTGGTGGGTGAGTGAGGGGAGCAGTTACCAGCAATGCACGACATTCAAACCCACTTCCTCTCCACACAGGCAGCCTTACTGGCAGCATATTTATAGAGTGTGAGATCATGCCTTATCACAGTTTGCATGTTTTCTTCTATGTAGCATCGTGAACTCTGGTTGGTTCATCCTCTGACAAAGAAGGTATCAGATAGCTCCACAAACCACAGAATAAAAGCACAACCCCAGTCTATATATATATATATATAGAGAGAGAGAGAGAGAGAGAGAGAGAGAGAGAGAGAGAGAGAGAGAGAGAGAGAGAGAGAGAGAGAGACCTTTGTGTGCTTTTATATTTTTTATATATATTTTATATATATAAATATATATATAAATATATAAATATATATATATATATATATATATATATATATATATATATATATATATATAGGCTCCTTCTATTCCAATGTATACTTCTAATCAATGTTATCTTTGGAGCAGCATGGTGAACAGAGTCTGGAAGGTATGCATGCCTTGCCAGGGCCAGCTATGTGTCCAGGATTGCAGGAGTACGCTCACATCAACACCGTGGCTGGCTCATTACCGTCCACTACTCTGTGCCCCAATGACCTTCTTTTTTAGACCTTGATTCTTGAAGACCTCAGCTCTCTGAAAATCATTACCGCTAGCCGGGTCTTACTTTAATCTTGCTTTAAATAATGCTTTCTGTGACTCTCTCTCTCTCTCTCTCTCTCTCTCTCTCTCTCTCTCTCTCTCTCTCTCTCTCTCTCTCTCTCTCTCTCTCTCTCTCTCTCTCTCTCTCTCTCTCTCTCTCTCTCTTTCTCTCTCTCTATTGCATCTCCTACTGTAGCCCTGCAAGCCCTCCCATGTCCAGCCATCGGTCGACAACCGATCTCTTTATTCTCCCCTAATAGAGACCAATCATACTCTCTGGTCCCAGTTCTGCTGACGGACCAATATAGATCCTGGCTGAGATCCAAAGTCAACCCCCACCACCACCACGAGCCGGAGAGAGAGAGAGAGAGAGAGAGAGAGAGAGAGAGAGACAGAGCGGCCGTCCCTCAATCAGGGCACTTGAGGCGTCCGGATCGACAGATGATGGACCGTACTTTAGAATTGACTCACTTCAAGTCAGCCGATATTTCAACAGCAGCAATCTTTTAGCAAACAGAAGACACCTCGCACCACAGCGGCTGAGGAGGAAGGCCTTTATCTAGCGAGCGATCTAGTGACGACGAAGCACTCGGAAGTAAGAGCCTTAGTAGAAACGCATCGGTTTGGAATCAGCATATTCGATAGCATCGCTGTGTGTGTGTGTGTGAGTGTGCGGTGAAGAAAAACATCAATGTCTCTTTCCTGGGGGGGAGGGGGGGGAGGAGGAAACAATAGCCCCACAGTCTAGAGAGAGTATTAAGCTGCACACCATGAGGCACATTGCAGAACTTACAGACGACATGGCCTTAATAACCACAACCCCCCCCCCCCGAGCTTAAGGGGGTTGTGAACCTTAAGGGAACCCAGTTTCGTTTGAGAGCGGAACGGAACGGAGCTCTCGCGTACGACACAACACAATGCTCCACCGAGCTCCACCACCGCGTTTTAAGCCGACTCAGATGAGATGCCTTAGCTGAAGCTGGGCCGTCCAGATGCAGTAGTAAGTAACTTGTTGGGAGTACAGGGGTTGTATGGCCTGGGGATAACGGGTGTCCTTTGTGCTTTCGATAAACTCAACCACAAACAAGGAATCATGCAGCCGGTCTCGCAAACGTTTGGTCTTAGGTGGAGTTCATAAGAAGTTCATCAAAAAACACCCACATACCTGTAGAATAGAAACCCCCCAACCCTGACCCTAACCCTTATATGTCCAACCTGCTCACTGAAACCTACTGAAAAGGCCACTGAAATAGTTAACCAGGAAGACACAAAAAAAAGAGCTCAAATCGTATTTGTTATCAAAGTGTTGATGTGTAGTGTGAAATAGCCTGCACAACAATAGTGTTTAGTCTGTAGGTCACTAGTGAGAATAATTGAATTGCTTCCTGTTCCTTCCTAACCCCACGGTCCTGACCTCTACTAAACCTCCTCCAGGGCTGTCCATAATCACCCGTCAGCCCACATAAACATCCACTATCACAACTTAATGGGAGACATACGGAGAGCCGGAGGGGCCAGTTCACACATTTCACACCATTTGAAATGTGTGAATGTTTACATTGGTGCATTTTGTAGTCAAGTCAATTTGGGTTTAATGAATGGGTTTAAGAGTGATGGGGACACAACAGCTCTTACCGGGAGTGGAAAGAGAGAGAGAGAGAGAGAGAGAGGAGAGAGAGAGAGAGAGAGAGCGGGAATGGGGGATCAACTTCCTGTGAAAACGCCCACTTTTCCCATGAGCTCATGCAAACCAGTAAAGGTCAATTATTCAATATGAAGACAATGGGAACACACAATATGGCCACTGCCTTGGTGACATTTTCACTTCTCTGTGCAATAAATGCGACAGAATCGTTTTGAAAACCCCAAAAACAAGTGACAAACTAAATGATATGAGTGAAATGAACAGTGGCCCCCCCAGTGCAATGCACAGGAGTCTTAATGCATGCCTAGCACATGCACACTTATATGATATGCTTTCACTCATTTTGAAATATGGCTTACTATGTATTTCACTTATGGCACCCATTGCACTCCTGAACCGTCCCTGGAAGGAGGGATCCCCTTCCACTCTGCGTTCCTTCTCAAGATTTCTTCCTCCATCATTAAGGGAGTTGTTTCTTGCCCTTAGGGGGGCTAGGGTTTGGGGGGTGTAAACATGTGGTCTGTGAAGCCCTTTGAGACTGGAACTGTGATTAAGGGCTAGACTAATACAATTACTTGACTTGACTATAGCAAACATAACAGGAATAGCTATTGTTGAAGAGCAGGGAAATTATCCTGGTTGATGTGTGACGACAAATGACATGTGCTATTCCTTTAGGTGCCCCGGACCCAACACGATTCCTTTGTATCGCTACCTATATCATCCTTCAAATATTCAAGTGTATTCTTGTTAATTGTTCGTAGAATCCTCTTTATTAGTCATATATATAGCGCCCGGGGGTAGCAGTGTAAGGGGTCTGGTGCCTTGCTCAAGGGCACCTCGGCAGTACTCAGGGGTTTTGGGGACTTGAACCGGCGACCTTCCAGTTTCCAAGCCAAGTCCCAACAGACTGAGCTATCCTGTCCTGCTTGTCTTGTGAGCAAAACTGGTATTTGTAACTAAAATATATCCCATGCCGAATCAAATCGATAAAACAAATTCTAAAACTCAGACCTTTCGGAAATCGAATCGATTCGGGGATATCAGTTTGACGATACCCAGCCCTGTTTGATGGACAGGGCTGGAGCAGCAGGGTGGGAGGGGCTGTGGGCGGAGCCCCCCGAGGAGTACAAAGACCAGGACGCCCGGGCCCCCGCCCCCCCCTGCACTCGGCCCCCCCGCTCTCCTCTGGCCCCTGTGGCATTAAAGACTTCAATCGTCCCGCTAAATATCAATGTGTGTGCCGGACTTTGGCCTCTTTCAAATGCTCAACTCAAAGGCCTGAAAAAGAAATCAAAGAGGTGCCATTTAACCGCCTCCCTCGGCTCCTCTCCATCGCAAACACCTGCTGCAAACACACCGACACATCATCCATCAGTCACACATCAGTCATTGTTATTGTTATTTTTGGTGTGTACAGTATTTTTATTGTATGGTGTTTTAGAAAAGACATATTGCGGGAGGGAATGGGGAGGAAGCGTTCCATTGTTGGTAGATATTGTTGCTGTACTTTTACGTGTATGTTTTACCTGAGCACTGGCTCAGTTCTTGGAGACTTGTTAAATGCACTTTTGACTTCTGGTGACGAGTTGTTCTCTTACCTTTTAAACCTTTGTTGAATGCACTATTGTAATTTGCTTTGGATAAAACAATCTGCTAAATGAATGTAATGTAATGTATTGTAATGTATTGTACTTGTTGCATATGGCAAATAAAAAATCTTGATTCTTGAATCTTGAATCTTACTATTCTATCGGGCCGCAGTTAAAGCAGCCTGGTCTGCGGCTTCCATCTCCTCCGAGAGACGGTGTGTGACTGGAGCAGTCCGGACCCGCTCTATAAATGACACAATAAATCCACACTCACACACATGGGGGGGGGGGGGTGTTGGTGGCAGGCTCATATTGTTCTGTCTGGCCACATGACCTGGCCATAATGTGTCCCTTCCTGTAGAAAGGCCCGGCCCTAAGCCGTATTGATGCAGTTGTCCCCCGGTGGTTCCGCTGCCAGAGGCAGAACGTGTTATTATGATAAGACCCGTTCTGTCTGTCTTTGGGCCGCGCTGATAAGCCCCCCTGACATCGCCTTCTGCTCCACCGAGTCCATCGCCAATGGCTTCTTTTGTTACCACGGATCAAGTGGGGGTCCTTGTGTGTTTAAAATCATACCTCACACCCCGCGTGTGAATCACAGTGCGTGCTTACTCATTTCTGCTGTTTGCTAATAAGGGCGAACATATCATTTATATCAATATCTTTTTTTGTTGCTTCATGCTCACTCCTTATGCTCTCAGTATGGTTTATAACCGGTTTACACCCAACATCACTTCCCTTTGATCGCTTTATGGTGTTGCTGTGATGACTCACAGTAACACCATGGTTACTGCGAGAGAGATATGTATTATGCCGTTTAGTTTGTGTATTTAAATGCATTATGCGTGTATGGTCATGGACATGCGAGAATGGGAGAATCCTGGGTGCTGCACGATCAAACCAGTTTCTGACAACTACCATCCAGGATCAAGAGAAACGGACCGAGCACCATGTGAGTTAGGTAGTTCAGACGTGCCCAAACCCACACAGGCAGCTGCTTGGTGCGCCATTCAATATTCTATAATCAGCATGTTTGTTGACAACTGCTGAGATGATAGCCGGCGTGTGTGTGTGTGTGTGTGTGTGTGTGTGTGTGTGTGTGTGTGTGTGTGTGTGTGTGTGTGTGTGTGTGTGTGTGTGTGTGTGTGTGTGTGTTACAGTGTCTCTGTGTCTGTGTGTGTGTTTCTCTGAAGTCCCCGTGAGCCGTCGTGGAACAGCTGTGTAAATGGCTTGGTTGTCTAACCTGGAAACAACTGATCTCTCCCTTGTAGTGGTTTTGGTGACGGCCTGGTGCCGGTGATCAGGTCCATGAGGTCTGGGTTGGCCACACGCTGTTGGTGTCACTGACACGTCAACACACCGCTTTTTGAAACAGACGATTTTGTCCCCGTCACTTTTTAAAAGCATATTGTAAAAATAAATCGCAGCAAGCAATGAGAAAGATGCTTTGAGAAAGAAAACAGAGCAACGTAAGCTTAAAAAAACATTAAGCCTTAACTACTTAAAAGCCCCTACAAAACTTAACTACACCCTAAACCTTGACCTGTTGATGGGTCGTTATCCCATTTTTTCTCATACAATTCCGGTTAAATTGGCTAAAAATCTAACATTTTGAAGACAAGGAGTTTACAAAGAGCTGATATGTCCCCACCACTTTTCACAAAGGGACACCCTCACTTGGTACGACCGGGTCGAGGGAGGCACGCTATAGCTTCAGACATGGGACCACGATGATAAACACAGTACACACAGTACACACAGTACACACAGTACACACACACAATGCTTTTCCGACAGCAGCAGCAGCAGCAGTAGTTACACACACGGTCACTCACACTGCCGTGTCACCTGTTGAGGAGCAGCCCTAGTGCGGGTTCCCTAGACGGGGAGCAGGTGCCCGGGGGGGCAGGAGAGCGGCCCGGGCCCCCAGCTCCGGACACACAGTCTGCATCAACAGTAGCAACTGTCCAACCAGCTGCACCACACGGCAGCCAGCAAGGACCATAGAAATAGAACCATTAGAGGAGGAAGGTGCAGGGGGGGGGGGGGGGGGGGGCGGTTCTTTATACCTCTATAGAGGTTTCTATGTCGCTCAGGTTCTAGATGTGTGCGTTTACTAATGGCCGGATTGAATGGACTTTAAACCACCAGAAAGGTTGACAGAAAGGACAATAACCGGCTAAGTACGAGTCTAGAGTCTAGACTCGTCTAAATTACTCGACAGCAGTGTGTGTGTGTGTGTGTGTGTGTGTGTGTGTGTGTGTGTGTGTGTGTGTGTGTGTGTGTGTGTGTGTGTGTGTGTGTGTGTGTGTGTGTGTGTGTGCGTGTGTCTGAAGGCCACAGTAGATGGTACACGTGATGCAGAGACCAGTTATTCTACAACAGGCAGCGAACAGAAAGAACCACCAAATACAACCACAGGGAAACTCATTGACCTGCTAACTCTAGGCCTGTCTGTGACTCGTAGACAGCTAAATATGGTCTATATAGTAAAGGTTTTTATATATAACTATTAGGTTATTGTTGAATTAACATAGTAATAACAATACTTGTTATTATTATTATTATTATTATTATTATTATTATCATGTGTACACTTGTTTTTCACAATTTTAACAGCTGTGGTTAGTTAAAATGCTTGACACTGGTTGGTCAATCAAAAAAATGATTATTATTTTGATCAGCTCATGCTTTAAAAACGTTTTAAAAAAGTGACCTGCACGTCGCTCTGTAATTGCACGTCGCTCTGTAATAGGTCAGAAGCAATATGAAGGCTACTTCTCTCAAAGAGAGAAGTAGCCTTCATATTTCCCATGACTGAAGGTTCATATTCATTTCATAAGAATTGGGAAGTGTTATGTGATCAGGCCACAGGACACTGGAGTCAAAACACTACGAGGCAGCAACTATTTGCATTCATATTAAACACACACACACACACACACACTAACTTACTCACTCACTCACTCACACACTCACACACTCACACACGCACACACATGCACACAAACACACACACTCGAGCGTGCGCATGCACGCACACATACACATACACACATACATACACACGCACACGCACACACACACACACACACACACACACACACACACACACACACACACACACACGTACAAGACTAGACAACACAAACACGTCCTTC
>CM051000.1:315000-410000 GCA_027704905.1 Muraenolepis orangiensis | reverse complement strand
CCTGACGGTCCGAGAAGTAACGCAATGTGTGTCATTTGCTTACATTACACACACACACACACACATACACACACACACAAACACACACACACCGACACACCGACACACACACACGCACGCACGCACACACACACACACACACACACACACACACACACACACACACCACACACACACACACACACACACACACACACACACACACACACACACACACACACACACAACAACACACACACGAACACACACACACACCGACACCGACACCCACACCCACACACACACACACACACACACACACAGAGGACAGACATCTGTTGATCATCTATCTACATTTACTAATTGGTTTGTTGTTAGGGATATGTTTATGTTCACTATTTATTTACAATGACCTAGTGAGCTGTAAGCGCAAGGGATCTTTAAACTACTGCTGGATGGATGGGCGTATAGAACCATGCATGGAGTAAAGAGCTAAACAGTCTCCCAAGAGCAGGAATCTTGAAATTGTTTTTAACTATTTCGTTTTTTTAAATAACTTGGGAAATGATTGCGGCTAAATGTCACTTTCCATTTCCTCGATTAGACTTATCCACAAATCAAATCGTATTCATGAAACAATGTTTTTGCAGCATGACGGAAGATGTGTGCAGAAACAACACATAACAACAACAACATATAAATAATTGCATTGCAAAAAAAACCTCAGCACCCCCCCTGTATCCGCTCAGAGGCTGCCCCGGTCTGTCTGTCTGTCTGTCAGTCTGTCTGTCTGTCTGTCTGTCTGTCTGTCTGTCTGTCTGTCTGTCAGTCTGTCTGTCAGTCTGTCTGTCCATTGCCATCATGCTGTTTTTTTGAAGCAAAAAAAAACAGGAAAAGGAACCGAATTTAGGACCATAACGGTTAACGGTGGTAGGTTGGTTGGTTGGTACTGACCTGGATGAACTGGATCGTCAGGGCCGACTTCCCCACCCCGCCGCCTCCCACCACCACCAGGCGGTACTTCTCCTGCACCGAGCCGCCGCCGTCCTTCCAGCCAGCCATCGCCGAACCGAGCCGATCCGTTCGCCGAACCGTTCGCCGAACTGCTTTCAGTTCCACAGAACACACCACTGAGCTGAGCTGAGCTGAGCTGAGACACCCACACACCCACACCCCTACACACACACACACACACACCCCTACACACACACACACACTACACTTCACTTCTCAGTCCGGAGAAGGCGGAGGAGGCCCGCAGTTGGAGGAACAGAACAGTGCGCAGACAGAACACACACACCCCGCGCATGTGTGTGTGTGTGTGTGTGTGTGTGTGTGTGTGTGTGTGTGTGTGTGTGTGTGTGTGTGTGTGTGTGTGTGTGTGTGTGTGTGTGTGTGTGTGTGTGTGTGTGTCAGCAGCAGCAGCAGCAACCAAGGTTCTCCAGAACAAAAAAAATCCGTTCCGGGTACTATAGTGTGGAAGGAGGAGGAGGAGGAGGAGAGATTCCAGCACGTCCAGCTCGGTCACCACTCACCACCGCATATGCTGCTGCTATTTCAACCGCGTCTAGTCTACACACACACACACACACGCACGCACACACGCACACACACAGAGAGAGAGAACGAATGCAATGCAATGCAATGCAATGCATGCACACTACAGGCAGAGAGCGATGAATCCGAAAGCAGCAGTCGAGTGATCGGGCGAGTCCAGTACCACCGGTCTGTCGCTAGGGGGCACTTGTCTTTGGACAAATCCAAAGTACTAACTACAACACACACACACACACACACACACACACACACACCACACACACACACACACACACACACACACACACCACACACACACACACACACACACACACACACACACACACACACACACACACACACACACACACACACACACACACACACACACACACACACACACACACACACACACACCTCCCCTCCCCTCCCCTCACCAGCCAGGTTAACCAAGACTAACGGCACTACCCTCCCTACCACCCCTACTACCCAGAGGGATGGAGGTTTCGGCTGCTTTAGTTATAATTATACATAATACTCTCTCTCTCACTCACTCACTCACTCACTCACTCACTCACACACACACACACACACACACACACACACACACACACACTTCATAAAGTATTTGTCCTTTGTGTTTGACAAAAAAAAATGCTGGCAAGGGATATATTGCCAGCATTCTTATGGCTTCCAGACTAACTTTACATTTTGTTTAAATTTAAGTAGGCTATAAATCACATCAATGCGCTAAATAGCATGGCATACCTAGTTAGTTAGTAAGTTACACCCAGCTCCAAACGTGTTGACGCCCCCTGGTGTCCAAATGTGATAAATTAAAACATTTACATTGACTTGACCTCATTCCAGTCAACTTAGCACATGGACAACTGATAAGTAGCCTGGAACATGGAACAATAGCCATTTCTATTGTTGCCCCATTTACTTTTACATTTGACAGTTTTTACTCTTTTTCGCAGCTTGTGAAATTATTATTATTATTATTATTATTATTATTAAGTGATTTTTGTATTATACCAGTTTGTATGACAAACTGTCATGTAAAAACGAATCCTTATATGTATATTTGTCAATGATACAGCATTTAACGTTATTTTGGTAATTCTCAAATTATATGGATCATTCTTATTTATTGTTATTCATAAGGAGCTTCAGGAAAATAGTCATATGACACACACACACACACACACACACACACAAACACACTTAGTAAAAATATTAACCAAGGCTCCGCACTAAGTTAGTTTATTCAGAATTAATATACAATAGGCTATATCTATATATTAAATGATTTGCTTGAATTGCAGATGAAGGGGTATTAAGATGAGACACTGGTGCAAGTCATATTCATATTTATACTGCAATTATGTAAATCTGTAAAAGTTTTGGATTTTTTTTTGTAGTTCTTGTAAATTTGTAAGTATTGTAACTTTGAGCACATATTTGGAGCTGGCTATACCAATACATGCCCATTGTACACTGCACCTTACACATGTGACAAATTAACTAAATGTAAACCTGATAGGAAAGCAGATCTCCCTCCGGAGCCCCACTGCTTCCCAATCATAATTCATAATGAACCATTTATTCATGTAATTCTTTGTATGTTACAGCAGGATTAACACTGGTGCAACATCCAGGTACATTTCATTAATGTTCCTCAGAGCACTGCCAGCACTGTCCACAGACCAGTTTCACGATGGCGTCGTCGGAGGACAAACACAGGTGTCCCTCATGTACCAGGGCTTCACTTCACTGTGTCATGAGTGAGTCCTGTATTTGTCCCATGATGACGCCTCTGTGAAAAGGGTATATTAGTGGTATCCTCACTACAGATATTAGTAGATATTAGATATATAGACATTAGTGCACTACACTTTTGGTGTGATACATGCAAGTAGCAGGCATTCGTACCCTTATGGTGGAGTGTTAAATAAGTGTTAACACATGTTTACTTGCTTTCATGGCGGGTAGCGGCACAGTTTTATACATTATCTGATCAGTTATATATTATCTGATCCATACAGAGACAAATATCTCCTAAATATCTTCATATACTTTGACACAAATTAGATGACAAATGATAACAGTGAGACTATTCGTAGAAGAGCCACAAAGCACACCAATACTTTTTTAAATATATATGTTTATTGAAAATGACAGGCTGGACAGGGCAAAGGACACAACTTGGTGTAGGATAATAAAGAGTTAACATACGGCTGAGGATGGGGAAGTGGGGGGGGGGGTGAGAGAGAACTAAAACAGAAACAGCAAAGAACATGGGGCACATCTTAACTCTTACTTCACTATGATCAAGAGGTGGTAAATAGGAGGTAAATAGGAGCAACAGGAGTCCAGGGGAATGGACGAATCAGCAGGCGGGGCTTCACACCGACGCCTTCTTCTGGGAGAGATTGATCTTGTCTCCCAGACTCAAAGCCATCCCCTTGAGGAAGGAAGAAAGGAAGGAAGGAAGGAAGAGACAGGGACCACATTAGCGTTACGAGCAACAGGTTGTATGTATTCAAGCCTCGAGTCTCGCCCCTCGAAGGCAGGAGCGGACGGAGCGGCCCTCTGTGACCCACCTGGCTCTTGGCTCTGATGCGGATGTGTCCGGTGACGGGGGCGTCGGGCCCCAGGTGGATGGGCTTCTCTATGCTGACGTTGGCCAGGGCATCCTCCCCGAAGATGGAGCGGGCATACAGGTTAGCCGCCATGAAGCCACAGAAGCCAGACAGCGCCTGCAGGGGAGGAGTGGGGGGGGAGAACATGAGAACATGCAGTGAGAACAGCCACTCGCCGTCTCATCTCCCCACCCCCCGGGGCTCCAATCAAAAGGTCGTTGGACGCGCTCCACAGGGCGCTTACACATTGAAAAGGATCACAATGAATGGGGTCATAGTTCATTAGCTGGAAGCAGTATGTCCACGCTAGAGAGAACTAGAGGTCTGTGGCTTCTGCATGTTTGGATGGTAGCTGGTTGGTGGCTATGGAGCGACCCTCCCACTGATAGCCAGCCAGCCAAAAGGCACGGGTTGAAAAGGTTGAAACGGAATCCATCAGAGAGAGAGAGAGCGAGCGAGAGCGAGAGCGAGAGCGAGAGTGTGTGTGTGTGTGTGTGTGTGTGATGACCTTCTCCGGGGTGAGGCACTTCATGTTGGTGGAGCCCAGGATGTGTTGGAGATACTCGTTCAGGTCCGTGATGTTGGTGTTCACCGTCACCTAAAAATAATAGACGGGAGGATTTCAAATGTACGGCCTATGGATGATTTTCAGTTTCAAAAGCAAAATATAGCATATTGTCACGGTCTGCATGAAAATGTGTGGATGACACGGTAATATAATAATAATATAATGCATTTTATTGTACTACACTTATCATTTAAACTTTAGAGATTCAAAGTAAACAAACACAAGCAAACAAACACAAATTACAATTACTAACAATAGTGAACACTACTTTTAACATGAGTCCAGGGTCTGTGGTGCCCTTAAATGGAGGAGGAAGGCCATTCCACAGGCCGGGCGCCGTCCAGCTAGAGACCAGCCCCCCCCCCCCCCCATGGTGCGGCGCTTAGTACTGGGGGTACCTTGTTCTCCCACTCAAACTCGGCCCACATCTGTCTGAACTCCGCGTCGGTGCAGGAGGCGGGCTGGATGTAGTCCATGATGTCGATGTGGATGTCACTGAGGACCACACAGTTCCGGTCGCTCACCGCACCCGACACGTCGTACACTGGGAACAAGGAGGGAGTCCCACAGAAGACCAATGACACCAACATTCTCTGGGTTCAGTGGTTAATGAGAATGGTAAATGGTCTGCATTTATAAAGTGCTTTACAAGTCATGCTCACATTCACCCATTCACACACACATTCAGCCATGCAAGGTGACAGCCAGCACGATAGGAGCAGTTAGGGTGTCTTGCTCAGGGACACCGACACTTTTTCTACTAGGAGGAGCCGGGGGATCGAACCAGCGACCTTCTGGGTTGTGAGACGACCGCTGCACCTCCTGAGCTCCTCCCGCCGCCCCAGTGCGTGTTGGTTAAAACAAGACAGGAAAAGCAGACTCCTCGCGTCATACGACCGTGTTCCCCGGGGTCATCGTCTCTTACCGATGTTGCCGAATATGATGCCGTTTTCAGTGGACGCCACCTTGACGTTAGCCTTGATGTTTGCAAAGTCGTGGGGGGCCAGCGTGAGAGGAGACGGCTTCTCCACCAGCTTCAGGTCCCCTGCGGGTTGGAGAAAAGAGATGAGATGTCATGACTCATGTCATGATATTGTTTTGTTAACCCTCTTCCTTGGAGGAGGTACAAAAGGTAAATAAAGCAAGTGGTACAGCTGCTCACCTAAAGTAGCCAGCTCCAGGGTGCAGTTTTGGAGCGTGTCAGCGGTTTGGTTGACCACCAGCACATCCAGCACAATGTCATACTGGTTTACGTGGACGTAGGCCTCGGCGTAGACGGGGTCCGAGAAGCCGGTGAGCTGGGTGACCTGGAATAGTGGACACAATTTTATTTTATTGGTTTCGTTATAAAACACACAATGAAAAAGGCATTTAGTTTGTCTATGGCGATTTCTATTTTTTTTGTAATTAATGAGAAGATGTCCACTTTAGCACCATCTGCTGGTGTAAGTTTGTACGCCGCACGTTGAAAGCAGCAAATGCTGGCGAGCACTGTGCTATCAATATGACACGCCTGGCTATCTCTATAATCTATTTTCAGTGTCCCAAAATATCCACACAACAAATAGCCGTATCACAGATGTGAGTTAGGAGTGTGAGAACAGCAACAAATGTTTGTTTACACATAAAAACATGTATCAAAAGCAGACTGGTATACAGTATGTTTTCTAACTAATAACGCAAATCTAAAATACATATATTGTCCATCACTGTGAGCTGTAGGTTTCCAGAAACGGTGGTGAAAAGTCTGCCTCCTTGCTGGGGACCAGTATAAATGCTTTAAGAAACACATGCTCGCACGAACCCCCTCTCATATTGATCTTACACCGTGTACATGACTGTGAGACTTGGCTCCCTCCCAACGCTGTACCTTGTTGAGTTTGGAGGACAGGGGGTCAGAAGCCTCTTTCCTCGGAGTGTTGCCCATGGCGGCCAGCAGGCTGAGCTGGAACTGGTCGTCCTTGGAGGTCATCTCGTTCTTGGCAGTGAGCTGCATGAAGGAGATGGGGTCGTCTGCCTGCACCAACACGTTACGCTTCTCTGACTCTTTCTGTGGTTGGCAAGAAAATAGAAAAGAAAACAGATTTAAATGTTGTTGATTATGTACTGTACACACACACACACACACACACTCACAGAACAGCTTGAAATAATTAGTTTCTTGAACACAATAATCTATTCACCTAGTTTTTACCAAACTTTGAACAATCGCCGAGATTGAATATGTCTTTGTAATGTTTGTAATATGTTTTAAAGGACTTTGTTTAATGAGGGAGAAAACAGTACATGTTAACTGGCTTTCTTGGCAGGTAGCTTTTTTATACATCATCTGATAAACGACACGTTATCCGATAAAATCAGTGACCGATATCTTAAAATGTACAGCACCAATAAGGAAGGTCCGCGGGCCGTACCTTCTGGGACAGCTTCTCCTCCTCCAGCCGGACGGTGAGCATGTGGGACAGCGACTTGCGGCACTCCTTGTTGAAGATGTCGTTCATGAGCGGCGAGCACTCGGACAGCACCTTGAGGCACAGCGAGATGCGCTCCACGTCGTCGTCCGTGATGGGCTTCTTGGGCAGCGACGACTTGCCCAGGTGCAGCACTGTGACCATGATGAGCATGGACTCGGCCAGGAACGACTGCAAGGAAAAGGGGTCAGAGACACGCGGCGTTGAGTCAAAACTAACCAAAACGCTGGCATACGTCACATTCCTTGTTCTCAGTGTTTGGCTTTTAAAGCTGCCATAGGGAGGATTCAAAAGTTGTGAGTGAGTGAGTGAGTGAGTGAGTGAGTGAAAAAGAGTGGAAGCGAGCAAGATTTAGAAAATAAACAACCCAAAAACTTTTTAAAACAATACCTTCCTCTCTCAGACAGGAATGAGCCAGGAATGGTCTAACATCTAAATGGTTATTTACCGGCAGGTGGAGTAACCTCACAAATAGCTGATGGAAGACTAGGCATTTCCATCTAATTATATATATATATATATTTTTTTTTTAATCATACCTGCACTCAAGTCACACTTTTGAAATTATGTCTTTAGTCACAAAATAAGAAAAGGAAAACTTACATTTTGTTTCTTTTTGTCTTCAACGATGAGGACGTAGCGCAGGGCTACTTTGGTCAGGGTGGTGGCCAGGGAGGCCGCCACGTAGAAGTCCCCATCCATCAGGAAGCCTCTGAGAGGGGGTCTGAAAGCACACCGTCAACGTCACCATCACAACCCTCACCCGACCACTCACAGTAGACCAAATCATGTGTTTGTTGATGATGATGATTCGGTTGAAGTGTGAAGTGGCATCCACCTGTCCTCCTCTTTTTTAGAGGGCCGTGACGAGCTGAGGGCACTCTGGGTGACGTAGGTGCCCATCTCCGTCACCAGCTTCTGGGCGGGGGCCGCGCTCACCTCCTCCTCCGCCCTCACCTCTCCGGACTCCCTCTTGATCTCATTCTCCACAATGGGGATCTGCGGAGCACAGGCACAGATCAGACCACCAACCACGCAATGGAACTTGTAAACAGAAAGTGTGTGTGTGTGTGTTCAAAATTCAACATGTTTTATTTGCCATATGCAACAAGTACAATGGAACGCTAACTCAATTCAGAATTTCAACAACAATACTATACTAAAACTAAGCAATACTATACTATAAACAACACTATATACTTCCTACTATAGACGAGACATAATAAAATGTCTGATGGGTGATACAGGTGTGTGAGAGACACAGACGACAACACACCTCTCCCAGCGACCTGCGGACCTCCGTCATCACACTCTGGATGTCGTCCTTGGTGCTGCAGTACTCCCCCAGGATCCACAGAGCACCACGGTAGATTCTACACACACACAGATTTACAACAATCATCATTTTTGCTTTTCATGAGCATAGCGGCTTGTGTCTGTCAAGATTCTTTATTATTGCCATATGTAACAAGTACAATGGAATGCTTACTCCTCATTCACTCCCAAATTCTAAATTTTAACAACAATACTATGCTATCCAAAACTATGTACTATACACCATAAACAGGACTATGCTAGAACACTTTTTTCTGGCAGGTAGTAGCAGATAGTGTACAGAGGTGGCTGAATCAACATTCAGTCATTCACAGGTAGGGGTGTAGCGGTTCTGACGCCGTGACTGAAGCGGTGATACAGAAAACTCCACAAATCCTGAGTCATGAATACATAATAATATGAGATGAGAGCGCTCACAATACAGCCGCGCTATAACTTGTAGCTCTGCTCAGAACCGAGTCTGACTCGGACCAAGAGTGGACCCCAAAGCCACGGACTTCTTCCACATGGCACTTACTTGTGATATTGACATTGTATTAGATTAGCGTTATTTAAATAAAACGTTTTAACCAGACATTTCAGAAATTAAATGGGAAAATGTCAACAAAATGTAAACTTAATGTGTAAGGGATAATGTACAGTAAGCCGACAGGGTGATGCAGGAAGAGGAGACAGGCCTTCTTGCTCCCCCCTGTGGATGTAGCGAGTACAACAGGGGGTCAACCAAGACTATTATGGCCATGCTTTTGATGCCATTTATTTTTATTTCATGTATATTTTGCAATAAATATTGGAATAAATTTAAATCTGCAATTTCCACCACACCTAAAAAGGTCCCCAAAATCTAATCAACTGTTTATTGGCCACAAATCAACTGTTCACAGTAATCTAACCACCAGGTTTTGTCCAATTTCTGACATAACTTTTATTACATAACCCAGTTATCTTGCCAACAAACGAAAACAAGCAAAAACAAGCAAAAACAAGTGAAAACATAACCTCCTCCCATCTTGATGATCGATGGCAGTAATGACAATTGCTTGGCTGGTCGATTTTTCCCAACAAAAAAAACAAGTTTATTTTGGACCATGGTCCTTCAAGCCAGGTTTGTGCGGGGGGCCTTACTTGACAGTTTTGATGGCGTGGAAGACTTCCAGCATCTTCTCAATGATCAGGGGCCTCAGGCTGTCGAACCTCTGGATGGCCTCCCGTACAAACTCCAGCACGTCTGCTGCCGCCGCCTCGTTGGTATCGCTCAGGAACTCCATCAGCTGGGGGGGAAGGGGGGTGGTGTAGCGTATGTTGGAAGGAGGTAAGCAGGCATACTCACGTTGATTCACAGGTGCCGGACAAGTGGGGGTAACAATGAAAGTAAGCCCCCACTGATATGTTGCTCCCAAGGGGTGGATTTTCACCCAACATATTGAATTTCTTTGGTTTGGAGTGTTTGGCGGTTTGGTGTTAAATTAAGAGTGCTCTCACTTTAGATGTTAATCTAAAGTCTGACGCAAGACAGGCTCAAATTTGGGTGAGGTTTCACTTCGAATGTGTTTCGACCAATCATGTGACTGGATCTGTAGACGTGCGTTACATGGAATGGGTCCCTTCTGGAAACAACCTTTCCAGTAAGTAGTCTTTCTATTGTCCTATCCCTCCTAGGCCAACAGTGAACACAAACTCAGCCAGCACCCGTAGCCGGGGGGAAGACAAGCTAAAAATGTCCTGTCAATTCACCAATGGCATTAAGAAAGCGTTTGTAAAGGTTAACAAATCACACCTGTGTCGTAGGCTGGCCACTGCTCAAATATATTAGTTCAAATAGTCTTCTGAAACCTCCACCATGCACTGGCCTATTAGTTCATCTTCAGAAGAAAATATCCGAGAAGCACTCTGTAACTCCGCCCCCCCCCAGATGTTTGGTGATAGCGCTGTGGAGTTTGTGGATCAGACAACATTAACAGAGAACTCACCACTGGGATGACATTGGCGGCCATGTCCGGGAAGCGCACGCTGCAGGAATGGAGAGTGCGGACCAACAGCTGTCTGTATTTATCTGTGTCCTCGTGCTCCGTGACGTTGTTGGTCTTGATCACCTCCTTCTTCAAGACGATCACCAACTGAGAAACAAAAAAGAAAGAATGAGATGCCTTTATTACATTTTCTGGGAGCGTACATACACGGGTGCAACATGTGTAAGCTAAAGCTGGATTTACAGTTCAAGAGTTCATCCACGAAGACTTCCATCGTGATGCAGATGTGTGGGTTTTACTCAACTCTTCGACATTGTGTAAACTAACTAAACTCACCTCTTCGACATTGTGTAAACTAACTAACTCACCTCTTCTACATTGTGTAAACTTACTAAACTCACCTCTTCGACATTGTGTAAACTAACTAACTCACCTCTTCTACATTGTGTAAACTTACTAAACTCACCTCTTCGACATTGTGTAAACTAACTAACTCACGTCTTCTACATTGTGTAAACTTACTAAACTCACCTCTTCGACATTGTGTAAACTAACTAAACTCACCTCTTCGACATTGTGAAAACTAACTAAACTCACCTCTGTAACATTGTGTAAACTAACTAAACTCACCTCTTCGACATTGTGTAAACTAACTAACTCACCTCTTCTACATTGTGTAAACTTACTAAACTCACCTCGTCGACATTGTGAAAACTAACTAAACTCACCTCTGTAACATTGTGTAAACTTACTAAACTCACCTCTTCAACATTGTGTAAACCAACTCAACTCACCTCTTCAACATTGTGTAAACCAACTCAACTCACCTCTGTAACATTGTGTAAACTAACTCAACTCACCTCTTCAACATTGTGTAAACTTACTAAACTCACCTCTTCAACATTGTGTAAACCAACTCAACTCACCTCTGTAACATTGTGTAAACTAACTCAACTCACCTCTTCAACATTGTGTAAACTAACTAAACTCACCTCTTCGACGTTGCGGGATGAGACCAGGTCCAAGGCCAGCTGTAAGGTCTTCTTTCTCACCTCCAGGTCTGGGGTAGCGAGCACGCGCAAGATGTCCATTACCAGGTCCTGTGGAGTAAAGCGTGGGCGTCGGTATTTGCCATAGCATCAAAGCTAATATTTTAGCTTAATACATACATCCATAAATACATCCAGGGCCATCACAAGTTAAGATCAGATTCATCATGATTCAAGAACTTTATTTGTCACATACACATACAGGATATGCAATGCAAGTGGCAGTGCCATACAGAAATTGTGCATTACAATAGATACAAAAGTCAATGCAACAGAATTTACATTTGTATTTGTATCATGCGTTTTAACCGTTTGTGTGCCATATCCAATGTCAATAAAACAATTCAACAATAATGTATTTCCCACTTTGAAAAATTATCATTCAGACGATTAGTTACAAATAAATCCACCACCCCATCGCAGCCTTGGCCTACCTGGAGCACGCGCTCGTGGGTGGGATGCTCCTTGAGCTCAACGAGACGGTCCAACACGATCAGCTTCACATTGTTGTCACTCTCCTTGATGATCAGGTCGATGTAGCACTGGGCGGCCGCCTGGAACCAGAGCACCCGGTCAGTACCACACAGAGCTGTGAACTTTTAGAGGCGACACCCTTGTGAAGTGTTGTATGTACCTTAACGGCTGTGGGGGCACTGGACAGGGTGACCAGAGTGCCTGCGGCCTCATACTTGACGGCCGGGCTGGAGGACTGCAGCAGGTTGTAGATGCAGCGGATGAAGCGGGCACGCTCCGAGGGGTTGGCGTGGCACACCTGGCGCAGGTGAAAAGAGGAAAAAATCCCATGATGGGGTTAAACCAACGAGGCTCTTGTCTGTGTCGTGGTGCATCTCTACATTTGCTTATTGGACTCACTTTGTAGATCAGCTCCACGATAACCAGCTGGAGAATATCACCGAAGGTGTGAACTTGGTCGATGCAGGTACTGAGGTAATCCAGAGCTCTGTCCTGCAGAACCCAATTGACCCATGGTCCAACATTAGCAAAAGCCTCAAAACTGCCGTCTTAATAGGAACAACAGGGGGAGGAAGTGCAGTGACTACAAACCTGGTCGGCATGAATTAACATCATGAAAGCATTTCTTTTACAGCTGGCATCCTTCTCATTGACAAGGAAATCATGGATCAACTCAGGAGCATCTGGTATGAGATTTTCAAAGTTCCTGAGCAAAAAGAAAGCATAACCATGTCAACGATATTTATTAATTTATTATTATTATTAATATTAATATGATTTACACCCATGTTTTTAAGGTGTTAGGTGTTAATAAAAACTCAAACACAGCAAAAACTGCATAGAGTAAATGTTGGGTGTAAATTAATGAAACTTATATATAATTAAAATATTATATAATATAAACTGAATATATAATAATGCAACTAAATATTTTATACATTTCAGATGCTAGTACCGCAAAATGAACAGCTTATACCATAAAAGCATAAGAAGATAAAATACACCAAATAATACAAATATAAAATAACATCAAACATAGTTACTTAAAAAAATAAAAATAAAGGAACCCTGAACAAGAACAGCTGAATAAGACCTTGGCACCTGTAAATAGTGTAGATGGCCAGGACAGCATTGCGCCGCACATAGCTGTGCCTGTGCTCCAGGCAGGCCCGGATGGCTGGCATCAGGGGCTCCAGCAGCTCAGACTCCTTCAGCTTGCAGAGGAAGCGCAGGGTGGAGCCGCGGATGAACTCGTTGGGGTGTTGCAGATCCTGTGGGTGTGATTATTAGGATGATGTTTGTTTTTACACCTTTTTTTTCCCACTTTTTTTTTTTTTAACGTTTTTCAGTTATTCATTTCAAAGTGAATTTGAGTCCACCACCTGGACTTGCCAACGAGCATAACCCAAAGGCACTAACAAGTTACCTCAGCTGACCCAGTGACGGTGCATGGTCAAAAACAAGACTAGTTTACCACCACATTGCATGAATGGTGCCAAATGATTTATTTACAGAGAAAATAATGTGTAATAGAGCCATACTTGTCGAGATATTACTAATTAAAGCCCATTCAGATGCAGTGCATTCAGTAGTGCCAAGGTGATGATGACGTTGGATGAATCCCATAAATCAGCCCTACCTTTCTGTAGGCATCACAGACCAGGATCATTTCCTGCAGAAGCTTTCCATCCGTCGTCGTCTTGGGGACAATTTCCCAAAACACCAGCAGAAGCTTCTTGATGGTGTGGTCTTGAAGCGGCAGGACGAAGCGGATGATGGTCATCAGCAGCCCTGGCAGCTTCTCACCATTCAGTATCATGATGATGACCTTCTTAAGAGCTTCCGTCTTAGACTTGATTTCCCCCTTTTCTGTTGACAATCAATGGTATCATTTGTCATCAGTGACAAACCATAAGGCATTTTCCCCAGCTATTGCGTTTCTATACAAGCATCTATGCAAGGTGTCAAACCTTCTGAACTTAGTTACCTAGGTCAGCTTTGAGGCTGATTTCAGACGGGGGTTCGGAGTCATTGGGAACGTTAATTAGAGTATAACAAACGTTCTCTGCAGCCGTCATGTCGCCGGTAGGTGTGTGTCACTCTTGGAGAATCCTGCAGAAGTCACCTTCTTTAAATCTGTAAGAGCACACACACACACACGATGGGCGGTGCAATCGGATAAGACACTTCAAGCGTCTAAATAAAAACTAATATAATCAGATGTGTGTGTGTGTGGGGGGGGGGGGGGTGACATGTATATGTATGTACACAACAAGTCAACTGCTCATATTACGACCAGTTGACACGCACCATACTATCGACAAAAAATCATATTTGAATTTGAACCTAACACAATGTCAATACCTATATGCGTTGTGGTTAGAGGTATAAAACACATATCTGCGTATTGCTTAGCAGCGAGACATCTTATCTTTATGAATTGGAGAATTGGTCCAACATTGTAACACACAGGTACGTTGTGCACACCTGAACACAACTATTACTACTTGACAACTTTCACGAAGAACGCAAACACAAAACACTACATCGTCATATGTGCATAGAGTTAACTAACTGGCTTCGCATTGAATCCAAATCAAAGAGTGCTGGTGTCGACACGTAGCCAACCGAGGAACCCTGTTTGATGACATTACGCTAAGCTAACTAGCTAGCTAGCTAGCAAAGGGTTAGCGTTCTCAACGTTGAACGCTAACGTTTAATAATGCAACGTTGTCCGTGATCAAACGAAACTATTATTAGCTACGGGCGAGCACATACTTACAGGTAGAAGAGGGGTTTACCTGTGTGTGGGTTCCGTGTCTCCGCAAACACACTGTTTGGATGTGTTGGTATTTCCTCTACATCTGTGAAAACACTGTGGATGTGGGACTGACTGACTGCCGAGTGAGTGCTCGGCTACTTCCGTGTGACGTGGAGGATCCTTCTGAGCCACATCACTGCTACGGTGTCCACACACGGTCAAAACTGAAAGCGGTTCGTAAAGTAAAGTAAACAAACCATACGGTGCTGCTAACCAACGTTACATACCGCACAAGCAAGCACGTGGTTCATGCGGAAAGGCCCGTATTATTTTTGGCAGCTGCATGTGCATAGCAGATTACTCCTGATATAAAGGGATAGAGATGAAATTTACTTGTAATGCCAATTTACCGGTGTATAATACATTAATAAGGCAATACTATTCGCTGTCACACGATGTCACACTTTCATTCAGAGTACAACAGTTAGTTAGAGTTATTCACAGACACGTCACCTCACATGTCACCTCCAGCAAAAACGACAGAAGTATTACAAAACAATAAAATATGATAAAACCCTAAACCAATAAAACCCTTTGGGTTTGAATGACAAACCCCGAAGGGGTAGTCAAGTCAAGTACATAGTATTTGTACAGCTTTGACAGGCCACATGTTAACAACACCCCCCAAACCCTAGCCCCCCTAAGGGCAAGAAAAAACTCCCTTAATGATGGAGGAAGAAAGGGAACAGAGTCAGGGATCCCTCCTTCCAGGGATGGTTCAGGAGTGCAATGGGTGCCATAAGTAAAAATAGTCAAATTAGAATAGTAGTGTGTGGTGCTGGTTGGTATCCTTCAGGTGGGGATCACAGCGGCACACTGGAAAACAGAAACAGACTGTGGTATGATTAGATGGGGTAGGGTAGACATGGAACATGTGGAGAACCTCTAGTCTAGTACCTATCCGCAGCAGGGGTAGGCTAGTGCTGGCTCACAGGTCGAATTTGCTGTAATCAGAGCTGAGGGGAACTCCTATGAGCAAAACAAATTGGTTTTAAGTTTAGATTTTAATATTTCAACCAAGTCTGCTTCCCTGATTACAGGATTACAGCTAGGAAAACTTTATTGAGAAACACAGCTTACTATCCTCTTTGATACTTAATTAAAATACCCCAGTCCTTTTACGTATCATTTTATTACTCCGGAAATACCATTACAAATGTATGCTCTTGCACAAATGCACCTGACATGCTCGGAGCAAACCACTTAATTCTTTTGGTAACCCTCAACTGACCAGAGAGAGTGGGTTCCCCTTACTCCACTTACTTCTTGAGTATGTGGAGTACATAGCACCCAAACCCGGGTTACAGCTTTGGGTGCAAGAACCGGACCACTAATACCGGTTGTATTGGGGTTATTTCTTGTAGTCAAGGCTGGAGTCTGGTTGGTCAGCCTCTACAATTAAGGTGTATCTGGCTGCCATCTCCACCAGCCACATCAAGGTGGTGACTTATAAGACCATTGGGTCACATGGCTTTGTTTCTTGAACCTGAAGGGAGTTCTGCGGCCACGATGGTTGTCCCTAGAAGGTATGGTGTGAGTGAGCTCCATGCCATGTCCATTAATCCCAAGAGCTTGCGCTGGAATCCTGAGGGCACAGTGAAGTAACAATTTGGCTCAACCCATCATTCCTACCTAAGTGGCTCCTCAGGGTTGTGAGAATCAGCCTTTTAGCTTAGAAGCATTTGTGAGCAAGCAGGACAGAGCCCCAGGCTGATTGCGTCATGTCCGGGTGCTGAGGGATCACAACCCCCCTGGGCACCATCTCTTCTCCCCCCTACGGTTCGGTCACCGGTTCCACAGCATCTGTACTCCGACTACCAGGTTCAAGGATAGTTTTTTACCCACAAGTGGCAAAAGTTTGGGATTTTTCACAAATAAACAAAACCGAAACATGGTTAAAGGAGAACATGTCTAATATTACAGTGACATGTTACTCCAGTTCTGGTTAAGGTCTCAATGAGAGACAAGAGACTTGGCCTCCAATCCAAATAGTTAATAATAAACAAAGTTTCAAAATGACAAGTACAAAATATTTCACATGTTAAAAAAACATGTGGCATTAAAAATGATATACAATATGTGCAACGTTGGTATGTATGGTATGTATAGCCTCAGTGAGTTAAACGTAAGGTTGCTGCTTTTAGAGTATGTCCCACAACTAAACTCCCACAGTAAGTGTGCCATAAAAACCTTGAAACCTCAGTAACTATTTCATTTGATAAAGACAATATAGTCTTGAGGTAAATGTGGTTCACATTTTTTATTAAGAAAAGTCTACATTTGATATTTTACATTTGCTCTATCCAAGTCTCGACACTCAGGTCACAGGGGTCCTCCAGCATCTGGCAACAGTCTGCAAGCTGGCGGTCTCACAACTTGAGTTTGTCCATTTTGGGTTTTCCGTGCGATGGCGAGTGGTAACATCACTTTTCCAGTGGCGCATAATTGAGCAACTTCTCAATAAGATCCACGTGAGCAAGGAGCATCCTCCGACAGCAGTACCTCTTCAAGCCCAGGGCATCAAGGGCATCACTGCGAGGGTTAGAATAAGAACAGCTTACATATTTGACATTTCCAAACGCTCAACTCGCAACGGATGAATATATAGTATTTACATTTATCTTTTGATACAACTGCATACCCCTGCTCACTACCTGTTTATACTTGTATACTAACCTTGTATACATATACCTATAATTCTGCACATATCTCATACCTACTCTACAACTTATTGTATACCCGTTTTAAGTAGTATCTTTTTGTTTTAAGTAGACTGTTTTTACATATTATTCAATAACTGTACATTATATATTACCATGCACTTTACTGCAACATTTGTACTCTGGTAAGATGCCAAATTAGTTTCACTGTACTGTACTTGTGCTGTAAACTGACAATACATTTGAATCTAATCGAATGAATTCTAGCAAGTGTATATCCTTAATGTTGATAACACGCTCTTATCACAGCTACTTAAGCAGGTGACCTAGTACGAAATTGTGTTATTCATCTGGTTAATATGAATGCTTGTGAACTGCTCTATTTTTATGTTCGCGTACCTCAGTGTTATGCTATTGTCTGCTTCAACAAATGTACACCTTGTCGCTTTGGATAAAAGTGTCTGCCAAATGCCCTAAATGTAAATGAACATGATCACAAACTCAGTATCTCACCCTTCGGTATACTCCGCTTGAAGCAGGCCGAGGTATGCCTCCCACTTGTTGCCCACGATTTTTCCACACGTGAAGCATCGCACTGGGATGATCATCGTTCACGCCTGGGATGGGAACATTACATTACAGTCATTTAGCAGACGCTTTTATCCAAAGCGACTTACAATAGTGTGTTTCAACAAAGGTTTAAAAGGTAAGAGAACAACTCGTCACCAGAAGTCAAAAGAAGGGCATTTCATTTCTAACAAGAACTCCAATAATGTACCTGAGCTCAGGTACAAATACAATCAGTTCAGGTAAAAGTACAATAAGATGGCAAACAATATCTACCTAACAATCTACTTAGATCATCGATTTAGCGCTACATATGTACATATATACATATGTATATATTAACGTGTATTAATGTGGACCAGCGGTGGAAGAGTACACCCATTTCACATCAGATCGTAGTTAGTTAGCTGTTGCTGTTGCAGTTATATCTCTACCATTTCATCATGTTATTTTTTTGTTTTTTTGGGGGGGTGGGGGGGGAATGGTCTTAGAATAAAACAAATTAAAGAAAGAGAAAGATTCCTTAGATCGCATAAGCAAATAACATGTGATTTTAGTGCCTTAAAAAGCTAGTAGTAAAACAGGCACGTCTGTAAGGTAAACAAGTGACATTATGCTAACCGGTTATGATAGCCAAGGTATCTTACTAGAAAACAGACCATTTTAAGGAGAGGTAACAAATACATTTTTATATATGTATATATGTATATGCATGTGCGTGTCGATGCTTCTTACCGGTCTTTCGGAAACAAAATATTACTGAATGTTATTATGGTTATCTTCACACGCGCGTTAAGATACCGACCTAGCTAGTGGGGGGTTTCTTCTTCTTCTCTCGTATTGTGGCGGTCATCGAACAGCCACTGGGAGCTCTACCGCCACCCCCTGTCCGGAGTAGGGCGTGTGGGACAGTTATATATATATATATATATATATATATTTCGTTTATTTTGTATTTGCATACTTTTTTGGCAATCTCACTTTTTGAAAGCCTTATTAGTAGTATGGTGTATATTTTTTTACGTGCCCACTAGCCCAGATTCAGATTCAGATTTGGTTTATTCGTCACATGTACTGTAAAATAATAATAATTATTATTCTAATTTGTCAGTGTACAGCACAAGTACTGTACAGCGAAATAATTTCTCTGCATTTAACCCATCCTAGTATTAGGAGCAGCGGTCAGCTATTTAAACCCGGGGACCAGTTAGGGTTAGGGTCTTCCTCAAGGACACCTCAACAGTTTTTTGCTAGGAGGAGCCGGGGATCGAACCAGCAACCTTTGGGTTGTGAGGCAACCCAAAGTCGACCCAAAGTCGCCTCACAACCCAGTATGCTCAAAAATGTACAAAATTACAAAGAAATACAGAATTACAAGAATGACAAAAAAGTACAAAAATACTAAATAAATTAAGAAAAATTAATAAATACAACTAAATCACACATTTACACAAAAGTACATATTTACACAATTGCACTATATATTAATTTAACCGTTTAAACTGTATAAAGAGGCATTTAAAGTGTAAAGTGTGTGGTGTAGTACAGATAGTCCAGTTAGGTTAAGAAAAACAACTTGCCACTGTTATGGTAGGGGCTGTAATGGCCCTTCTGCATTTCAGGGTGGGGAACTGACTCATGGCGACAGATTCAGTTCGATTGGCAATAGAGGTTCAGCAACATGCTCCATTTGGTAACTTCTGTTTTGTCTTTGTGTCTAACGTACTGATCCCAGCCTCTTGTTTGTGAAAGCTTCTTTAACAGGGTCTCTTTTATCTCACATATTGACCAACTTTAATAATCCATACTGGTTTTATTGTGTGTAGCTCCCTCAACCACAAGTCACACCAATAAAAACTCTACCAACATCAGTGATCTCAACTGATTGAACCCATTTCTATCATATGCCAAACTTGGGATATTCAGAAATCCCATGTCTACATCAAGTTATTTAGATATGTTGACCCATTTCTATCAATTTGTAAGAATGGTGAATGACATTCATTGCAATGGTTCAAGAAAGCGTACTATAATATATAATAATATAATATAATTGTCACTTATAGTGTAATAATAAGTCATGAAACAGCTGTTTGGTGTAGTCGATTGCCTTTAATATAATAGTCATTACAGGGGGACTTCTGTACATGAAAGAGCTTTGAGGGCAGAGGAAAGACAATGTATGAAGAAAATATGTAGCAGGGATTTATAAAGAACATGTAATCATCGTCATTGATATCATCATGACCACCACCACCACCACCACCACCGTTAATGCTATTTGAACTGCTACACCAATTGTGTGCTAAAATGAGATTCCTATCTGAATTATTGCATTTATACGCTCTTGAAATAATGAAAAATAAGAGAATTTAAGATTCTGTATACTATATTATACAATGTAAGGTGACTTGTATCCTTACACATCTGTATGCTATGCTAGGGCTGTCAAATACTCTGATATTGTGAAAAGTTTACTGATAAACTTTCCCTAACTATTTCATATACCACTTAGTGTGTGTTATAACTTCTTGCTGCATTGTTCTAGTGACTAGTGTGTGTGTGTGTGTGTGTGTATGTGTGTGTGTGTGTGTGTGTGTGTGTGTGTGTGTGTGTGTGTGTGTGTGTGTGTGTGTGTGTGTGCTATGTGTGTGTGTGTGCTATGTGTATGTATTGACATGTATAACTGCAGTTCATCTGTTCCTCATCTTCATCAACATAATACATGATGAGGTTTTAAGGACAACGGTTCTAGACGAAAAACCACATTTTTGACTAAAGGTTTAGTTTTAATCTTTAAAACTATTTTCCCAGAGATTAGAGCAATACGTCTTATCTCAGAGGCTACTGACTGGTCAAGCAACTATAAATAAAAATAATGTATGTACACAGTTTTTACCAGGTATGAATATATGACCATTAACACCCATCTACTTCTTTCCTCCAAACAAGCGTTTTTTAACTGGAATTGTGATTATCCCTTTGAAACGGCCCTCTTTAACTCGCTGACTAACGGTGAAAAGCAAGTTAGAAAGGATCAGGTGTACCATAGATTATTTCTGATGCAAGAATGTACAAATATTGCATCTAGTGTGCCCTGAATGAGCACACTAGATGAAGAAAAGAAAAAAGATAGAGCTTTTCAACAGGGTGAGAGCATTTGGGAATGTTGGCTCAGTACTACAGCATGAGTGCTTCCATGAGAGGGTTATTACAGATCAGAGGCAATCGAAGAGATGAAACACATTCATGCATATGTTTTGTATATTGATGTACCATAACGGGGCATCGTTGTTATAATCAAATGATCACGGCAAGCTCTTTTTAGTGAGACAGCAACACAAAATTCACAGTAGCACCCCACCTATTTGTGTCTACAATGACATTGTTGCCAAACGTTCAAGTAACAACCGACTAAATCCCTTCACCCAATAAATATCTGTAGAGAATATAGGTTTTAGTTTCTCCTCGCTAGTAGCAGGACCCCCAGCAAGACGGCACCCAGTGCCACCACGGCACCGCCGATCAGAAACGGTTTCAGGTGTTCAAGACAGTCTGTGCTGGACGGCGCTGCCTCTTCCGCCTCCGCCGTAGCTTCCACCTCCGCCTCTCCCTCTTTCGAAGGAAGGCTTTCCCTCTCTGGCACCACCGCCGCCGGGGCAGGGTCGGGCTTGCGGGGTGCAGCTGGCTCCTTCTTCTCCACCTTCACCGCCGCCCCCTTGGGTGTGGGTGGCCCGCTCTTGGCCTTGGCCTCCATGTAGGAACAGAGGTGTGGTCTGGGCAGGAGATATGTTGCTCAGGTAGGCTTTGTGCTGCTGCTGCTTCACTAAATAGAAAAAAAACAGGACACAGATTTGATGACATGAACTTGAAGCTCTGCATGGCTTTAGTACAGTATATAATATATAGTATATAATACAGTATATATATTCATCATGGTGGAAAGTGTCCCTCTAGTCCTCAAATCTGACCTTGGGAAAAATATGTGACATTCTGGATTTAGGATGGTCAGTTTTGTTTTAAGCAGCGGTGAAATAAATATTCAGTGCTATCCATTTTTCCAAGAGTGCTTGCTTTCATTCTCCTGGGAGAAAAGGTGCATGTAGAGTAATGAATTGGAGATGGAACAAGACTAGCCTGTAGCCGGAGAACAGCTACGTCACAACCAGCTTGGATCCCTATTCATCCCTCTTCTATAATAAGATTAACGCATATCATCAAACCACAACCACCACTATCCTCTTGTACACACGCAATACACAAGATAATACACAGTATAAAACCGTATGAGTCATGAGTTCTATAAATGGAAAACAAGATGGAGGAGTAGTCATGACTAGAACCAGAGTCATGACTGCCATAGGTTATAACTCAGATGTCATACAAAATACACACACACACATATCACACACGTCTTAATAAAGCACAATAAAAACAATCAGAACAGCATAGCAAGTTAAACAAAATAACAAGTTAAAATGGAAATGTAGGTAACACAGGTGTAAAATGCCTCATATCCAAATATTCAATAATTTGACTAAAACAAACATGGGCATTACATACTACTACAAATGGCTTGAATGTGAAGGTTTTGCTCAAATATATATAAAAAAAATATGCTTACAATTGTATCCTCGTTTACTGAGAATGTCCTCAAGACCAGGCAAAGAAGAGAAGGCAAAGAGATGGAGGACACAGTGAAAACTGTGAGGGAGAAGAGAGGAGGAAAAAGAATGGGACGTACCATCGGATGTTCAGCCATAGGGGTGTTCCTTACTCAACGCTATGTGCGTTGCGTTCTGCAATTTCATCAGTGGCTGGCTTGGCAGAGAGGATTTGGATTGCGTGATGTTTGATGCTGTTTGGATGTGTAAGGGCTTATTCCACTATACACATACCCGTACAGCTACACGTATCATATCCCACAATCACCGCATCGTTGCGTGTGTGTGTGTGTGTGTGTGTGTGTGTGTGTGTGTGTGTGTGTGTGTGTGTGTGTGTGTGTGTGTGTGTGTGTGTGTGTGTGTGTGTGTGTGTCTGTGAGTGTGTGTGTGTGTGTATACAAGATACAAGATATTTGTATTTGTAACAAGTACATTGGAATGCATTCCCTCCCGCAGTATACATCTCCAAAACAATACCATCAAAATAAAAATAATATATACAATACAAATACACAATAAAATAAACAAAAAAAGAGCAGCAAAGTGTTAAATGATGTGTGTATGTATGTATGTATGTATGTATGTATGTATGTATGTATGTATGTATGTATGTATGTATGTATGTATGTATGTATGCATGCATGTATGTATGTATGTATGTATGTATGTATGTATGTGTGTATGTGTGTATGTGTGTATGTATGCATGCATGTATGTATGTATGTATGTATGTATGTATGTATGTATGTATGTATGTATGTATGTATGTATGTCAGTATGTATGTATGATGTATGCATGTATGTAATGATGTATGTATGTATGTATGTATGTATGTATGTATGTATGTATGTATGTATGTATGTATGTATGTATGTATGTATGTATGTATGTACGTATGTATGTATGTATGCATGTATGTATGTATGCATGTATGTATGTAATCATTGCCTTAATTTCCCTCGGGATAAATAAAGTTATCTTGAATCTTGAATGTATGTATGTGTGCGTGTGCGACCTAGCTATGGTTAAAATATTCATTTTAAGTTTAGGGACGTTTAATAGTAGACAGTAGGGTTGAAACGGTTGACTGTGTGAATTAGCTGGAAGAGTTGGGCGACACCACCCCCCGCGTCTGTAGGCCATTTCCTCTCGTCCATCCAGCAGCGCAGCGTGATTCCTTGGTATTCTCGAAGCACCTCTGGCGCACTTTCTCCGCAGTTATCCCCGAACAGATTCTCACCACCACCAGCCGTTTGCAGGGGGCCGTTGGGGGCCCTGGCTTGCACGTTGTAGCGTACGCAAAGAACGTAGTTGCGATATATATATTTATATTTTTTCTTCCAAAGGGATGGGGCTGTCAAAGGTCAAAGATGACGTCGATTCCTTTACGTAAAACGCGCAGAAACCACCAAACGGCCCACGAAGAGGATGCGTAAATGGGAACGGGAATAGCAACGACGTGCCTTTTCCGGGGAGAGCAATATCGGGTTGTGAGGGATGGTGGTGGTGGTGAACCGAGGGCTCTCCGGTGGATCCAGCCAGCCGATCCGGGTCGGTCGGGTCGGTTATCCCTCAGTCGTCCACGCACACACTCACAAAACACACACACACACACACACACGGGGTGTGTGTTTTTTTAAATATTTTATTATACCGCGATTGTGACGATCGAGTCCGAGGAGCGCCGACGCGGACGGGAGAAGCCACATTATAGTAGTCGTCAATGAACCGCTATTACAAACCGACGAGTCGACGTGTTGTGTTGCAAACGGACCTCTCTCTCTCTCTCTCTCTCTCAACGAGTGAGTGAGTGTGTGTGTGGATGAAAACAACGTTGACACACACACACACCCACACCCACACAGGAGCAGGACCACCACCTAGATAGACGAACCTGTGGAACGGTCGTCCAGGGGGGGGGGAAGGGGGGGGTCTGTCTCTTTACATGTCCCTCCAGTATTGATGATCGATGACTGCTTCGTGGTGGTGAGTTGAATTGTTTCATCGGGAGGACATTGGGACTCCTTGGGACCATAACTCGGTGGGTGTCTTCCTCTTGGAGGGATATGGGACGGCGGACGGAGCCGGTATCTGTTTTTTTTTGACGAGGCATCTCCCGAACACAGGTGAGTTATATGGATGGAGATAGACCAGGAGGGGTCTAAGTCTTTTTTTATTATTAAAATCCTGATTGTGGTGCTAAATTGGTGGTGGTAAATAATATATGACCATGCACTTTACTGCAACATTTGCACTCTGGTTAGATGCTAAATTATTTTTGGCTGTACTGTACTTGACAGTACAGATTGCTGTGCAATGACAATACATTTGAATCTAATGTAATCTAAATGTTGATTTAAGCCACTCGATCAGCCTGCAAAATCACTATAGCCAAGCATCTAATCCAGAAAAATAAATATATGAACAATATGAATGACACTTCATATTCATATATTCTTGGTAGTACTTTGTTTGTGTTGGAGTTTAGTGCACATTTCAATGAGTGTCCCTATACTCCACGATGCTATGGATGGGGGATATGGTCCTTTTTCTTGATAGGACTGCTCCAGCATCAGTTATCGTCACACCCATACATACCCTCAGTGTCACTGACGAATAGGTTAACGGTGTTGATTAGAAATGTGTTGGTTTTTGTTGTGTCCTATTTCTCCCCCCCCCCCCCCCCCCCCCTCTTTATTTTGTATTGTTATATGCTATTATCTGCTATTATCACCTTGCCATAACACATGCTTCATTGCAGAGGTGCTGACCACAGAACAGCATCCAGAGCACTATGCATGTATTGCAAAAACCCAGACTTTCCACTGTCTTATTTTTAATCACTCATTGCTTAACGTGACTGTACCTAATGCAAAGTGGGTCTAATCTGGAATACAAATGGTCCCTCTGTTGGGCCTTCTATCGTGTCCAACACTATGGGATGGCTGTGTTGCATGCAGTGCCTAAAAGCAACAGCACTGCACTGAAGGAACGTAGATGTTTAGTGTAACATTTAACTTCCACATAGCATTTGCTCCTCCTTGAAGAAGCTGGCACCTCGTTGTTTTGTTGAAATGTCACCATGGCACTGGAATGCTTCACCAGTCCCCAGCTAGTGGCTTGTGCTTCCAGTAGGCCAGTGGTTTCCCAATGCGATAGAGAGTGAAGATGTATGAAAGTCAAAACAAGACACCAGGGAATGGCTAAATGGGTCATGAAATATACAGCATTATCTTTAGTATATGCAATGTATAAATCATGAAAAGCAGGGTTTGATTCAGTTATTGTACCACATTCTATCCCTGTTTGTGGAAGAAGATAGAAATCAGAAATGGAAGTCTTCATTTTAGTGGATCTTTTAGGTATAATAGATTAAACTACGGCTGGGTGATATGACCCAAAGAATTGTCACGATAATATTTTCAATCGATATCGGTAATTATCACAATCTCTGCCGATCAGATATACCAAGGTTATTTTGCATCTTTCATTAAAAAGCTGAATATTAGGCCATCCCATTAACTCTGTGAAATGTGAATACATTGATGCATAGATGACATGAATTCAATGCCGTACAACATTCTTGCCGATCACCACTACATGATACATGTGGACGATTTAATTTCCATCACTTTATAATTGACACAAAACATATGTACACAAATAAACAACACAACACACGCTACTTGCACTACCAACACTGATTGAACCCAACATTACATTAACCACACACTGGTTTCACCTGCGATACGCTCTGTTCTCAGGCCCACTAACTCGGAAGTGGCGGCTGCAGTCAAATTTGGATAAACAAATCATGACGTTTGGTCTATGGTCATGCAGTATATAGTTATATATAGTTATATATTGTTAGTATATTGAATATAGAGCACAATAAATGCTTAAACAGATTCGATCGGTGTGCTTCTGCATTATTCATGGGAATGATGCGATCGCCAAATGTACGTGTGTGCACCGGTTAAGATGATGCCGTTTTCATTTACAGGTGCTTGTTTCTCAGTGCTGTATGATTGGCATGTGTTTGTTGTTTGTAGTAGAAGAGGAGAACTGACTCCAAAATAACTGTTGAAAATAAGTCTAATAAATGTATAATTGTTATCCTGCAAGATTTGATCGAGACTGTTTTATCGCCCAGCCCTGGTTAGAATAAACCAAATTCTGTTTGTTAGTTAATTTACGCACCAAAACAAATATTCATAACGTAACTGGCTCAATTGTTTGGGCCCGACAACAACCCTTTGGTTGACTTGGACAAGGTTGTAAAATGTTGATGTATTCAAAATAACAGAGCTTCCTCCTGCTTCAGATTAGTTCTTGTAGGTTCTAGCCCCCACAGAGATGTTGCATGCCTTCCTTTGTGTGTGGGCTTGTCTTGCCTTGACTCCTTCTGGAGCAGCTAACGTGGCTGCTAATCTTACGGGCTCTCTGAGCCAATGCCAGATTGAATAGGTTTTCGGTGTTCTGAGGGGTTAGGGTTACAGCGGAGTGGAGGCAATCCACTGGCATATTGGGACTGATGCCAACAATCAATAATCTGTGTAATATGTTGAATCGTGAATGTTGAAGCAACATTTGAGGTAGAACAGGAGGCCATATTGATGTAAACATCAAAACACAACATGTTGCCTACATGAAGCAAGAATGAAATCATACAGTCAGTGCTGCTATTTCCATGGTTTCTTTCGACACTTTTCGGTTTGGTCTGGTTGATATGATACATCCTCCAGGATAGAGTGCTGCAGGGTTTACCCCATGCTCTCTGAAGATCATTTCTTAGAAGAATTTCACAGTATCGTCAGTGCAATATATATCATTGAATATATTGTATGCTAAAATACACAGAATATATTTCTAAATATATTTATACAAATAACATACATTTTAAAAGCCTGCTTGCTCAAATTTATAAATTTGTCAAGATGAAATGTCTACTAGCCTATTGGCTGGCAGAGAATGTGCAATGTCTATTTGCAGTCTTAACAACTTTGTACACATGTGTTGGTCCGAGGTAAAGCACATATGTTAAAATGCTGCACACACGTGCGCACGTACACGCACACACCACATACAGTACTATCACACAAATTGACTGAAAAAATGGAATTGAACACTAAGAAGTGAAAGAGATTGAGTGGGTGGCAGTGGGAAAAAAACAAACTGGAGCTGGACTGGAGGCAGAGGGATAGTGGGAGTGAGTGGCACATGGCTTTCTGTCTATAAAAAGAACACGGATGAAGCCAAAAACCCGACACTGGATTAGCTAGATAAGTGGAGTGGAGGGGCTGCAAGACGTGCTCCCGACTGCCTCACCGCTGAACTCGTTGGATGCTCATAAATACCTTCTCCAATATGAATAGTGGATGAGTGTGGGTAGCTAGGGAAGAAGGAGGCAAGGACAGGAGGGAGGGAGGGAGAGAGGGAGAGGGAGGGAGGGAGAGAGAAGGAGATGAAGAGGACGAGGAGGAGACATGATGGGTTGGGGTGGGGGCTTTGAAAGCTAAAACAAGCATGGAGTGATGAGCAACCTCCCATGAAGACAAGGAGGAGGATACGCGGTGGCGGGGCTTGGCCTGCGCTGTAAGGAGAACGCAAGGGATGGGGGGGGGGCATGGAGGCCTCTGCACTGACTGGGGTGAGCACAGCCTTACTGTGCCACCACAGCCACCAATGTCACCACCAACACACGCCTGTAAGCAAGCCTCACGTGTCTCTACTCACACCGCCCCCTCCCTCCTCCTTTTCCATTTGAATACCATTCTTGTTTTTTTTTTTTAAGTTTTTTTATTTTTTATTACAGTACGCGTTGCAGACGGCAACCTGCGTGCCTGCGCTCCACCTCACTGCATTCCAGCATCTCTCTATGCCCTATGCTTGCTTTCTTTTTTGCACACAATAGCTTTTGTATTTAGACGACCGTGTCCTGTCATATTTCAGTACTGCTCTGCTGCTTCTCTCCAGTACACGGACTGTGAGGTATTTCGAGGGATACGTGAGATGGGACTGGTAGTACTGGTTTCGCCATAAGCTACTAATAGTTTCAGAAATGTTAATATTTGCTTACTTCTGTTTGTTTTGGCGGCTTCTCAAGCGACACGGGCTGATATAAGCGTACCTCTGGTCTCTTGCAACTTCGTAATGGGAGTTTGCAACAATTATATTCTAGGCTAAGTGAATAATAAATTAGAATTAAAAGGCTATATCTTAATAATAAAAAGGAGTTTGCCTATAGAATTGTTGAACATCTGGATCCGAGCTTAGGCCTAGTCTGTACACAATTGCAGATCTCTGCACTAGGTGCTTCTTTATGATAGAGGAAGACAGATGTAAGAGAGTACTTCTGCAGGAAGTGGGATGAATTCAAATCTTTGTCATGGATTATCTGCATATCCATGTCCAGTTGACTTAATTTACCACTTATGATTAAATGATATCTCCAACAAACTCCCTCTGCAACAGTGGAGAGGTAGGGGCAAATATATTGTCTATATTAAATGTACATTTAATACAGATGGAAAATCGAATAGAAAATGATTGAGACTGCAAATGCATCCTAAGTTGGTAAATAGACTGCATTTATATAGCGCTTTTCTAACCAGTGCGGCCACTCAAAGCGCCAAGTTAAGTTGCTGAAATCAATACACAATCTAGGTTTTTCACTGTTGAAATATTGTAACTTGTACTTCTGTTTGGGTGGAGGTTGTGCAAGCAGTTGGTGGATGGCTTGGCTTTATAATGTATATATTATTATAATTATATATAATTTCAGATAATTCAGAACAAAATTGATGGCTGCTGTGTTTCAGTGCTGCCGTGTCTTTAGGGTAGTTTCAACCTCATTCTCCTCCTTCTCCGAAGGTGATTTCAAGACGACATATTGCAGCCTCTTCCTGCAAGGCTTTCGTTTTCTCTCTTGCACCATAAAAAAAAAAAAAGAGATTTCCTCTGCCTTTAGGGGTTGGCCTGAGTTTCCTGAAGCGTTGGAGGCTGTGGAGCACTAAGCCCCAGAAGACTCCTTACGACAATGTAGTTGATCAATTAACGATGATTTAAGGACCCGTCATGTCTCGCCAAGACGGCAGCTCTCTGTAACTCTGTTAGGTCAGACGGATGGGGAAAGGTAAGACACCTTGGGATCAGTGTTTGTTTAAATGCAGGCTTGTGTTACCACTTTATCTTGCCTCCTGTCATGCAGGATCAAACATATCATTGATCCTCTGAAACACTTTGACTCCATTAATAGAGGGATATTTAATGGATCCTAAATGTAGTGTGCTAGGTTGGCCATATATTGGTTTTATGTCAGTAGTAGCTTTGTTTATGTCAAGGAATACTGGAAAAATCATTAGAAGCTGTCTTTATATTTCAACTGTGCGAAAAAGTACAAAAGTACACAACACATGTCTGTATGGCTGCTGTACTGCTATATTATACTTGGTGTACAATATTAAAGGTTGTCATTCTTTTTTTAACTTGTAAATAGTAGACCCAAACATTAGAATGTGTCTAGCAGCTTTTTCAATATGATTGATCTTTTTCTGTAAATGGCATCTCTAGTAATCTCCCAGTTTCCACAGTGGCCAGTCTAGAATCTTTATTCCATAGGCTGGTCGAATGCATTCTGGTCTCCATGTCGGCTCTTTACACTTGTTGTAGACCTGTTTTACTGTTGTTGTAAATATATCAAGTGGTGGTACAACACAATGTACTTACTTCATACTATCAAAGACAGACGGAGAAGCCAACTCAATTAGTGTAACTGCAAAAGGCGCTCACACTAGGAGCTCACACATTAGCTCCAATCAACACGCATCCTGTCTGCGGTGTGCTGTGTGTTCAGGACACAGGTATTGTAGCTTTTGTTTGCACTAATCCTCCCCGGGTTGAAGGGAAGTTGTGAACTAAGGAGCGAGCACGAGGGCTGCAAAGAAATAGTGACCCACTTTCCAACCGCTTCAGAACCGCTACTGCAACATCATTAACTGCTATTGTGTCAGCAATATTTTCAATGCTGCCATTCTTCAATACGCTGCTAACCTGCATTAAAAAATTATATTCAATCTTTTATTTGCCATATGCAATAAGTACAATGGAATGCTTACTCTCCATTTACCTCCCGCATTAGGAATTTCGAAAACACAATACTATAAAAATATACACAATAAAAATGAATATAAAAAGAACAATAAAGGGACAGATGGATATGTATGATATGTACGATGTATGTGTTTAATATTCATGTTGAATGCAGACGGTCACAGCTTGTCTGACGGGACAGACACACTACTCACGTGGGCGGGAAATAAGTTAGGGTTAGATTGCTTAATGCGGTAGGTGGGCTCATGCATGTAATTGCTATAGATTCCATCACACCATCCACTGCCATCTGTATTACTGCACCTAGTCCCAAAAGTGTGTGTGTGTGTGTGTGTGTGTGTGTGTGTGTGTGTGTGTGTGTGTGTGTGTGTGTGTGTGTGTGGTGTGTGTGTGTGTGTGTGTGTGTGTGTGTGTGTGTGTGTGTGTGTGTGTGTGTGTGTGTGTGTGTGTGTGTGTGTGTGTGTGTGTGTGTGTGTGTGTGTGTGTGTGTGTGTGTGTGTGTGTGTGTGGGGTTTAAGCAGCCTGGTCGAGGCTACTTAAACCGGCCACCAACCACACACACACAATCAATATTGTTATTGTCACAAACATTTAGCCTTTGTGTGCGGTGGGAGTTAGGTAAAGCCCTGTTGGATCGCTATGTGCATCGCTCCCCCATGCGGACAAGGTGTCCTGTCTGTAGTTTGCGGGGAGGTACGGGAGTCTATAGACGTGAATGCGTCAAGTCATAAAACCACTGCATACCTCACGCTCCCTCAGGCGTACCCTTGACTGTTTCAATGGGTCATGGTTGTCCATGAAGACGGGCGGCCAGCACAGCAGTCATTGTTGTAGCATCATTGTTGTTACATCACATGGCCAGTGTAACACACACACACACACACACACACACACACACACACACACACACACACACACACACACACACACACACACACACACACACACACACACACACACACACACACACACACACACACACACACACACACACATGCAGGGGCTTGTTACAGGAATTTCCCAAAACCAGTGGCATGTAATATTCAGAGGGTATGACTAACGTGCCAGGTGTGTACAGAGTGTATGTGAGATATATATGTACTGTATGTATGTGTGTGTATGTTAATGGACATTTATATAGCGCTTTTCTAACCAGTGGTTACTCAAAGCGCTTTACAAGTCCTGCCTCACATTCACCCATTCATACACACATTCAACCACCAACGGCGGAGTCAGCCATGCAAGGAGACAGCCAGCAGGTCAGGAGCAGTTAGGGTTAGGGTGTCTTGCTCAAGGACACCTTGACAGCTTTTGCTAGGAGGAGGCGGCGGGGATCGAACCAGCGACCTTCTATATATAAGCTATATATAAACATATACATGTGTGTGTGAGACAGAGGTTTTTTTCTTCCTCTGTTACTGTTGTAACAGAGGGTTTTCGTCAAAATGATCTTTCTTCAATTTACCTTTATTCACCCATAAGGTAGAAACATTGGTATTTCCAGCATAAAAACATCTACAATATTAGATCAGTAAATTCCATTTGTCATGTGGCAAAGGTATTTATTGATCTTTCTCGGGTTGGGGGGGGATGGTGTCAGCGAGCGTTCTCGCCACATGTTTGGATCTCGAGTGCCTCTGCGAGTGTTGGATTGATTACTGCTATTCATAGTTAATCTGTCTCTGAGGTCCCCTGAGCAACACCTGCTGACGGTTCCCCGCCCCCGATTCAAAACTGGGTGGTGGGTCCTTCTTTCGGACCAGTGGTTCTTCGTAGTCCTCCTAGACTAGTCAGGTCAGTCAGGGGCGGCAGTTAGCTCAGTCTGTTGGGACTTGGCTTTGGAACCGGAAGGTCGCCGGGTCCCCCCGAAACACCTGGGCACTGCCGAGGTGCCCTTGAGCAAGGCACCAGACCATTACACTGCTCCCCGCAGTGTAAGGGGATGGGTTAAATGCAGAGAAACAAATTTCACTGACCAATAAAGACGATTCAATCCTCCAGATTTAGATTGGTATTTTTTTTAGAGGTGGCTCCTTGTCAGGAGGTGGTTGCCGATTGGTTAGTTGGAGACTGACCAATGGGTAACGAGTAATGGCGACCTGTGTAAACGTGGGCAAGCTGTTCGATATAGCGGGGAACTCTGAATGTAAACTAAAGCCATCTACCACTGGTGCATACGCTTACATATTGACTGACTGACTGAGACTAGACCATAGAGTGGAAATTGCATGTTGTATCTGGAGAAAGGCATCGGCTCACTTTTCTTAAAACTGATTTTCTCTTCAACTTTGACTTTCACAGGCTCCACAAGCCCCCAAACGAGAGCTCCATAGTCGCTCACATCCGCCCTGTCCCTGTCCCTTGGGATTTATTCATGATGGCAGCACTTGGGGCGGAAAATATCAACTTAAAAAAAAAAGAAGGAACTAGCAAACAGTGGTCCTTTTTATAGAGGAGAACGCTATTGATGGTGGGCCCATTCATGGAGCCCTATAAGCCCCGTGGTGCAGGGCTGACCGTAGCGGTCCTGCTTGCAGCAGCAGCCCTGCACCACGGGGCTCTCCACTACTTAGTGTGTCCTCAGGCCGACCAGGGGAAAGGGTTCCCCTCCAGTGCATCCGTGTTCTGTTCGGGGGTCTGGTTATGTCCCTTGACCTATGACCTGCAGATAGACACACACTCCACACTCCACACTCACAGCGATTGGCCCGAGTCTCCTCGACCCGCTATTTGAAACGCAGGGGAGAAAGCCCAGCCTCCCTGGCAGAGAATTCTACTGTGTTTTTCCACGCTGAGGCACACGATGAGGATAAAGAAGGTGATGGTATGGGGAGATATGCCTCGTCCGGTTAATGGAAAAGCACTGCATTCACTCAAGCAACCGCGCTGAATGTTTTAGCCTCCTAACTCGCGCTAGCTAGATCATCTAGATCGGGATGCCTATAGAAGCTGTCTGTGGCCAAGCAACGCTGTATATACACGCCCACCCACCACACCCCCCCCCCTCTCCTCCCTCCTCCCTCCCCATTCACTACACTGACAAATGATTTACTGTTCCCCGTATAAAGTCGTAAAAGTAGTGTGATGCTTTGCAGGATGGTAGCGCTAACTTACAATGGAGTGAAGTGCTGTTTCTGAAGGGGGGGGTTCACCTCTCTATATATATATATGTACACACACACACACATATATATATATATATATATATATATATATATATATATATATATATATATTATATATATATACACACACACACACTTTGCAGGTCCTGTGCATTTAAACAGTTGGCCCGAGGGCCCTGAGCCCGCTATGCCCGAGGGCCCTGAGCCCGCTAGAGGGCCTTTCCCTCTCAAACCGGTTTGGCTTTCCCATAAACAGCGCGATGCCGTTAGGTATGAAAGACAAGTTGTCTTTTGCCTTTCCTCGCATTTAGATGTGCCTTCTCCGTGCTGTGCACCTACCTTTCGGGCCAACACGCCTAGTGTGTGTGTGTGTGGGGAAGCGTATTTGTGGAAGTGTGTGTGTGTGTGTATGTATTTGTGGAAGTGTGTGTGTGTGTGTATGTATTTGTGGAAGTGTGTGTGTGTGTGCGGATTATCCCTATGCCTGTTGGATGTGTAACTCATGACCTGTTCAGCCTTCATGCAATCTACTTAAAATGTTTTGTTTGTGTTGTCTCCCCCCCCCCCACTCCTCCTCCCCTCCCACACTCCTCCCCCTCCTCCTCCCCCCACTCCTCCTCCCCCCCACTCCTCCTCTCTTCCTCCTCCTCCTCCTCTTCCCCTCCCACTCACCTCCTCCCCCCCTCCCCCTCCTCCTCCCCCCACTCCTCCTCCCCCCACTCCTCCTCTCTTCCTCCTCCTCTTCCCCTCCCACTCACCTCCTCCCACTCACCTCCTCCCCCCACCTCCTCCTCCCCCCACCTCCTCCTCCCTCCTCCCCCCCTCCCACTCCTCCTCCCACTCTCCTCCCTCCTCCCCCCCCCTCCCACTCCTCCCCCCCTCCCACTCCCCTCCCCCCTCCCTCCCCTCCCACTCCTCCTCCCCTCCCACTCTCCTCCCTCCTCCCCCCCCTCCCACTCCTCCTCCCACTCTCCTCCTCTCCTCCCCCCCCCTCCCACTCCTCCTCCCACTCTCCTCCCTCCTCCCCCCCCTCCAGGGCAGTGATGCCGGGCATGGTGATGTTTCGGCGGCGCTGGTCCGTCGGCAGCGATGACCTGGTGCTGCCCGCGCTCTTCCTCTTCCTGCTGCACTGCATCTGGTGAGTGGTTTCCCCCCGGGGGCCCGACGGACGGACGCACGGTTCTATCTCACTTGTTATCACGCCGCGAGCGCCGTCCCGCCGTCCGCATGCGTTTTGAGACCCCGTATTTTAAAATTTTCATAGCACTTTATGATATTTTTTTTTGGGCTAACCTAAGATCCCTAACCTTATAGTCCAGTTCTCACGTCCTTCATGGTTTTCTACGGAGTGAGAACTGGTACTTGGGGGGGGGGGGGGGGGAAAACTCGTGTGTGTGTGTGTGTGTGTGTGTGTGTGTGTGTGTGTGTGTGTGTGTGTGTGTGTGTGTGTGTGTGTGTGTGTGTGTGTGTGTGTGTGTGTGTGTGTGTGTGTGTGTGTGTGTGTGTGTGTGTGTGTGTGTGTGTGTGTGTGTGCACCAATAAAGAGTATTAAAATCCTCCAGATTTAGTTTTCAGTTTTTTGAAGAACTTCAACGTCAAGTTCAACCTTGGTGTGGATATCAATGTTTTATTTCCCGAGTGATAGAAAAAAGGAGATTAAACTATATATTCATGTTTTTTTAACCCTCTGCATCGTGATTCATAATTGTAACCAATACGCTTACATTTTAAGTGGATGTGTTTACCACCAAGCAGACGCTTGTAATAATAAAAACTTAATAACTAAATAAAAAATAACTGCTCCCAGTGAGCCGGCTCCTTGCGTGGTTGACGCCACCGTCGGTGTATCAATGAATGTGTGTATGAATGGGTGAATGAATGGGTGAATGTGAGCCACTGATTGTAATGTGCTTTGAGTGGCCACAGGTTCTGAAAAGCGCTACATAAATGCAGTCTGTTTACCATTAGCATTCACCATTCATTTATTGGCACACAGGCGCACACACACACACACACACACACACACACACACACACACACACACACACACACACACACACACACACACACACACACACACACACACACACACACACACACACACACACACACACACACACACACACACACACACACACATCCAAAGCGGACTCACATGTGAAGCTGACCAATCAAAGCATGCGATTGATGTTGCTGCACAATCCAGTTCCCAAAAGCAAGGACAGCTGGAGGGTTCAGACTAGGGATGGGTATCCTTATCAAATTCTGGTTCCAGTCTCTTGTTTCAAATGATTACTATTCAACCAAGTGTTGCCCTTTAACTTGGGCATTCACAGGACATTTCATTGAATTGAAAACACAGACATACAGTAGGTAACTCCACTCCACCCAACGGCTCAACAAATGCATTATGACTAAGAGTTTTAAAACCTTAAAAGAAAATGACTTTTGGTACCACTCTGCTTCAAAAGATTGTGGCCGGTACCTCACAAAGTACTGAAATTCGTTACCCGTTCCTAGATCTGACACCATGTTTGTTTTATTGTACATTTGTAATGACCGATCATCCCTCATGTCCTGATAACTGTGTTTTGTTGGTTCTCCTGAGAGCTGGGTTTGGTTCTCCTGAGAGCTGGGTTTGGTTCTCCTGAGAGCTGTGTTTTGTTCTCCTGATACCCAGGTTTTGTTCTCCTGAGAGCTGTGTTTTGTTCTCCTGATACCCAGGTTTTGTTCTCCTGAGAGCTGTGTTTGGTTCTCCTGAGAGCTTTTTGTTCTCCTGATACCCAGGTTTGGTTCTCCTGATAGCTGTGTGTTTGGTTCTCCTGAGAGCTGTGTTTGCTTCTCCTGAGAGCTTTTTTTTGTTCTCCTGATACCCAGGTTTGGTTCTCCTGATAGCTGTGTGTTTGGTTCTCCTGAGAGCTGTGTGTTTGGTTCTCCTGAGAGCTTTTTTTTGTTCTCCTGATACCCAGGTTTTGTTCTCCTGAGAGCTGTGTGTTTGGTTCTCCTCAGGCTGGTGGTGTTGTCCGTGGTGTTGTTCGGCCTGCCGTACGGCTCGGACCGGTCCTGCACGGTGACGCTGGTGGACCATGGGCGAGGCTACCTGGGCATACTGCTCAGCTGCCTCATCTGTGAGAGCGCCATCATGTGGCTCAGCATGAGGGGCAGCATCCTGTACACCCAGCCCAGGGAAGCTGTACAGTATGTCCTCTACATACGCCTCGGTAAGAGAGGGCAGTTATGCACACACACACGCGCACTTGCTCACACACACACACACACACACACACACACACACACACACACACACACACACACACACACACACACACACACACACACACACACACACACACACACACACACACACACACACACACACACACACACACACACACACACACCACAGACACACACACACACACCACAGACAGACGGGCACAATTCACTTTTAGGACTGTGGAACAACAGCGTGGTATGAGTGAATAATCAATTATTAGGATTCTCTTACAGGGGCAGGAATGCGGCTGCATTACCCTGAAAGAGTAAAAACCAAACCGCTTACCTCAATTGATCATCGCATCAATTGACTTTTAATTTTGATGTGGTCTGAAAAGATGAAAGCATATCCATCCCCTCCTTATCTCCCTTTGCTTATTCAATTACTTTTAATTATTTATTTATTTTGCTCAGGCAAGAGTATATACAGTATATATATTCCCAGACGGCGAGTGTAGCGTGGCTGTACTCTGAAATAGGACTCCACTCGTGGGTATTTTGGGTGCAGACACGCAAAATGCAGGCATTGATGTTGTCTGTCTCGACATGTCCGTGTTGGGACAGGGTTTGACATGTATTTACAGCCTCCGCTGTTCAAAGGGATTTGAAGCAGTGTTCCGTTGTTGACGTTGTTGGGGGTGAGAAGGTTTGGGTACCGCTGAGTTAGGCTGGGCGGATGCTTTACCTTCTCTCTCTCTCTCTCTCCATGCCTCTCAGCCATTCTGGTGGTGGAGCTGGTCTATGCAGTGGTGGGCATCGTCTGGCTGGTCCAATATTACCAACCCTGCTCCGATGTCACCGCCAAGAACGTGGCGCTGGGTGAGTCCACACAAGCCTGTGATCAACAACTGTGCAGAATCAGGCAGTGTTGTGCCACACCTATGGCTTATCTGGTCGGTCTATCACTCTCTTGCTCTCACTCTCTCTCTCCCTCACTCTCTCTCTCTCTCTCTCTCTCTCTCTCTCTCTCTCTCTCTCTCGTTCTCTCTCTCTCTCTCTCTCTCTCTCTCTCTCTCTCTCTCTCTCTCGTTCTCTCTCTCGTTCTCTCTCTCTCTCTCTCTCTCTCTCTCTCTCTCTCTCTCTCTCTCTCTCTCTCTCTCTCTCTCTCTCTCTCTCTCTCTCTCTCTCTCTCTCTCTCTCTCTCTCTCTCTCTCTCTCTCTCTCTCTCTCTCTCTCTCTCTCTCTCTCTCTCTCTCTCTCTCTCTCTCTCTCTCTCTCTCTCCAGGGATAGTGGCATGTAACTGGCTGGTGATTTTCAGCGTCTGCTTCACCCTCATGTGCACCTTTGATCCCACGGGCCGCACCTTTGTCAAGCTCAAAGCCACCCGCCGGCGCCAACGCAACCTCACCACATACACGCTCAGGTACCAACTGCGCACACACACACACACACACACACACACACACACATCGCAAATCTTCTCTCACTCACTAACTCAGTTGCACACGCACTCGCATATACTTTCACTCCCTCACTCGTCCACACACACACTTGCCTATATACTCCCAGACACACTTTGGAAACTCTCTCAGATGGGCCCCTCTACGCCACAGCGTAGCACACTGGTCACCTCGGGTGTTGAGTGTTTCTCTCTCTCTCTCTCTCTCTCTCTCTCTCTCTCTCTCTCTCTCTCTCTCTCTCTCTCTCTCTCTCTCTCTCTCTCTCTCTCTCTCTCTCTCTCTCTCTCTCTCTCTCTCTCTCTCTCTCTCTCTCTCTCTCTCTCTCTCTCTCTCTCTCTCTCTCTCTCCTGTAGACACCGCCTGGAGGAGGGTCAGGCCAGCAGCTGGAGCAGGAGACTCAAGTTCTTTATGTGCTGCAGCAGGACCCAAGACACGCAGTCTGTGAGTCATACCCCCCCCCCCCCCCCCCCGTGTTGCTTGACGTTCCTGTCAGTAGCGCTGCCCCCTACCACCACATGGGTGTAGTGCACGTCTTAGGGCATAAACATTTCATTGTATTTCCTAAAAATAGGGCCAGGGTTTCCGCTTCATCCCTTCGTCCAGAAATCGTAGAAAAGCGCGGCTACGTTTGTCAGCTTCGTTCAAGCTTTGTTCTTTCTGGTTTAGTTTTCTCTTTCTGGTTTAGTTTCTCTTCTGGTTTAGTTTTCTCTTTCTGGTTTAGTTTTCTCTTTCTGGTTTAGTTTTCTCTTTCTGGTTTAGTTTTCTCTTTCTGGTTTAGTTTTCTCTTTCTGGTTAGTTTCTCTTCTGTTAGTTTTCTCTTTCTGGTTTAGTTTTCTCTTTCTGTTACAAGTGAGACAACATCATTAGGTGGCGTCACAGAAGGGGGAACCCCCGGTGTCGTTACAGACAGACGGGCCACACACTGTTACATTTCACTGGTTATTTCCTTTCCTCTTCTCACAATGTGACCTGTTGTTTGTGCCAACCGAACAGAACACATTGATACACAACTCCTGTACTGGACTGTATTATACTGTACTGGACTGTATTATACTGTACTGTATTCTACTGAACTGTATTCTACTGTACTGTATTATACTGTACTGTATTGTATTATACTGTACTGTACATTATAATACGGTACTATATGATAATATACTGTATTATACTGTACTGTACTATATTATACTGTAGATTCAAGATATTTTAATTTTAATTTCAACAACGATACTAAACTATGCTATACTAAACTATACAATACTATACTATAAACAACACTACATACTACCTACTATATACCATGCTTTATACAATAAACATCACTATGCTATAACATGCTATACACAATGAAAAGAACAATAAAGTGACTGATGGATGATACTGTATTGTATTTGTACTATATACTGTATTATACTGTACTGTATAATACTCTCTATACTCTGTACTCTACTGGGGGTGTGCTGCTCTGTGTGACAGGACGCCTACTCCGAGGTGGCCTGCCTGTTTGCCGAGTTTTTCCGAGACCTGGACATTGTGCCGAGTGACATCATCGCTGGTCTGGTCTTGCTCAGGCAGAGACAGCGGTCCAAAAGATCTGCAATCCTGGACCAGGTACTGTGTGTGTGTGTGTGTGTGTGTGTGTGTGTGTGTGTGTGTGTGTGTGTGTGTGTGTGTGTGTGTGTGTGTGTGTGTGTGTGTGTGTGTGTGTGTGTGTGTGTGTGTGTGTGTGTGTGTGTGTGTGTGTGTGTGTGTGTGTGTGTGTGTGTGTGTGTGTGTGTGTGTCCTATTGCTGCAGCTTTTTATCAATTCAGATGGATAATAATACCTTTCTGTTTCATTCCCAGGCAAACAATGACATTTTAGCCTTCCTCTCCGGAATGCCCGTCACTCGCAACACTAAATACCTTGACCTTAAAAACGTGGTGAGTTTCTGTGGACACTAATGGCCCCGCGAACGGTGCTAAATGCAGAGCGTGTCTATTTTCAGGCACCGTGCAGTGTCAGCTATACACTACATACTGTACTTCATACTGCTTAGTCTATGGCGAAGGGTTGATACTGTACTGCTAATCATTTCAATGTTGAATAGGCACTCACTCTCTGCAGTTTAATTTGCATTACAAAAGATATCAACCAAGTCCTTCAACATACAGTGCATTGTAAATGACCATTGAGTTAATTGCAATTGCAAAAACAACAACTCATGCTTATAGAAATACTTTTTTATCAGATATGAGTTTGGAAATTACATTGTGAACCTACCCACCAAATACAATGTATAATTGCAACAAAATCTGAAATGTTTGCCTTGCATTTTCTAGTTTGGTTTAATGAAATGCTGCGTGTGTGCTTGTTGTTGCCGTTCCTTGTTGCTGTAGACTGAGATGGGCATGTACAAGGAAGTGTGCTACTACATGCTGTTTGCCCTGGCTGCGTACGGCTGGCCCATGTACCTAATGAGGAAACCTGCTTGTGGGCTGTGCCGTCTGGCCAGTTCCTGCCCGTGAGGACACGCACACGCAGACACACACCCGCGCGCGCACACACACACACACACACACACACACACACACACACACACACACACACACACACACACACACACACACACACACACACACACACACACACACACACACACACACACACACACACACACACCAATGCATACATACACACATACTCACACCAATGCATACATACTGTACATACATACATACTGTACATACCTCCAAAAAAAACATGGGGGCATCAACACTGAATATGGCACAATCAGATCAGACACGCCCAGCTACAGGCACAAGCAATGCTTATCTAAACACTTGCCATCCTGACTCAGTTGCTGAGTGCCTTTGTACCTATGTACTTGAAATGGGAAATGTACTTTATATTGACGATATTCATGCATGGGTCTTCTTTCCCGTCTCTCCCGTCTTCCATCTATAATGTGGTGTGTTCTCCAGCTGCGTGGTGTCCGGGTCCCGCCTGTCCCAGAGTGTGACTGTCGAGGAGGACAACTGTTGTGGTTGTAACGTCCTGGCCATCCGCCGACACTTCCTGGATGGGGACCTCAAGCAGGTTCACATTGTCTACACTTCCTGCCACGATGCTGTGAGTACGCTGGGGATTGACCTACGGTGGAATCGGAGGTTCATTTAGGCTCGCTGGGGATTGACCTACGGTGGAATCGGAGGTTCATTTAGGCTCGCTGGTGATTGGCCGACGGTGGAATCGGAGGTTCATTTAGGCTCGCTGGTGATTGGCCGACGGTGGATCGGAGGTTCATTTAGGCTCGCTGGTGATTGGCCGACGGTGGATCGGAGGTTCATTTAGGCCCGCTGGTGATTGGCCGTCGGTGGATCGGAGGTTCATTTAGGCCCGCTGGTGATTGGCTGACAGTGGATCGTGGGTCATTCGTGAGTCATAACATCGTAAAAACAAGGAAGCATTAAGGCTTTTAGTCTAGTTGTCGACAGATAAAAGTAGAGCTTTGTATTGAAATACACTACATTGTATATCGTAAGGGCGACTGGTTTCTCAGGGCTGTCTGGAAGGTTGCTGGTTCGATCCCCCGGCTCCACCTAGCTAAGTGTCGAGGTATCCCTGAGCAAGACAACACTAAACCTAACTGCTCCCGACGGGATTCAAGATTCAAGATTTATTTAAGTACAATGGAAGGTTTACTCTCCATTCCCTCCCGCAGTATGAATTTCTAAAACACAATACTATAAAAATACTATACACAAAAAAAATGACAATAAAAAGAACCATAAAGTGACAGATGGATGATATGTACATGTGTTGAATTGCGTATAAAAGCATTTTAAAGTGCCAGTAGTGCAGCAGAATCATCAATACAGTGCAGTACAGTACAGTACAGTGCAGTAACTGTAATGAGTCGAGAAAGTCCAGCAAAGTATGATAGTGTGATGTATGGATGACCATGTTATGATAGTGGCAGCACTCCTAGCAGTTCAGTAGGCACACTGCCTGTGGATAAAGACCATCCTGGCTGTTACCTTACATGTTTGACAGCGGCGTCATATAAATGCAGTCCATTTATATCTTGAGATAGCACGAGTTCATCTTAAAGTGTGACTTGCAATGTGGAAATTACGTATATAAATAATATAATACAAATACCTCTATCGATATTGCGACAATATTGTAGGGTTGACTACAATTCGTGCTTTCACTAAATATTTACACAATGATATTTTTGATAAATAACATTAGTAATGTGGATATAATGTGGGTAAAGTGGGTAAAGTCAAATAATAGTACAACTAGTAAGTTCAGAAACTGACCTGACTTTATTGTAATGCAGCCTTTAAAACCAAGAAAAGACAATATCAGGGTATTACGATATCCAAAATCTTGGTATCTAATAAAGACGATATTCGTTCAATGAAATAAATGGTTAAATTAATATTATGCATCCTATTTCTATAGTTTTGATTGGTTGATTCCACAAACCAAGCAGTAGCCTTTTTTAACCATAGTTCCATAATCCTTAAAATAGCCTCTGGTATTATCTCTTAAGACTTATCCCACTCAACCTCAGTTAGGTCGTATTTTAACCAAGCTACTTCCCTGTTTCACCTCTGCATTGTTTGTGAAGGTTTATGAGACGCCATTCTTCGTGGCCGTGGACGACGGCATGAAGAAGGTTGTGATCAGCATCCGAGGAACCTTGTCCCCTAAGGTGAGACTCTGTCTGGGCCCCCTGTTGGGTTAAGGCTACCTGGATGTCAATAACAGTTTAGTTTAGTATTATTACAAGTCTTGACATTTGGGGCGTCAGTACAGCTCAGGAGGTAGAGCGGTCGCCTCACAACCGGAAGGTTGCTGGTTCGATCCCCAGCTCCACCTAGCAAAAACTGTGGAAGTATCCTTGAGGAAGACACCCTAACCCTAACTGCTCCCCGGGCGCTTTGGTTAAATAGCTGCCCACTGCTCCTAATACTAGGATGGGTTAAATGCAGAGAACTCATTTCACTGTATGTTTACATGTATGTGACCAATACAGTTGTTGTTTGTTTTTAATGATAATGGAGCTGTACATTCATTTAAAACTCAAGTTGTAAAGGTTTCAAAAACACACACGTTATATGTATTTGTTATTTGGAATAATAATGCGAGCGGGTAATACTTGAGGACGTTACTTAGTAACTGAAGAAAACGTACTTTTCTGTAAAATGTAACAATTTTGGGTTGTGCCCAAATCAAATAGATATTGTATTTTAAGTAATTGTCATCCTAATTGCACACAGATAGCCCGATTTGAAAGCCGCAAGCAATTAGCTTTAGTCCATTTTGCGGAGTGAAAAGGCAAAGTTAATCCATCAGTCAGGGCCCCTGACACGCCTATTTGGTCTATTTCAGGACGCCCTGACTGACCTGACGGGGGACTCTGAGCGGCTGCCTGTGGAGGAGCAGCATGGAAACTGGCTGGGCCACAAGGTCAGAGGTCAATCCCCCTAGTGCTCCTCTGGTGGGAGTCTGTCTGTTTCACATCATCGTAATTCAGAGGAGAAATATTATTCCCCCGCGCTCCATGGGCCGTTTCTACCTGAACACAAGACAAATGAATCCCTTTTTTAAAATAACCACATGAATTATTCATTCCCATTCATTTCTCCTTTTTTTTCTTCCCTTCCAATCTCCTTCTGTATCTCGTTTTAATTTCTCCTTCCCCTCCCAGGGGATGGTTTATTCAGCGGAATACATTAAGAAGAAGTTGGACCAGGAAATGATCCTGTCGCAAGCTTTCGGGAGAGACTTGGTAAAGTGACTCTCATCCGGGGCCTTCCATTGTGTCTGTTAACCACTTCTTCAGCAGTTCCCTTCTAGCAGCTCAAGTTTTGTTTTATTTAGTGAGACGCATTTTCAACATGCAGTCAAAGAAGCACACCATGAACACTGTGTGGCTCTGCGAGATTGTAACCCCGTGTGTGTGTGTGTGTGTGTGTGTGTGTGTGTGTGTGTGTGTGTGTGTGTGTGTGTGTGTGTGTGTGTGTGTGTGTGTGTGTGTGTGTGTGTGTGTGTGTGTGTGTGTGTGTGTGTGTGTGTGTGTGTGTGCAGGGTAAGGGCACCATGCACTATGGTCTGGTGATAGTGGGACATTCTCTGGGTGCGGGCACCGCTGCTATCCTGTCCTTCCTGCTGAGGCCCCAGTACCCCTCCCTCCAGTGCTACTCCTACTCTCCACCAGGCGGCCTTCTCAGGTAGGTTGGTTGGTTGGTTGTACAGTTGGTTGGTTAGTTAGTTGGTTTGACCTTTTTGAGGCTAAGGCCCTTCAGGTTACTAAAGTCGCTTTCAGAACTCTGAATTGGTTTAAGGGGTGGCTGAGTGGCACCCCTTACTACAGGAACCGCCCCCGTCAGACCTCTTTCAGGAACCTGAAAGGGGCCGAAAGTTCTGGTATGTTCTGGTACTGGTCGGAGCTCGACGCTGATTGGTTTAACTTGAGCAGGCGGAAGAACAAGGAGCGCCATTTTTTTTAAACCCTGTAACCATACGAGCAGAAGCCTTAAAGCAGACAAACACACAGAAGAGCAACTAGTGTGAGCAACAAGCGTTTAAATCAAAGTGTCTAGTGTCTAGTTTCAGCGTGTTTGTTATTTACGCGACTGTCGAGGCAGCAGGGCGGCAGGATAGCTCAGTCTGTTGGGTCTTGGGACCCGGAAGGTCGCCGGTTCAAGTCCGCCAAAACACTTTGAGCCCTTGAGCAAGACACACAACACCCCTACTGCTCCCCGGGCAGCTGTGTATACAAAAGCTGCCCTAATACTAGGATGAGTTACGTGCAGAGAATCTAATTTCGCTGTTTGTATGTGACCAATAAAGAGGATTCAAAATCCTCCAGATTTAGATTTAGGCTGTCACAATTATATGACTTGTCTGATGATATGTCTGTGATTGGGCGTCAGTTTAGCTCAGGAGGTAGCGCGGTCGCCTCACAAACGGAAGGTCGCTGGTTCGATCCCCGCCTCCTCCTAGCAAAAGCTGTGGAGGTGTCCTTGAGCAAGACCCCCTAACCCTAACTGCTCCTGACGTGCTGGCTGTCTCCTTGATGGCTGACTCCGCCGTTGGTGGTTGTGTGAATGTGAGGCATGACTTGTAAAGCGCTTTGAGTAACCACTGGTTAGAAAAGTGCTATATATAATATAATGTCCATTTACACCGCCATTACACCGCCAATATGAACACGATTCCTTAAAAGAGCCGGTTTGGGGGACGTTCCTGTGAAAGTTTACATCACGTTGGAAATGGCCCCGAGTTCTGATGGTGTGAAAGCGACATTTCACAACCCACCTAGTCTTGCCACACTGATTGGCAACCCACTGGGTTAGTTGGTGTAGTTTATTTGTATAGGGCCCATAGACACATTTAGCAATAAGTCTGATGCATTGCATTATTGTTTGTATGGCATTTGTAGCTTATGCTAATTTGCTTCAACCGGTCCCTGGATGGGGTTTTCTCACCACGATCCGAACATGAGGTTTAGTGTAAGAACAATAATGTAATTTCATTTAAGAAGACGTTTATTCGTATATGAACATAAAGAGAGCAGGGGAGCTCAGGCAAGAGACAACATGGAAATCTGTATTCTGGGACTGCAAGTTTACTTTCAGATGCAAATGTTGACCCTCTTTCACAAACCAAACGCACTCTATAAGAAGCTCAGAAGTCAGAAGCCTTGGCTCCGCTATTGTTGCAGAATAAGCATATTGTGAGCGCAAGCTGCCGTTCTGAACGGTCCATCTGTGGCTTGTCCCAATTCCCAAAATGCGTCAACTTTAGTGTTGGGTGTAGCATACTGAAGTCTATTTTAGGTTGGTTCGTCATCGTGGCTTTCTGCCGAGGACTTGGCCTGAATAGACCACCTGAGTTCACCTGAGCCTCGCTCAATTGCTCACACCAGTCGACCAGGACACGTTGTGACCCAGTTCAGACTGGCCATTAGATTAGATTAGATTTAGATTCAAATTGATTGTCATTGCACATCACAAGTACACTACAGTGAAAACCTTATTTGGCATCTCACCAGAGTGTAAATGTGGCAGAAAGGTGCATGGTCATATATCATTTACAGTGGTTAAATAAGATGTAAAGACAGTCTACTAGGTATAAAAACAGGTATCAAATAACTTATAGAGAATGTATGAGATATGTGCAGAATTATAGGTGTGTATATATATACACAGGTAAGTATAAAAGTATTCAACAGGTAGTCAGCAGGGGTATGCAATTATATCAACAGGATAAATATATCTAAAAGTGTATACACAGCAGGTAGTGAGCAGAGATATGCAGTTGTATCATGTGTATTATTAACATGTGGTTTAAGAGATCCGATCGCAAGTGGGACGCCGTTAGTTAGTAGGTGCGTTCACACTTGGCATTAAGAATGTGTGGTCGTGATGAGACCACTTGAGATCCGATCTCACTTCCCCGCTCTATATGCAAATAACACCTACAGTATTTCCACTTGAAACGAACAATTTTAATAAATTCATAATCATCCATAAATCGTGTGGTTGTGATACGAATCAACCAAGTTTGCGCTGAACTGCTTCTTCAGCCCAAATGGTGATGAGGCAGCGTGTCTCCGGAGTCGACCGTCGGCGAGGATCCTTTCCGCCTGTTCTTCTTCCTAATCACTGCTTGTTTAGTACTTTACCGATGTTTAATATAATGCTGTCTGAGTTCTGCTTAAACAGAGGACGTCGGCTGAGTGGGTGGACTTTAAGCGGCCTCTCCTAGACCACATGAAATCACCTCCCAATGTGGTTTCAGAGATCTGATCTCAATGTGGATAAAAACCACATTGTTTCATACTTGGCATTTACATGTGTTTTTTTTTGATTTCCGATCTCAAAAACCACATGTTAATGCTGAGTGTGAAACAGGGCCTTTGTTACTCATTGTGTTAAAGCCTCCGATTCAACGTTAGGGGTGACCACTGCTGTGTAAAGCAAGTTGAAAGAGGAATATATGACCTGGTGCTTCTGTAAACCTTGATTAACCAGACATGAGATACGAGATGAGACCTGAGGGGCATCCAACATTATCCGTTTCTCTGTCTCTCTCACTCTCTTTTTTTATATATATATATATATATATATATATATATATATTTTTATAAAGAGAGCGAGAGCGATGGCGGCAGTAGCTCAGAAGGTAAAGCGGATTCTCTGACAACCGGAAGGTTGCTGGTTTGAACCCCCCGGCTCCTCCTAGCCAAGTGCCGAGGTGTCCCTGAGCAAGGCACCCTGAACCTGACCTGCTCCCCACCTGCTGGCTGTCTCCTTGCACGGCTGACACCGCCGTCGGTGGAGGAATGTGTGTGTGAATGGGTTGATGATGAGTGTGTGAGGCATAACTTAGGTAGAACCATTTGAGTGGCCTCACGGTTTAGAAAAGCGCCCTATAAATGCACTCTTACTTTACATACATTTACATTTACTTTATATACATTTTCCTCCTGTGCTCCCATTCCCTAGTGAGGATGCCATGGAGTACTCAAAAGACTTTGTGACGTCTGTGGTGCTGGGGAAAGACCTGGTCCCAAGGTAAGCCCTCTTCTATTCCCACCTCAAGGTCTCCAGTGGGTTTTGTGAGCCGGGCCCTGATCCCCTTATCTCTGCTATCAAGGATTGGCCTCTCTCAGCTGGAGGGCTTCCGGCGCCACCTGCTGGAAGTCTTGCAGAAAAGTAACAAGCCAAAGGTGAGTTTGTCCGTCGCTTTTTATGGCCGCCATGTTGAACCGTTGTGTCAAACGGAAAAAACGGAGAGGAAGTCAGGTGTCAACCTACCTCAGCTAGTACGGAATAGGGGGGGGGGGAGGAGGGTTGGTAAAATCTTTCTTTCCGTCTTCACGCCGGCAGCGGAGGTTGTAACGAAGCCTCAATGAAACCGGATCAACGTCTGTGTGCACTGGGTGAGCCAGCATGGCATTGCTGACTTGTTATGCGTGTGAATTCATGCAATCTCTTTCACTTCTTTACACGTCTTTCTCCTCTAGTATTTCTGCAAACTCGTTGCTCGTACAAATCCGCTGTTGGGGGGGGGGGGGCAGTAGCTCAGTCTTTTGGGGCTTGGCTTGGGAACAGAAAGGTCGCCGGTTCAAGTCCCCGAAACACATGGGCCCTGCCTAGCTGCCCTTGAGCAAGCACTAGAGGCAAACTGCTCCCCGGGCAGCTGTATATACAATAGCTGCCCACTGCTCCTAATACTAGGATGAGTTAAATGCAGAGAAACTAATGTGTGTGTGTGTGTGTGTGTGTGTGTGTGTGTGTGTGTGTGTGTGTGTGTGTGTGTGTGTGTGTGTGTGTGTGTGTGTGTGTGTGTGTGTGTGTGTGTGTGTGTGTGTGTGTGTGTGTGTGTGTGTGTGTGTGTGTGTGTGTGTGTGTCCAATAAAGAGGATTCAATCCTCCAGATTTAGATTGTAACTGGGGGGATGCAAGCAATACTGAAAAACTCTACTCGAATACATGTACAAATCTCAATGAATACTCGACGATGGGTTTCCACCAACGTGTACACGTATGGAAAGTCAGTTGAACCTGTATTTGATCTATTTGCGTCCCCAAGACACCCCCAATGGCCATGCTGTTGTTAACCTGCTTTCTACTGTTAGAGCTAACGGGCTTCATTATACTTCTAATAATGTTCTATCCACATTTTATAAAGGTGAGACGTTATCACACCAGACACTGACTGCTAATGTGTTACACGTCACGGCTCTGATTCTGGACCGCCGGCATGCGATGTAGAAAAGCACAGAGGAGGCAGCATTAAAGATGCTTTTTGGGTTCTGTGTAAAAAGGGGCTTTAAAAAGCAAAGCCGGAATAATGACTGATCTTCCTCTCAGGCAATATTTTGGGATCTCTGTGTAAATGGGGCTTATGATTAGTCTTGCAAATTACACTTGGTCTGCTACTACGTCTCCTATCAGACGAGTCCCATAGCAACTCGAACCTGGGTGAACCGGGTCTTTTAATTCGATTTTGGCAAGCTAAAAACATCCTATCCGGACACCAGGGTCTGTAAAGCTTTCTGTGTAGACTGGCAATTGTAGAAATACACATATTGAGGTCCCCTTCATCCACGCAAAATATTTTCTCTTCGATTGAATATCTCTAACAAAACAGGAAACAAGATGTAGCTCCGCCCCTTTCTGTTTTTGTTCCCCCCCCCCCCCCCAGGAGTTCTGCTAGTAGGACTGCTGGATCCGAGGTTAGCGTATGATAACCATAGCCACAGACACCATCATGGCAGTGGAACTTCTTCTTAAAATCACATCCTGGCTCATTCCTTGATGTGCACACTTTTTGAGGACTGCTGTGTTATGCAATCGAATACTGTGTAATTTCTAGGTCAGCTTGTGAATAAGATACTGTGTATATATATATATATATGTGTGTGTGTGTGTACAAATATGTGTGTGTATGTGTGTGTGCGTGTGTCTCTGAAGAATTAAGCACACAATCTTAGAACATGAATCATTTATCCAGATGCCCAGTTAAAGGATGTCTCCGTGTTTCTGTCAGTGGAGGATAATTGCAGGCGGCACAAAATGCATTCCCAAGTCTGAGCTTCCTGTGGAGGAGGATGTGGTCCAGGTCCAGCCCACTCCCCAACCCAACAGCCGCCCCTGGCTCCACCCCAGTGACCTCAGCATCGCCCTGTCGGCCTCCACCCCCCTCTACCTCCCAGGGAAGATCATCCACGTTGTGCACAACCACCCTCCAGAGACCTGGTGAGACTAATACTGTCGGTGAGACCGTCAATACTGTATAACGGTAAGGGAAATGGGTAATTGCTGTTCTATGGAGAAGACGCCAATACATTTAGATTTCATTTAGAGTTCATTTAGTTATATTTTGTTTATACTAGTTTAGTTTAGTTTGTTGTTATTTAGTTTTTAGGTATTAGTTTATTTTGTGTGCATTTATTCCCCCTGTTGCACCTTAATTCCCCTCGGGATGAATAAAGTTGTCTTGAATCTTCAATCTTGAATAGAAGAGACTCAACTGTTAGGGAATGTTAATGTGTCAAACATGCTAGGAAATTAGAACAATGGGAATCGAGAGAGCGATCTGGTTGAAAATAAAAAAGTGTGTGTGACTATGTACTTGTGTTGCTACTGCCGATTCAAAATTTGTTTTATTTCATTTATGTCATTTTTATTATAGATTTCAATTTTATTTGATTATTTTATTGATTTATTTCAATGATGTCTGTTCTGTTTTTCACATTTTTTATGTAAGTTTGTGTAAGGTATGTCGTGTCGTAACCACGTTGTTTAAAAAAGGAAAAATTAATAAACATTGTTAAAAATAATAATAATCAAATCCAAAGTCCATTTTAATATGACTGTATTTCTTTCTTTCCTTCCTTTCTTCCTCGCGCCCCCTCTAGCTTTGGCCAGGAGGAGCCCACCTACTCGGCCCTGTGGGGGAACAACAAGGCCTTCGACGAGGTGGTCATCTCCCCGGCCATGCTCAACGAGCACATGCCTCTCATGGTCATGGAGGGCCTCAATAAGGTCAGACACACCCCCTTCTTCCTTCTTCTTCTCCTCCCTCCTTTTGTTCCTTCTTTAAACGCCCAGGAGGTGGGCCAAGTTGGGGGGGGGGGGGGGGGGGGGGTGGTACAGCAACGAATCATTCATGCATATACTGTATATGTTCCCCGCTCGCCATATCCGAACGCTATCTGTGAGGATTTGTATCCTTCTCCCTGAGAGCGGGATGCGTCGTCTTACCAGGTCTGGAAAAATGATCTGCCCGTATGTCACTTCTTTCACGTGTGTGTGTGTGTGTGTGTGTGTGTGTGTGTGTGTGTGTGTGTGTGTGTGTGTGTGTGTGTGTGTGTGTGTGTGTGTGTGTGTGTGTGTGTGTGTGTGTGTGTGTGTGTGTGTGTGTGTGTGTGTGTGTGTGTGTGTGTGTGTGCGTGCATGATCACACTATTCACAATGGTACAGTGTGGCATGGGAACGGTAAAAGCAAAACACGCGTTCTGTGTTGATGCCGATCTGCTCGTGGTGATGAGGTTGAACTCCCGTTCAATGGTGCTGTGTCACAACAACACACCCCTTCTCCATGGGCGCGTCACACAAGTGGACCTGTGACCTAGTGGCTGATTCGCTTCTCCTGCGGTCGCACGGTAGCAACTCTTTCAAACAATAGAGAGAAAATGTTTTAGAAAAAAGACTTACTTAGTCATACTGCTACTAGCTCACAGGAACACACATGTGTATTCTACAATTCTGAGGTTCTTCCTTCCTGTTGGTGCTGATTGGTATGTAAAAAAATACTAATTGGTCATTCTGGGGACCACATCTGCTGGCTAAATGGGTAAATGGCATATACGGTTTTGTTTGAACTCCTAACCGTTAACCCCCTTTTCTTCTAATGGCTCCAGTCGTGAGGCATCGAGGCTGATCACGGCTGGCCTTCTTTTGGTTATCTTGGTCCTCTGCAAATGTATGAGTCACTGGCAGAGCATCTCACCAGATAAGGCGCTGTATTGAGTGTGTGTGTGTGTGTGTGTGTGTGTGTGTGTGTGTGTGTGTGTGTGTGTGTGTGTGTGTGTGTGTGTGTGTGTGTGTGTGTGTGTGTGTGTGTGTGTGTGTGTGTGTGTGTGTGTGTGTGTGTGTGTGTGTGTGTGTGTGTGTGTGTGTGTGTGTGTGTGACACACATGCAGAGAATCCTTGTGTGTGTGCATGCAAATTGTTCCTGTTCAACATGTCTAATTAGGTTGTGTGTATGTGCACGTATGCATGCATGCAAATAGTTCCTAATGTCTCTAATTAGGGTGTGTGTGTTGTGCATGTGCATGATTGTTCCAAGGTTATTGTTTGATGCATCCAATATTCCTGCAGGTATTGGAGAGACATTGCCCCGCCCCGTGTGGGCGGGCAGACTCTGAGCCGGAGGAGCTGACGGTCAAACCGTGCGGCGTGTACACCGTGCTCCCCGAGTCGAACTCTGACCTCCGTCTCAACAACACGGACACGCTCGCCCCCCACCCTCACTCAGAGTCTCCCGCTCCTCCCTTCTCCATAACCGTCTGTCCCCTATCTTCAGATCACCCCAACCACAACGGCAACCCCTTAAACACTCCCCCAGGAACGGCCCCGGCCTCCACACAGCATTCACACACCGCACAGACAAACACACCTCGCCATCCCCGCTGCATAGAGGCCGAGTCATCCGTGTGATGGTGTGCAGTGTGTTCGTGCCTGTTAGTCAATGCCTTTGACCGCCAGGGCATTTCCCATGCCACTCCCCCCCCCCCCCCCCCCCCCCCCCCGAAACGACTACGGACAAATGTCGTGGTGTACTTAACTATGTTTTTAGCCCCACTGTACACTGTATATACCCCCCCTCCCCCTGTCCCTCTGCTCTAGTAGTTCCTCATTATATTTCCATTCCCTCTAAAAGCACATTATTGTCCTGAAACGTAACAGTGTGTTACCAAGTGCTGTGCCTTATTCCTCAGGTGGGAGCTCTCACACGGGCCTCGTGTCTATGTCCATTGTCCTGGCTATGCGAGCACACAAGCCTTATATCAGTTCTCATGTCCACTACCGCCATCCTCATTCAAACAAGAACATTCCAAGTACTTTAATGAAACTTGAAGATTCATTTTAAACGGGTCCATATTGCAACTTTTATATGTGAAATAAGGTTTAAGTGTATGGACATAGCTTTATATATACACTATATGTATATGTGGTGTGATTAGAATTGTTTTGGTTGTTGTTACATCTATCTATTTTGTGAATGAGAAGCAGAGCCTTACATTTGATCTCCCTCTTTGCCTCTTCTCTTCTCTTCTCTGTGCTTCTATGATTTATTTGAAAATGTGTTTTATGCTGTATATTTTCGGAGGGTCTTGTTACATCTTCAAAGTATTCTCTGTGCCGTCAGTCACCGACGCCCGCCCCCCCGCAGTCTTAGCATCTCATGTCGCTCCCACTGCCACCAGGTTTTAATAATGTGTCCTGAAGCTGACCATAACTATTCCATTGTTGCCATTAGACTCAACTCAACCCTGTATATCTTCTACGGTCATAGAAGGCATACGTGTTGAGTCAGCCATATTAATTATTGTGGGCCGCTGGCTTTGTATGTACTCGCCATCCGTCATCTTAACCATTATTAACAGGACACGCATGTCGTCCTTGTGCCTCACCTCACCTTTTACCATTGTTGCATTATGTAGCATTTTTTTTTTCGTTTGTTTACATCTTGTAAAGTCTGTCATGTGTATATCCATCCATCTCATTCTGTTTTACCATCGTCTGTTTAACATTCATTAAAAATAACCAAACGTACCTAACTCTAAACTGTGTCTATGTGCTGGCTATCATAACCGCATCGGAACATACTCTATATGTTGTTGGTTGAGTTATATGGTTATATATATATATTATATGGTTTTATATATATATAATATATTCAAATTGTTTAAAAACAAAAAAAAAGGTTTTTACTGCATGGTTTGCACTGTTGCCGTTTGACATTCAAACGTGTGACATTTCATTTACATAGTGGGAAGATTGCGTTGGACTAAATTCATGATAATTGTTATAATTGTTAACATTTCGATCAACTCAACTCAAACTAATTATGAAAAGCAGCAATTAACTAAGTGTCTAGCGTTTCATTAACACTAACGGTAACGTGTAACTGAATGAATGATGGAACTGAATGAGTCTCATATGAATGAGTCATATTTTAGATATAATACATCGTTAGATATTAATGATTAACGGTATACCAATTTTAATCTCAATTCATCTACACATTTTGATTGTATTATTTCAGATTTCAACATTCCTATTTTGTATGTATCCATATGTTGTTCTATTGGTACCTTCTGATTGCCCCCCCCCCTAGAGCTGTAGTAGTATATTCCTGACTTACATTCTTTTGTAAAGCCTTTGGATATATCAGACTGACGACAAGTGTAACTCATAGGTAGTATTCTCATCAAGGGTGCATATTCTAACCACCAATCATTGACAGGTTTGATGTCCCCTGTTGGTTATCCCCCTGTGTGTGTGTGTGTGTGTGTGTGTGTGTGTGTGTGTGTGTGTGTGTGTGTGTGTGTGTGTGTGTGTGTGTGTGTGTGTGTGTGTGTGTGTGTGTGTGTGTGTGTGTGTGTGTGTGTGTGTGTGTGTGTGTGTGTGTGTGTGTGTGTGTGTGTGTGTGTGTGTGTGTGTGTGTGCGTGCGTGCGTGTGCGCGTCAGGTGCTGGAGAATTACAACAAAGGAAAGACGGCCCTGCTGTCCGCAGCCAAAATCATGGTCAGCCCCACGGAGGTGGACTTGAACGCAGAGACCATCTTCATGGGCGCCACCACGGCTTCACACCAGCCCACGCAGAGCGCTGCTCAGCACCGACGGAACAGCAGTGTTCGGTTAGTACGTGGTCTATCAGGACTGTTAACGCAGAACCAAGTATCTTTATTTCAGCCACAAAGATGACTTAGAACCTCGAATGTGACATGCTGCTATCCTATATATAGATGCCACATCGCTCCAGTATGTGGCCTGGCCTATTGACTTTTGTCGATACTGTGAGACTGTACATACTGTGAGGAATATTCACTTCTCCTGTCTTCGACAAATGTGATTTTATCTTGGGTGTCGTTTGTCACCATCTCTTTTAACATTTGGATTTAAAATAATTTTGGAATAAAATTTTTTTGGAACGGTAGCTAATGAACCAGACCATTAACTTTTCATCAATGTACATTTTTCCCACGCACGCACGCATGAACGCACGCCATCGTATCCAATTCCCCCCCAGACCGCCCTGTCCAATCTAGACCTTATAGTATAATTCTAGCTGTAGTTATCCCTATCTAGATGGTTCTCTGTAGCTAGCAGCACCCAGCATCAGACCCCCCTCTTCCCCTCTGTTTACCTTGTCTCCCTCACGTTTAGGCCTATAAACCTCCCTTTTGGGCTATTAACCTTTTTTTTATTTTGTATTCCTAACAATTCTTCTCAATGTTCAGGTCCCAGTGCTTCAAAATCCCCACCTCATTCCCACTTCTTGTGTGTTCAAAATCTCCCTTTATCCCTTGGTCTCCCCCCCCCCCCCCCTCTCCTCTAGCTCCTGTGCCCACTCGGAGCTCTCTCTGGAGGGCTTCTGTGAGTGCCCTCCCCCCCCGGTGCCTGTGGTGCTCCAGCAGGGGTCCCGCGACCACCTCACCGTGGCGCTCCGGGAGCGCAAAGCCCCGTTGGCCATCATGGAGAGCCTGTCGGACGCGGAGTCCGTGTACAGCCTGGACTCCCGGAGGTCCTCGGCCGCACTGCGGGGCTCGCCCATGCTGAGCGGCCTCCCCTTCCCCCTGGACGACCCCATCCCCGAGGAGAACCCCTCCCTCAGCTCGCGCACCGAGCTGCTGGCGGCCGACTGCCTGTGCCCGTCCACTCCGGAGCACCTGGGGGAGTCGGGACCCTACTTCGGCTCCTTGGATTCCAGGGCCAGCCCCGAGTACGGCATGCGTCTCTCCCCCGCCACACCTCACTACGTTGGGAACCGCTCCCTATCGCCGCGGGGTCAGAGCCCGACTCAGGCTTCTCCTCCTGCTCCTCTCAAGGTGGGGCCCGGCCTCCAGGGGCGTCCGGAAGACGAGGGCTGCACCGTGATGCCCGCCGTCTACAGTCCCGGGACCACTCCTCCCCGTCGGCCCAGTCCTCAGGCTGGCTCCGGGCCCAGGGACTCATTAGAGAATGGCCAGTCGTGCGCGGAAGCAGAGCTGGCGACGGCGGCCAGCTCCACTCCCCATACGCAACTATCCAATGGAAACCCCAGCCAGGCGGTGCTGGAGTTTGCCCAATATCTGGACTCCCTGTTCCGGCTGGACGGCAGCAGCTCCCCGCCCCTGGAGCTGTCCGACGGGGAGTCCGAGTCTGGCCGTGGCTCCTTCCTGGGGCAAGAGGAGGGTCTGGGTCTGGTTGAAGGGCAGTCGATGGACGACAAGCGGCTTCTGGCCAGGGCTGTGGTGGAGCCCAACTTGGTCCCAAAGCCCCCACGCACTTTTGCCGGGTCTGCCGACCCGTCCTCCGGCATCTCCATGTCGCCCTCCTTCCCCCTCTCTTCGTCCGGAGAGCTCAATGACCTGTCCCCCGGCGACGGTGCTCCCCTGACTGCGCACTCTCTACGAACATCCCCTCCCTGCCGCTACCCTGAGGAGAATACTCTATCGTCCATGGTGTGAAGCACCGCCTCGTTCACCTGCCATTACTTTATAGAAGAGCATCCATCCGATATAAAAAAAGCATATCACAGAACATGCATGCGATGGAATGCAGTCTGCCGTACAGTCACGTTATCCGAGGCTCCACAACAAGATGAACTGATCTTTAAAAAACAACTCTTTTCATTTTTTCCAGGTGTCCTTTTTGGAATGCTATGTTGAGCATTTTCACACTTTTTGCAACAATTGTAAGAAGAACAAAAATTACTTTCTGCATGCCAGAGAACTGTGCTGCTTTTTGGGTAAATGATTGTAGCTTCTCATTGCCATTCCAATACAACACTATCTCACTCACTGAGTGAGCATCACATTACAGAGCATGATATCCATTCAATGGCAAAAAACATAACTACATTGAATTGACAACTAACTGTGCAGGGATTTAAACAATGACAACAACTACTACAACAACAACAACCACAACGACAACAAGGTTAGCATAGGCACACCGTTGTAGTTTAGATACCGTGGACTTTTCTGCACACTGAGAGCAACCTGGCTCTTCGTCCAGCCGTTACTTTTATTTGAATCAAGAATGTGAAACCCAGGAGAGAGTGATGATCAAACAAAGGGAGGAGAATATTCCTCAGGTGTATCAGTCGACTTGTGGAACAAGAAGAAGTGTTCTTCATTGACGGGAATTATTGTGTCTTAAAGTATTGATAGATGATATTGGAAGGTGTTACTTGGATATATTTTTTTCAAATCTTTTAGTTGGCCATTTGTAGTGCATGATGTTCTTTTTGGAAAAGTGTTATGAAGCCGGAACTCGGAACGGTTCACATTTGGATCATCTCGCCACATCTCCAAATGCTTTATTTGCCCCCCCCCCCCCCCTTTTTTGCCAAAAAATAATTGCAATGTATTGCCAAATGTATTTATGATGAGATGTACTATTGTGTATGAATGTGAATATTGTTAGAGTTAGATAAACGGATCATTCAAGCTAAGCCCACAGGGAGGGGGGGGGGGGGGGGGAGATTTACACCACGCCTCATCTGCCTCTTCGACCCCTGGCCTATTGTTCTCTCTTGTGCCCATCATGTGATGTAGCCGCGCCCCCACACCTGACCCCGTATCACTGCCATGCCTCTCATTCCAGAGACCCTGGAAGCCCCTTCCTGGAGCTCCAGTTCTCGACCACTAACTGACTTAGCGTCTGAACTACCACATTGGTCTTTCTTTTCTTCGATGCGGTAGTCTTTTTTTTTTTCTATAAGTGCGTTTCCATGGGGACCCGCTGGTGAACAGAGAAGCAGGTAAAACCCACTCGAGCCAGTTGCACCGATCAGGTCATAGTCCGGGAGCTTTGGTACACTGCAACTACTGGTATGAGGGATTTACAACAACAACGACCACAACAAACAAACAAAAACACATGACCTCTCTGCGAGTGAAGCATCCTGGGAGATGTAGTAGTGTGGTGGTGGCGGTGGAGGTTGTGTGAAGAGGGTTTTCTCTGGTCAAAGTGCTAGCTCTACTTCCCTTTAAAAATGGCTCGACTCAAGCGACCTCGGGCGTCTGACTGGAGAATACATATTGTAGGTCCGCTACACGGCATACGATCTTCCATATCATTTAAATGATTGGTTTTCGCAGTTTGCATTATTTATTATCATGAATGTCATCATCTTTATTGCTGTTAGATGGAATATTATACTTATTATTACTTTTGCAAAAGGTTGGTTTTTATCTTCTGTAAGTGTTATTTCAGGGAGTTATGGGGATTTTTTTGGTAAGATTTACACGGGAAACAAAAAAACGGATCAATGTGGATTTATTTCTGTTCCGTTTGAAATTGAAAAGTATGAGGTGTGTCAATGCATGGCCATAGTATGCTTTGTTATTTTAAAGTCAAGGTGGTGACAATACTTCTCTGTGATTAAAGCCACCTCACAGTGAGCTGTTGTTCTATTCAGTTATAACACACACACACACACACACACACACACACACACACACACACACACACCACCAACGCACAGTATCAGGTAGTTGGGAGGACGAAGCAGCCATGTTCTTGCCAGGTTTACGGACACCAAATGTATTCATTGTGTCAACTCCAGTCATCACAAGATGTCACTTTTGTATAATAGCTTTGCTCGCCGGAGTCACAAGCAGCCAAACGTCACCGGAGGGAAACGGAACACTACTGCAGTGCATCTTCACAAAGACATGCACAGCACTGTCTATTTTTGTGTCGTTATTTATGCAGATGTCTACTTTAAAATATTAATAAAAAGAAGAAATTCCAAATATAATAATGTAGGAAATCACTGTAATATGAGGATGAGATGAATTATAATCGTTATCAATACTCACATATATAAAGTTTATTGAAAAAAAGAGTATATTTAGACAGAGAACTGTAACAGATTCAAACTATTGGGCGGAATTTGGTTTAATAGATTAGGAAATTGGTCTGTATTTAAAGAAGAAGAAGAAGAATTCAACTGTCTTGTCCATGTTTACTTGGTTTGCTTCCCTCCCCTCCCTGTACCCAGAATAAGAATGTATCTAATCCTTACCTTTCACTGCCCTGCCTGTAACGGAATAAAGCAAAACCAACTACCAAGAATCATCTGTCTCATCTGTTGTCATATGTGTGTTACAGTTAATGGAAAAATCTAGTAGATGATAAAAAAATTAAATGAATTAAAAAAAAACATTTAACAGGAGTTACTTTAGGTGATGTGAAATCTTTAATCTTGTTTTATATGTTAGAACATGCAAACATAGTTTATTTAAGACCCTCTTGTTGTATATCAACCTATTTGTTGTATCTTCCAATTTTGCCTACACTTAGCACTAATGGAAGAAGGGCTTGGGATTACCAATTAATGTCATATATCATGGCTAAATGCTTACCAAATGTTGGTATTCTCCACCTGTGGCATATTAGCCATGTGTCGTTTTTGTCAGTTATTGCCAAATGACACGCTAAACTATAACATGGTAAACTATATCAAATATATAGTTAATCGTGATTTTCTGAGCTGTGAAGCTGAAAATAATATTATTAAAATGAAAGGGGATGAACAAATGTGATCTGTGATCTTAAAATTGAGTAAATTTTAAGATCACAGATCATCATTTGTTCAAAAAATACACTTAATATAAAATATAAAATATTAATATAAAATACACTTAATATACCACAACATATTCATCTTAAAGTACACATTAAAGCCAGCCTTGTATGCGCTCTTTCAAGGATGTCAATTTAATTGACATCCTTGAAAGTGTATTTTAAGATGAATATGTTGTGGTATATTAAGTGTATTTTAAGATGATGAAGTATGATGTGGCATATTAGGTGTATTTTAAGATGATGCATATGATGTCCGCCAGGGGTCCTCGTGTTCTTCTTTCTTCTTCTTCTTCTCTCTATCAGAACTGCATCTGATCCACGCGAAGAAGAGTGCGACTTCCGCTTTTGGACAACAACCACCGTTAGCAATCAATATATACACATGAACCTTGCAATGTTTTGTGTCTCTTCGTGAGATATGCTATGAATTGACACCTCGACATCTCGACAGTTGTTGTCCTGTCAAACGTTAAAGGTACGTAGGAAGACCTATTTTCTTCGTTTAAACGTTTAAAACAGTCCCCCCAAAACAATCCACCAAAAAAAAGGCTGTTGTTATTATTAGCAGCAAGCAAGCTAGGACTGGGCAGTCGATCACACTAGCCTAACTAACCTTTTGGATAAAACAAGATAATTGTTATTTACAGCAGTGTTACTTATAAGTTATATATATTATAAGCCTACATACGGCTTTCAGATCGGCTGTACTGTTGAATGATCCAGTGACTCATCTGATACTCAGTGATGTGTATGTGACTTTACTAAGCCCTCACCTTTCCCCATTATATGGTTATATATACTGTGTGTGTGTGTGAGTGTAGTTATATACATATAGTGTCCAGTTAATGACATGTACGTACAGCTAACCCATTTCAGTTTGTTTCTTTGTTTGTTATTTCTAGTTTGGCTGGGATTTATTGGGAGCGAGTGAGGCGGTGAGTGATGTGTGCCTCTGGGAAGTACAGCTCGCGGGGTCCGGCTCTCATCCCACGGATGAAGACCAAGCACCGCATCTACTATATCACCCTGTTCTCGGTGGTGCTGCTGGGGCTCATCGCCACGGGCATGTTCCAGTTCTGGCCCCACTCCATCGAGTCCACGGTGGACTGGACCGTGGACAAGCGCAGTGTCCACGACGCGCCCCTGGTCCGCCTGCCCGTGTCCAGTCCCATACCCGAGAGGGGCGACCTCAGTTGCCGCATGCACACCTGTTTCGATGTGTACCGGTGTGGCTACAACCCCAAGAACCGAATCAAGGTGATTGTACGGAGCTTGTATAGGGCCTTGATCACAGAGGCGTGTGCCTACAGAGTGACTCCATAATTCTCGAGCGACACCTGTCAGGGTTCATCCTTAACATTTGGGCCAGTGGTTCTGAAACCGAATCAAGGTGATTGTACAGAGTGTATTATGCCTTGATCACAGGCATGTGATCTATAGGCGTGTCTATAGGCGTGTGCCTATAGACACCATAATAGTGGAGGGACACCTATCAGGGTTCATCCTTAACATTTGGGCCAGTGGTTCTCAAACGGATACTGACCCCAAAGACAATTTCTTCTGGCTTTCGCAGTACTAGTTGTGCTGTCCTTACCTGCATGTTTAGGCCATGGGCCCCTTATGGTTAAACCCTGCCTGTTTTTTGGCCCATACTTTTACACCCTTGTGATGTAGGCCTAGATATTGAACATTTTATTATTATGACAATCAAGATTTAACATGATATTGATAAATGTCGCAATATGCTTATTTGATCATTTATGATTATTTGAATTAAATATCCCAAGCAGTCAGTTAACTGAGGGTCATTACATTGAAGTACATGGAAATGTAATGTATGATATCAAACGAAAACCTTTTGTTTTCCTTTCTCTCTGTTGTTTCAAACCTCATATTGATCATTTTAAGGGCATAACTCATTGTCATTAATGTAGACTTTAAAATTGGATATCTGTTATATATATCAGTCGATAACTTAATTTCACGATGATACAATACGATTCAAAGTCGATAAACGATCATATAGAATTATTGCCCAGCCCTAAGCCTAATGTCTCGTGTAGTTTCGTTGTCATCGTAACCCTATATGTTTTGTCTTGTATACAGGTCTACATCTACCCGCTCCAGAGGTTTGTGGACGAGGTGGGCGTACCCATCAGTAGCACGGGCCTGTCCAGGGAGTACAACGACCTGCTCAGTGCCATCTCTGACAGTGACTTTTACACCGACGACGTGACGAGGGCCTGCCTCTTTGTGCCGTCCGTCGACGTGCTCAACCAGAACTCCCTGCGCATCAGAGAGACGGCCCAGGCCTTGGCCATGCTACCTCGGTAAACCGCTCAAACCCCCGCTGCTGAATGGGTCACAGCGTCATTGTAATTGATCATAGTGTGTTTTGATCAGGTATCAGGCCTCCAATATGTTTGTTGTGTCCACGGACACAACTGTAGTTAAAATGACTTGATGTTTATTTTGTTGTCGTGCTAAAGTGTGTTCATATGTGTTTGTTGTTAGCTGGGATAGAGGAATGAATCACCTGCTCTTCAACATGTTACCTGGAGGTCCTCCAGACTACAACACGGCCTTGGATGTGCCCAGAGACAGGTATTGTAACCCCTGTAGCCCACCCAACGGTAATAGATTGTTAGTAGCTCGATTACAAACACACTTAATAGGGTAGTGGGTTACAGCTACTTTTGCCACCAAACATTTTTTAGGAGAAGGGCTGCAGTTTTTATTTACAACACTAGAGGGAAGCACCCCATCAAGATGCACCTTACCGGATTTACAGACCTGAACAACAAAAACATACCATGCCATCGTTGAGTATGTGTTCATTCTTTGTTTTCCATCTTTAATCACTTAAAACATTATTTATAGATGAGAACACGTGTCCAATTATTTAATGGTTATCTGTCGTTTTAAAGCCGTGACCTCACATTGATTTACATTGCATATTATCTTCCCTATAATTGTCTACGGTCGTTTTCACACCTGAGTTCGAAAGATTTGGTCCGGTTCAGGGGTGAAGTTGTAACTTTGTCATGCTGTGACATGTGAGAGGGAAACTTACACTTCTTCATACAGACCATAATAATGGAGCAACAACAACTTTGTGCGATCTTGGGTTTTTAAATGTTACAAATTAGTTACAGTTAGTTAGTACATATTAAAAATATATTTAAAAAAATGAAGACAGCACGTTGTTATGTGTGTGTGTGCTTACGCCACGTCTCATTGTTATATAAAGTTCTAATATACCTGACTGAATGTTTATTATTTCCTGTTTGCGGCAAAAGTGGACATTTAACCCCACAAGGCATTGGTTTTCTTCCTACCCTTGGGCCGGATCACGTTCACACTTAAAGCGAACGTGACCTATGTTCACCTGGGAAGCGGACCGAGACAATCTATCAATGCATTTGTATATCCCAAGTACATATGTAATGGTTAACACATGAATAATGGATGTTTTTGTTTTATCGCTGAATCGCCGTGTGCAATATAGTAGACCGGGATGTGTTTGTATTGGCTGGTCACTCGGATTGGAAAAGTTGGCTTTGCCGAACACCCAGATGATAAGCACTTAGATGGGCGCTATAGGGAATTTCCTTGGCTCAAGCAGCTGTGCTCCGTTTTCTACCGAGCCTTATCGGAACCAGGTGTGTGACATGGAGTGTGTGTCCATGTCTACGCACCAGGTCCAACATGTGTTCGTTGACCCATTCTGCATTTGGCTCACATAGTCAAAAGGTAGGGGTGGGAAACAGAATCTCTAATGATGTGATATATCGGTGTGAACAAGCGGAACCACAAATAGGCCGGGGGAAAGTTTCACTATAACTCTCACTGTTACTGTACATACATGCAGTGAATATTTTCCTTATTTTTTTGTGGTAAATGTTTTTTTTGTTTTAATAACGTGTAATACAGCTATATACATAAACATAACCTAAATAGTATGTAAACATGAGGTGGAGTGCATGCAATCCGTGTTTGTTTGTGTTTCAGAGCACTGCTGGCCGGTGGGGGATTCTCCACATGGACATACAGGCAAGGCTATGATGTCAGCATCCCCGTGTACAGCCCCCTGTCTGCAGATGTGGAGCTGCCCGAAAGACAACCGGGGTGAGCTCACTTTCTCTCTCTCACACACGCACACGCACACGCACACGCACACACGCACACGCACACACACACCTCTCCACCAATCAACTTGTTAAAGGGGTCACAAGACATCATATCTAATGGCTGGTTTATATTTGACCTTTGTAACCTCGGTGCTTGATGTCCCCCACATGGGTAGGCTGTCTGATTGAACTGGCCTCTAATGTTTAAAACAAAAAAGCAATTGTAACTGCCTGGAGGTTGTGGAGAAATGGGTTGTGACTGAATGGCTAGCTTTGGCAATATTGTGTCTAGTTGACCTAATGGATTGGTCAGTTATAAAACATTTGAGCCTTATGTTTTTAATTGCCAATAGTGTATGTTTATAGTATTGTTCTACAATTTCATACTGTGGAAGGGAATGGGGAGTAAGCATTCCATTGTACTTAGTTGCGAATGGAAAATAAAATTCTTGAATCTTAAATCTTGAATGTATTTAAAACAATTTGCAGTTGCATGTCTTTCTCTGGAAAGACACTGAGCCCAGATCTGGTCTGCTGTTGTTCCCGTTGTCCCGCCCCCCTCCAGGCCGCGGCGCTACTTCATCCTGTCGTCCCAGACTGCCATCCACCGGGAGTACCGGGGGGAGCTGGAGCGCCTGAAGGAGGAGAACGGCGAGGCCCTGCTCCTGCTGGACAAGTGCAGCAACCTCTCCCAGGGAGCCGCCTCCATACGCAAGCGCTGCTACAAGGGCCAGGTGTACGACTACCCGCAGGTCCTCCAGGTGAGGCGACGCTGCCGTCCCGGGGCTGGGCTCCCCGTGGCCACCCACCAGTCTCAGCGCTCACACTCGGTTCAGATCTAAATCTTAACTAAAATCTGGAGGATTGAATCCTCTTTTTTTGGTCACATACATGTACACACATAGTGAATTAGTTTCTCTGCATTTAACCCACCCATCCTAGTATTAGGAGCAGTGGGCAGATATTTTTCTATACAGTGCCCGGGGAGCAGTGTGTAGGGGTCTGGTGCCCATGTGTTTAGGGGACTTGAACCGGCGACCTTCTGCTTCCCAAGCCAAGTCCCAACCGACTGAGCTGCCACCTGCCGCCCCCAGATCTGTCTATCGGAAGGGCTTCAACCTGTGATCTGAAGTTCAAGAAGTACCATGTTAAACTTCTATAATAGCCAAGCAACCCGTTGTTATTATGCTTATTATAATGGTGAGAAAGCACCACGATGGCAGCTTGGAATGTGTGTGTTTGTGTGTGTGATGTATCACGTGAAGTCCTCCCATTGAAGCAGACTGCATACAGAAACGGGGCCAAATGTGTCTTGGGAATGAGCTGTCCTCCCTGTGTGCGAAGGAGTCCTCGTTCTGCGTGGTTCTACGAGGGGCTCGGCTGGGCCAAGCCACCCTCAGTGACGTGCTGCAGGCCGGCTGTGTTCCCGTCGTCCTGGCCGACTCCTACATCCTGCCCTTCTCAGAGGTCCTGGACTGGAAGAGGTGATTCAACACTCAGCCCCGAGCATCTGACTGACACAGCGTTTCATTGATCGCTTGGTTTGTCTTATGTCATTCACTGCGCTATCATTTTCTTTTTTTCAATTCTTCTTCTTCTTCCAACAAGGGCCTCTGTGGTTATTCCAGAGGAGAAGTTGTCTGAGATGTACACCATTCTGAAGAGCATTCCTCCCCGACAGGTGGAAGAGATGCAGAGACAGGTACGTCAAGTCAATGAAGATGATGCATGAAGAATGGAACACTTTGGTTGGGAATCAATTCGGTGATGATGTTCACAGTGTGAGCAGCGCATGCAGTCAGGCTTCAAGCTTCAGTCAAGGGGGCTGGGTCACTCAAATCCACCGCCAGACCTTTTTAAACGCTATCCCTCCAGACGTGTAATTTCATCATAAACTGGCGTTAGTCACTTGCGGATCCAAACGGTTGCTTTTGCACAAAGTTTGAGGTGGCGTAATAGTATCGTAGATGGCCGATCTAGACAGGTAATTTGATTGAACAGCCATTTTCATAGGGAACCTAAATTTCCTCTACATATTTGTAAATCTAGATAAAACGCCTACTGGGAAGACCACCGCTTCACCACTTTTGGGGTTTTTTCGGTAATCTTTGTGAAGCAAAAATAACTCACTATCCCCGTGGTATTAAACTGCTACATGGAGCCACCGTACGCAGCAGAGAAAGCCCCTCGTATGAGAGAAGTGCATCGGTTCAAGCTGTTTCTCATTTGCCTTGTATCAACGCCGGTCCATTTACCAATTATGCTGGCCAAACACACATCTTAAGCCCAGGGCTATTAGACGATCCTGGGGTTAGATTACCCCAGACAGGGCTCCAAGACGGGGCCTTCATTGGGGAGAATGTACGCCGGTCGCTCAGAGCTACATTAGCAGCGTGGAGCCGACCTGTCCATCAACCGCTCACGCTGGTGTATAGGTGATCGGAGATCAAATGGGAATTGAAAAGTCAGTTTATATGCCGAGTCGATGCTGACATGTGCATGGTTCTCTAGTTAAAGATGTCTAACGGCAGCTTCTTCAGGTAGGTAGGTGTGTCTTTGAAGGGGGAAGAAAATTAACTTACATGAAAACACGGCATTTAAACATTCATTGGCAAATCGTTTTTTCCGTATGTGTGGAATAGACAAAATCGTACATAACAAATGTATTATTTTTAAATGGTAAGCGTTATTCACATACAAACTGCATGTAAATGGCCTTCAGGTAACTGTTCGAGGAAGCTTGATTTCCAAGTTAGCCGTAGACCTATTATCAGAATTACAAATATTATCCAAACACAGTACTGAATAGTACATTTTACAGAATGCACTACATTTATAACACCAGTGTGGATCATGAGGTTTACTATGCTTTAACTGCTTTGAGCCTAACCGGTTTCATATCAGCTTACGGTTTCATATCAGATTATGTTAGATACATGTTGACTCACTTTGTATTTTGGTCTTTAATAATAATAATACATTAAATTTGATATAGCACTTTTCTTGATACTCAAGGCATGGAGGCTTTACATGCAGGGTAAAATTACACACACAGTAAAATCATTTAATAGTTACATCGATAAAAAATAAGACGGATTTTATCTTATTTTATAAGATAAAATAAAATCTAAAGGGTAGGGTGGTGGCCTGATGGATGTGGATGGGGAGGGCGTTCCAGAGGGACGGTGCAGCAACTGAAAGGACCCTGTCTCCCGGGTCCGGAGCTTGGTCCTGGGGACTGTCAGTTTTCTTAGTTCCTTCTTGGATTGTTGCAGCTGTCTGCTTTGAGGTGGTGAATGTCACGTTGTGCACCTTGTAGATGGTCCATTATTTGAAAACGTAAAAGGTGTGAATGTGTGTATAAATGTTTAAAAGCAGGGTTTGGCATATTAGGGACATGCGAGGTAAGAATCCATATAAACATCACGTCTCCGCTCTCTAAGGGGGTTAACTGTGAAGCTATATTTGATTGTTGGACATTTTTCTTTTTTCCTGACATGCTAGCCCTGTCTGTGTGGATTAAAGGACATTAAAAGCTTAAAGTTTCCTTCAAAACGTTCATTATTGGCAAAAATGCACATACACACCAACCAATACATTATTTCGAAATTGGGCCGTCTAATTTTTACCTATTTCTAAAAACTCATAGTATATTTGAAACATTTAACCCTGCAATGCGGACTCTGGTCCGCATTGCACATCCACCATGTCTAGTCTGTGCGTTCTATTGGCCGGGAAGGTCAAACTCTTTCATGTAGGATGACATAAAATGAGGCATGCATGTTGCTCAAAGGAAAGGTATCTGGCTACACTATCGAGTGTCCTGTTGGACGTGGGCCATTTATTCAGAGGTTTGTTTCCCTGTGAATGTACACAGTGATTTAAAGAGCCATTTGGTCTGCCTTGGCCTGTGCACATTCAAGATGTTTTTTATTTGCCATATGCAACAAGTACAATGGAATGCTTACTCCCCATTCCCTCCCGCAGTATGAATTGTCTAAGTGCAGTACAGTGCAGAACAGGGCCACTATCAAACATTGTCATCCATATTACATTACGCTATCATACACTATCGTACTTTTGCTGGACTTTCTGGACTCATTACAGCCACTGTAGGCACACTGCCTGTGGATAACAACTGTCCTTGATCCTGGTAGTCCTTGTACAGATGCAACAACACTGTACATCTGCCAACAACACTGCTTACACAATATTATTTGGTATATTATTTATAAAAATTACCCAAGAGAGGTTGTCCCAGAATGGCACCTCAGCATCTAAAGGTGATCATTGGATTTCTTGCATAACTAATTACATGTACAGCTCAGTTAGAACCAGTCCAAATCCACGCATAATATGTTCCAGCCGGAACCCTTCCTAGTTCCCCTCCATTGTTATCGTTGTGTCCCCAAATATATTGAATGCTTTTTATGACTTATTTCCATTGACCGACCAAAAGAGAGGGTCCAGTAGTCTGTGCTTTCCCCCGAGGCCCTCTCCACACTGCCACACTGGATGACTTTGTGCTTTGTGTTGGAAACGATGCGTTGCTAATGCCTACTCTGGAAGGAGTCAAAGCTTTTTACTTTTTGCTAAATCAATAAGTCTCCCAAGTCGGAGACGGGCGACCTACCCATGGTCAGTTTGAGAAGACTGCTCCGTCATAAAGCCTCGAGGGAACTTGGTTCTGCATTCCATTAATATCTAAACTGACATTTCTGACCTCTGATGAGAGAGTGTGAGGGGGAGAGAGAGAGGGAGGGCGGGCGGGCGGGCGGGCAACGATCTCGGTGCGTGTTTTCAAAGATAAACATATGTTCATCATGTAGTATGTTTCTGAGATGATGGTCTATGTACGTGGGTCTGAAGGCCACCATATGGGCTTCTAATAAAGGTATATGGACCACCACGGCTACTTACAGGTAAACGCAAACCTGTAAGCATGGATCCCGTCTTCTGCGCTAAGGTCCAATAGAACAACCAGAGAGCTTTGCTGCCGTCTGTGAACAGCAGCTTGAACTCGAAACACACCATGTCATTTTCTTACTTTAGTCGATGTTGTGAACTCTCTCTCTCTGTGTGTGTGTGTGTGTGTGTGTGTGTGTGTGTGTGTGTGTGTGTGTGTGTGTGTGTGTGTGTGTGTGTGTGTGTGTGTGTGTGTGTGTGTGTGTGTGTGTGTGTGTGTGTGTGTGTGTGTGTGTGTGTGTGTGTGTGTGTGTGTGTGTGTGTGTGTGTGTGTGTGTGTGTGTGTGTGTGTGTGTGTGGAGACAGTGTTTTTGTTTTTTAAAAGAGGCTTCTGAGGCCATGCGCTACCCACCGGGTCCCCCTTGGAGTGCTATACATGCAAGCCTTTATTGCATCTGTCCAAGCCCGTGCCAATGGGTTTTGGCCCCAAATAATGACTAGTTGCCATGTTGGAGTGCTGTCGTCGTGTGGTTGCCAGGTTGCTGTGATCTACTTCTGGGAAGAAAAAAAAATCTACAATAAAATCCAAGCGTAGCACTCGACAATTCACACAAGGAATGCGCTTGGTGTTCGTTTAATTGATTTAGCTTTTGAAAAAAGCCCCACATATTGCCACACTGAACACCCTCATCATTTACCTGGCCTGTTCATTCAACGTTTTTCATATTCTATGGATGAAACTGTGGATATAACTTGAATGGATGAGCACAGGTTCAGTTCTTGGAGACTTGTTAGGAATGAAATGCACTTTTGACTTCTGGTGACGAGTTGTTCTCTTACCTACCTTTGTTGAACGCACGTAAGTCGCTTTGGACTAAAGCTTCTGCTAAATGACTGTAATGTAATGCAATCCACACTATTAGGGAGAACTAGAGAGAAGGAGCCGTAGACTGGCTTTGATGGATGAAATGAAGTCCTCTGCTGCTGTCAGTGGGCTCCTCCGTGCCCGCAGCCCTGTCTCTCCCTCATAAAAATTCCTGCAGGCGCTAGCCAGGCAAGGGGAGGGGAGCTGGGGTTAGGGGGGGAGGGAGCTGGGGGAGGGAGGTAGGGAGCTGGGTTAGGGGGGGAGGGAGCTGGGGTTAGGGGAGGGGAGGGAGCTGGGGTTAGGGGGGGGAGGGAGCTGGGGTTAGGGGGGGAGGGAGCTGGGGTTAGGGGAGGGGAGGGAGCTGGGGTTAGGGGGGGTAGCAGTTTGCTTGAAAGACTCGGTGCCTCCTCCCCAGTCGGCAAGCAACAACTTTTATCACTAGCTGATTTATGAGCCGTCCAGATCCCCAAGAGATTAGAAAGTCCTTTTGAAATCTCTCTACCCACACTCTAATACACACACATCACACAGATATGAATGAAGAAAAGAAAGAAATATATATATATATATATATATATATGTTCTTGGAAAGAACGGTGCACATCTCAAGACTAACTGCATGAGACAGGGTTGGCTTTAGGGTGGGAGGGTGTGTGTGTGTCTGTGTGTCTGTGTGTTATGACAATTCCCAGAGCCAGTCAGTATAGTAAGATATGGGGCATTGTAATGAGAGAGAAAAAAGATGGAGACACAGGTTACATCTGGTTATGTCCGGCTTAACTACCAGTCACGCACAGGAAATTGAGCTGTATTGGGGATGATCTGTAGTCTAGCTGTGACGGTACCAAGTGATCAAGAGATGTGGAGGTACCGTGCTTGACCCTTGGTTTGCAAGGTGCTACCTTGTGACTAAAGGTCAGTCTAAATCTTTAAGTTTTGCACAGAACCACAGGAGAGAAGCCGTGCCCTCATCCTGTCTGTCTCCTAGCGCCTCCTAGCAGGAAGTAGTAGAGTAGTGAGACGCTTCATTGGGCCTCAGATGCTCCTCTGTGCTCTCAAGTGTCCCTTGAAGTGTTTTAATAAAGCGGACCTGCTGGTAACCGGAGTCTCACTCTGGCAAATGACACGTTCATGGTTTTACTGCCACCGTTTGTCTGTTTGAATGAGGGAAACTTGAAATGATTGTCACCTATACAAAATACAAAATAAGTACATTTGCTTGGCAGTGTGTAGGTAAACACTTTAATTTCCTTTTGGATTGAAACAAACATACATTACATTTATTTTTAAAATAATTTGTTTCATTGGGACATAACATTACATTACGTAACATTTCTAACATTTATAATACATTACAATTCAGAAGTATAAACATGTCCAGTCCATGTCCAATATTTATAAATAAATTTAAAAAATATATATAAAGGTGATTTATCTAGCAAATATTCAGCCATGACATTGAAGTATTTTTCATAACACTAAGTTACGCTTTTTATACACAACGCAACAGACTATTGCCGACACTCCTCTGTGTTGCTCACATTTCCACCGTTCTCTTCCTGCAACAACTCAAATTTAGCGAGATTTCCGAGTGAGACTTGGTTAGACACAATAACAAACAGACCGGATGAAGGTAAAGGGATCCTTTCCATAATGTTTCTCAGACACTTACACGGTACATTAGAACAGTCCGAGCTTGTCAGTGGCAAAGGACTTTTCGAGGACCTTCATTGACGGGCGCTGTTGACTCAAAGGAATGATATTACATCTGTAATATCGCTCCATACTTGACCAAATGTATAAACCCAGAAACTAAATGGGATCCCGGTTGAAATCCCAAATCCACCCATTTGAATGAGTTAATTGACACAGTAATGTGTCGTTTCTTTTCCACAGGCTCGTTGGTTCTGGGACGCCTACTTCAGCTCCATGAAGGCCATCGGCATGACAACCCTTCAGATCATCAACGACCGCATTTATCCGTATGCTGCACACACGTACGAGCAGTGGAACAACCCGCCTGTGGTGGTAAGTCTCCCCGAAGTTGGGATTGTAGAATAAGCTTCACAGATATTCGCCGTGCTGCGTTGAATGCCTCATATCGGCCTGGTAGTATTTTCGGTCTGCCTTTTTGGGTACCACAATAAATACATTGCCACATACTGACTCAGCCTAACAAGGTGTGGTTGTCTTCCACCAACTTTTTTGGTTGTGTCAAATTTTGATGCCATGGTGATGGTAAACAAGCATAAAAGCCGGCCTTTTTGAAGTGAATATATTTTCCTTTTCTCAGGGATGTCAAGGAATGTTCCGAAACGACATACACAGAATGTAGTAATTCAAATGAAGAGACCCTAAGGTATCTTCTGGAGTATCTGACACTGAACCACACTGAAGATCCATTTGAAGTTTCCTTAAAGCCTATCTTTTCCCACTGAAGGCCTACTACGTGGCCACATGTTGCGGCAATGCCACCTATATGGGAAGCATCCTTGAAAAACCAGACCCAGCATTTATCTTTTTAAACCGTATGGAACGCTTCCGTACTCCACTCGTATCCAATTGCGGTGGACCGGCGAAGGGCTCCAGTTCCGAGACTGAAGGCTGAAACCTCTGGGCAAGCCTGAACCTCCTCGCTGCTCTAAATAGAGCTCTAACCATACGGAGCCCTGCGTGGCACCGTGTGACGCAGCCGGGCTGTGTGCCCTGGTGCTCGGGCCTAAATGGATGTCGCTGAATTGCAGTGTGTGAGAGCGGCGCCCTCCCTCCTCTCCCAGGGAGCCACGCATGCGATGTGATGCTAGTTTGGTGAACGCCCAGAGCCAGCTCTTCGGCAGCCGCCAGTTTGTGTCAGCACTTCTGCGCAAGGGAAGACTGTGCCTCCCAGTGTGGTGAAAAATAAGTTCCTGCATGTCTGAGTCATGCTTTGTGTGCCTGCGTGTGTGCTTGCGTATGTGTGTGTGTGCGTAGCATCCCTGTGGTTGAGGGAGTGTGAGGCTGCAGACATCCAGGCTGAGCAACCCCGAGACTCTCTGGGGTTGTTAATCAGTCCTATTTGAGCTGTGGCTCCTCCTCCAGAGGCGGTAAGCGGCGTGTGCAGAGTGGTGTTTCTGCATCTGTTAAATGGATGTCTTTACCCATTGGAAGTATACATAACCCACACTCCAGCATTTCTAAGTAAACCCAAAAGCCCCCCTGCTGGTTTAAACAATGGCCCTTGCTGGTAACAATATACTATTGTTTTGTATTTCTGAGAACACTCCTGTGTCATAGACCACTCACCAGGACCAATTGGCATTATAAACAGCCAGCTGCTTGGCCCCTGCGGCCCCACCAAGGTTAGCCCATCGACAGCTAATCGACTGTTCAACTTGACATTGGCCAAGGTTTTGGTCCGTTTTGGTCCGTGCGTCCAGCACGCCCCCCCCCCCCCCCCCCCTATTCGCTGTCCATCAATATCACCCCGGCCTCTGGGTTTGCACTGGGGCCGCAGGAGGTTAATTGTGGCAGGGTTCAGAGCACTGGCCATTTGGGCTTTCCAAGGAGAGAGAGATGAAGTGCTTTCCTCCATGGCTTCAGCGGACAGACGGTGAGAAGAACTTGAACTAAGCACTAAATAAATCAGGCAGCGGTTGGGTTGTGTTTTTGTTTTTTTTTCCTTCCTCTTCTCCTGAAGTCTTGGGGATGGTAATTGAGAACACATTTCCCCAGGATCGCTGGTGCATTTCAGGGGGGGGGGGGGCTGTCAAGAGCAAGGGGACAGGCTGTCTTTTGTTTTTGAGCTTGGAATGCAGATAGTAAGCGGAGCTCAAACCACTTTGAATGCAGGCAACGTGCCGAACGTTTCGCAAAATATGGGCAAAACCCGGCACTTTCTTCTTGTTCTTGTTTTGTTTTGTTCTGAGCATTATTATTTTCTGTTGCTCTTGTTGCCCTGTAAGCAAGGAATGGCACGGCAAGCATAACATAACAAGGTATTTTTTTTTTTATCAACCTTCAAATCTATATTGGTTCCTCCTGCTCATATGGGATATAAACGGCCTCTGCTCCGTCTAATAAGGGAACGGTAACGAGCGTGCTTAAACTCATTTAAGGGGCCGCGGTGACACGTCGGAACAACACGTGTCACTGCACCCTCTTTTCATCTCATTTATTTAGTCTGACAAATGACTTAAGTGGTCTGCGGCGCTTGTTGGCGCGTAGTACGAGTCGCCCGTGTTCACTTAATTGTCTCCCCCCTCTCGGCTCCTGTGACAATGTCGGAACGACCGCAAGGAAATTTCCACTTTCCAATAAAGCGTGTTTATTTTGGTGTTGTTTTTTTATTGGCGGAGGAGCCACTGATGTGGCGAGCGGGCCGGGGGGAGGGGGAGGGGGAGGGGGAGGGGAGGGGGGGTTTCGGTGTCTCTGCTCTTGCACGACTTGCTCGGACGCCGGTGGAAGAGGTCGCTCCGACCGCCGGCTTGTGTGTTTCCGGGCACCTTGGGGATGAAGTCGGCACTTCAGTTCAAGAAGGCCGCAGGTTCACCACGTGGGATCGGCACCTCTCTCTCTCTCTCTCTCTCCTCTCTCTCTCCTCTCTCTCTCTCTCTCTCCTCTCTCTCTCTCTCTCTCTCCTCTCTCTCTCTCCTCTCTCTCTCTCTCTCTCCTCTCTCTCTCTCTCTCTCTCTCTCTCTCTCTCTCTCTCTCTCTCTCTCTCTCTCTCTCTCTCTCCTCTCTCTCTCTCTCTCTCTCTCTCTCTCCTCTCTCTCTCTCTCTCTCTCTCTCTCTCTCTCTCTCTCTCTCTCCTCTCTCTCTCCTCTCTCTCTCTCTCTGCTCTCTCTCTCTCCTCTCTCTCTCTCTCTCTCTCTCTCTCTCTCTCTCTCTCTCTCTCTCCTCTCTCTCTCTCTCTCTCTCTCTCTCTCTCTCTCTCTCTCTCTCTCTCTCTCCTCTCTCTCTCTCTCCTCTCTCTCTCTCTCTCTCTCTCTCTCTCTCTCTCTCTCTCTCTCTCTCTCTCTCTCTCTCTCTCTCTCTCTCTCTCTCTCTCTCTCTCTCTCTCTCTCTCTCTCTCTCTCTCTCTCTCTCTCTCTGTGTGTGTGTGTGTCCCCCACTCAGACGTGTGGTGGAGCCACCCGGAAAACACATGGTGGTGCGGGGGGGGGGCTCTCTTTATACATGGGCTGAGTTTATCTTATCTGTCTACCGCTATTTTGTGTGGAATGTATTTCATAATATAGTTTGTATGATGTACTGTCGCAACACTGAAGTACTGTGTACTTTCATCGCCTCATTATTCACCCATGATGAAGTGATTTAATTGTTGTGAAAATCGAGAGGTTTTACTTGATCTTCCACTGTGGATGATGTGCGCCATGTGACTCGGGCTCAACCTTAAGGTTTTTGTTTTTTTCACTTTTTCCGATGTAAATTTTTACTTGCCCGAATACAAATAGTTTAATTTATGAGTGGTTATCAAATAACAACAAAGGCTGAAGGTTATTGTCATGTTTCATCTTCATTTTAGTAAATTACAGTGTCAATAATTTGGTCATCCTCACCCTCTTCCCAGTGTCTTACAGTGACAAACAAGGTTTGTGTTTATGTTTTATTTTTTTTTAGCACTTGCCCAATCGGTCAACTGCGTTGTTTGGTTAACTTGCCCGATGTGGAACTTAACTTTCCCTAGCTATGGTTGAGCCCTGTGACTGATTCGGCTGGATTTAGAACAGCATGGCCTGTGATTGACCTCCCCTGTGGGGAATTGCACTCAGGCCAGCTATGTGTGAGGTCTATATTAATGTTCTCCTTCGTCTTTCCCCCCCCGTAGAAGTGGTCCAGCGTCAACAGCCCTCTGTTCCTGCCCCTCATCCCTCCACGCTCCCCGGGCTTCACCGCGGTGGTGCTCACCTACGACCGCATCGAGAGCCTCTTCAGGGTCATCACGGAGATCTCCAAGGTGCCCAGCCTGGCCAAGCTGCTGGTGGTGTGGAACAACCAGAATAAGAGTCCTCCCGAGGGTCAGTCTCTCTCCTTCACTCCAACGCTACATTGCGTTGTGCTTTTCTAAATCGAAATCTGGAAGATGTTGAATCCTCTTTATTGGTCACACACACAGTGGAATTTAACCCATCCTTAACCCCGTATTGGGAACAGTGAGAATCTATTGTATATACAGCGCCCGGGGAGCAGTGTAGGGGGTCTGGTGCCTTGCTCACGGGCACCCCGGCAGTGCCCACGACACGAAGTGGAACCTTCTTCCAAGTACCAGTTACTTGGTCCGTTTCGGGGACATGAACCGGCAACCCTCCGCTAGCTTCCCAAGCCAAGTCCCAACAGACTGAGCTACTGCCGCCCCCTTTGCTACAATACTGCCTCATTATCCGTCACTTTGTGTGTGATTTTTCTTAGACGACGTGGTGGATGTGATGTTTCGACATGGAATGGAAAGCTCTAGCTAGTAGTTTGACCCCTGGCAGTGTGCAGTGTAGGCACTGGGTGCTCACCTAGCACACTGCCAAGTGGAATGCCCCCCTCCAGCACAGTGAACACAGACTACCACACACTGCCAGGGGTGTCCATTGTCAATGCCGATGAGGAAAGAAACTAGATCTCTGTGATAAGTAGAGAATCGACCACAACGGGGTGTCTCCCCCCCCCCCCCCCCCAAATGGAGGACCTCCAAGTCCCAATGTGGTTTGAGTTCAGTTTCGCACGTTATTTTCAAATAAGGGGACACCCCAGAGTTGTTTTATTCTTCTCGTACCACAGTTACCAACTGTGAATTGGCTACTTTCATCTATGATGTTATTGGTTCTTTATCGACTATTTGACAGTTTTTGTGGCATATTGATTTGGAACTGTTAAGAGGCAGCGGTGTCCCGTTATCGATGCACGCCCTTGGAACATTATTGACCAATGGGTATCAAGTATTCAGACACGCTGTGGTCTAGGAGGAAATTATGAATTGGCAATAGTAGTTTTTATTTCTTGAGTCTTTATTTACCCAGGGGAGGCGGTCCTGTGCCAAGCACCCCTACATGGATGGGAGGATGATATCCCTAATATTCAATAATGCCGTTGTTATGTGTGCTATAAGAGTCTGGTGGCTGTGCTTCTTTCTGTTACGGTTAAAATATGGACACTCACATGCGGCTCCCATCTAAGCACCAATGCGGGGGAAACTCTGCAGAGTAGCGCATCGTATTAAACTGCCAACTGCTCCCCCACCCCGGTCTGTCTGTCTCTCTCCCTGCCTCCCCCTGGTCTGTCTCTCTCCCTGCCTCCCCCTGGTCTGTCTCTCTCCCTGCCCCCCTGGTTTGTCTGTCTGTCTCTCTCTCTCTCTCCCTGCCTCCCCCGGTCTGTCTGTCTCTCCCTGCCTCCCCCTGGTCTGTCTCTCTCCCTGCCCCCTGGTTTGTCTGTCTGTCTCTCACCCTGCCTCCCCCCATCTGTCTGTCTCACTCTGTGCCTCCCCTGGTCTGTCTGTCTCTCTCCCTGCCTTCCTTAATCTGTCTCTCTCCCTGCATCCCCCCGTCTGTCTGTCTCTCCTTGCCTCCCCCGTCTGTCAGTCTCGCTCCATGCCTCCCCCTGTCTGTCTGTCTCTCTCCCTGCCTCCCTGGTCTGTCTCTCTCTCTCCCTGCATCCCCCAGTCTATCGGTCTCTCTGTTCATGCCTCCCCCCGTCAGTCTGTCTCTCTGTTCATGCCTCCCCCCGTCAGTCTGTCTCTCTGTTCATGCCTCCCCCCGTCAGTCTGTCTCTCTTCATGCCTCCCCCCGTCTGTCTGTCTCTCTCCCTGCATCCCCCCGGTCTGTCTGTCTCTCTCCCTGCATCCCCCCGGTCTGTCTGTCTCTCTCCCTGCATCCCCCCGGTCTGTCTGTCTCTCTCCCTGCCTCCCTGTTCTGTCGGTCTCTTTTCATGCCTCCCCTGTCTGTCTGTCTCTCTCCCTGCCTCCCTGGTCTGTCTGTCTGTTTTCCTGCCTCCCTGGTCTGTCTGTCTGTTTTCCTGCCTCCCTGGTCTGTCTGTCTCACTCCGTGCCATGGTTGTGTTTAAAGCCCGGCGAGGAGTGCCCTGATGTGCAACAGATGAGGGGTGAACGCCAAGAGCAGACTCATCCTTTGAGCTGCACCGAGAGCAACGTCAAGCTGGGGCGCGGAGCTAAACTCTCTCTGGCTCCGCTGTAGACGACAGGGGAGGGTAACATGTGGGGCTCCCCGCTCACGCCCAACGCCCAACTGCCTTGATCACCATCCGTCCTGAAACTCGGACAACGTGTCTGAAAGCCAACGGCGTTCTTTACACGTGAGCTAATTAGCCCGTCTGGGCCATTTGTCTGCCCGGCCGCAGCTCGGCCACGCAGGACTCGAGGCATCAAGCACCACCCCTAAATTATCAATTATAAATCTGGAGGATTGAATCCTCTTTATTGGCACACACACACAATGTGTTTCTCTGCATTTAACCCATCCTAGTATTAGGAGCAGTGGGCAGTGTATATACAGCTGCCCGGGGAGCAGGGTAGGGGTCTGGTGCCTTGCTCAAGGTGCCTTGCCCAGGTGTTTTCCGGGACTTGAACCGGCGACCCTCCGGTTCCCCGAGCCCAAGTCCCAACAGACCGAGCTATTCTGCCGCCCTACTATAGATGCGTCGGGCCCAGCCGTTGGTTATGATTTATGCGACCACATGCTCTAATTATTCGGCTTAATTTGGCAGTTAAGTATACAACGGCTGACGGAGCCTCCCTCCAGCTGACCGCCGAGGCCCCCGTCTCTCGGTGTGACCGGCTCCCGGCTGTGATGAAATCCTTCCTCCCGGTTCTAATTTAACGACACCGTTTGAAGTGGCCCCTAATGGGCCCGGCCCGGCCGTTTGTTTAGAGGCGTGAGCGGCGCCTGGCTGGAGCTTTGTGACCCATTAGAATTAACAAGGGGCCGTCGACGGGTCAGCCTTCCTCGCGGGGACGGACGGGTCTTCCTCCAACAGACGGGACGCAGGACGCCAGACAAGCCACACGCCCCCTCTCGCCCCCCTCGCCCCCCCGCCCCCCGCCCCCCTCCCTGGGTGATCACTTTCACCCACGGCCGCCTTTCATGATATTCAACGAGATGTAGAAATGGCGTGAATATATTTATAGATTTTTCTTTTTCTTTTTTGGACTGTGGAAGCAGTCTGGTATTCATGTGCTCATGGGTTGTTCTGAAGTCAAGATTTTTTTTTTGCCACGATGACTAAGTCTCGAGTCTCTCTGGTTTCAATCCTGATCTATTCGGGGCAGGAGAGAAAATGTGGGAATAACAAAGCATGTGCGTGTGTGTCGCCCGCCGTCCTCTTAATTACTCTTGACCAGAGAGAGAGAGAGAGCGAGAGCGCCCACACGTTCAGGGTTTTTGATGGGCTCTCGGGTCTGACAGGGTGTGTGTGTGTGTGTGTGTGTGTGTGTGTGTGTGTGTGTGTGTGTGTGTGTGTGTGTGTGTGTGTGTGTGTGTGTGTGTGTGTGTGTGTGTGTGTGTGTGTGTGTGTGTGTGTGTGTGTGTGTGTGTGTGTGTGTGTGTGTGTGTGTGTGTGTGTGTGTGTGTGTGTGTGTGTGTCATGCGTCTCCACCGCACTGCGCGCCGTGGGCGGTGCTCAAGCCACTTTGAAGCGGCGCCGAAGACGTGCCTTTCGGGCAGAAGGCTCACGCGGTCCGTGTTGCCCGTGTGTCAGTCCGGTGTTTGTGGGTGTGTGGGTGTGGATGACCAGGTTGGGGACGCCTGTCTGCGTCGGTCATACCACCACCGCTGTGTCTCACTTTAAATGCACTTGTGAATTCTGGTGGTAATTCCTGCCCGGGTTTACGGCAACTGGCCTGTGGATCGTGGCAGTGGTTCCCGTTTGGTACACTGAGTTGTGGAGGAAAAACTGGTAAATGATTCATTGTTTTGTATGATGTGTAGTCTCTCAACGGACCACTGGCGGCGCCAATCATGTTTTCCGCATTCATCAAATAACCTCCCATCCACATTTGTCCCTGTAAGGGAGCCCCCTCTTTGAGCTTGACCTCGAACACGTATACGACTAAATCAACAGTTCAAGGAAGGAGAGGGGAGGTGTTATCTCCATGGTTATGACGACAAGTCCTAAAATTAAGCAATAAGCTATAATGAGCGATGCAATAAAAATGTCCTGTTATATAAATAAAGTGTCAGAAGCTTCACCCTCCCTCGGACGTGCCCACCAACCTTTCCCCAGATGGAGAAAGACACACACACACACACACACACTCTCCTGTCGTCACTGTACCTCCGTCGAGACTTCAAAGTGCTCGACTTCGACGCTACAATGGTACCTAGGTTTGGAGAAGAGGTGAGTCCGATTGTTCGCAAACTGGTTGGATGAGACCAGCAAAAACAGGATTGTACACACCCGTTTTCTCTCAATGAGGGTATTTCAGAAATGGTAACAAAATAATTACTATGTTGAAGCTCATAGAAGGCATACTAACACTCCCAATTGTTTGGAGGTCATGTTCCATTTGTCCTCACTCCTGAACGTCCACCTCTCTTGTGTTGTGCGTTGCAGAGTCCCTCTGGCCCAAGATAGCCGTGCCTCTCAAAGTGGTCCGCACCAAGGAGAACAAGCTGAGCAACCGCTTCTTCCCCTACGACGAGATCGAGACCGAGGCCGTGCTGGCCATCGACGATGACATCATCATGCTGACGTCCGATGAGCTGCAGTTCGGCTACGAGGTGAGCGCCTCGTTATTTCACGCCTATCCTCCAGAGTCTAAAGCCCATTCGTCTGTGGTGTGTGGATTTGAGTGGCTGCTGGTTTTAGGACGTGTGTGTGTGTGTGTGTGTGTGTGTGTGTGTGTGTGTGTGTGTGTGTGTGTGTGTGTGTGTGTGTGTGTGTGTGTGTGTGTGTGTGTGTGTGTGTGTGTGTGTGTGTGTGTGTGTGTGTGTGTGTGTGTGTGTGTGTGTGTGTGTGTGTGTGTGTGTGTGTGTGTGTGTGTGTGTGTGTGTGTGTGTGTGTGTGTGTGACGATGATGGTCTGCCCAGAGCTGACACTTTCCATTGCCCAGTAGACAGACTCTCCTCCAACTCACCTGAAGGCATTTAGAAGCCATTTAATACAATTCTGCTCAATTTAGAGGATAATTATGTGGAATGAAAGGCGGCATACCATAGTGGAGCTGTCCATCTGGCTGTGTGTGTGTGTGAAAGATTCAAGATTTTTTATTTGCCATATGCAACAAGTACAAAGGAATGCTTTCTCCTCATTCCCTCCCGCAGTATGAATTTCCTAAAACACTATACGATAACAATACTGTACACAATCGACAAAGTCCAAAACAAATTCAAAACAATAAAGTGACTGATATTATGTGTGGCGGATATTATGTACATGTGTTGAATTGTGCAACAAACATTTTAAAAGCCTTTTAAGGTGCCAGTAGTGTAGCAGCATCATGAATGAAAACAGTGCAGTGTGTTTTTGTGTGTGCTTGAATTTCTGATCTGGATCCCTCGTGTTTCGCTTCGTTAGTTCAAGACAGAAATGACGCAAACATCTCCCATCTTACTATGAGACGTGAAGCCTAGGCGTAGCGGTCCCCGGGGCTTTTATTTTTTATTATTTTCCTCCCCGAGAGCCGACGTGTGAGTGGTGTGCCGTCCTCCCCCCCAGGTGTGGAGGGAGTTCCCAGACCGGCTGGTGGGGTACCCGGGGCGCCTGCACCTCTGGGACCACGAAATGGGCAAGTGGAAGTACGAGTCGGAGTGGACCAACGAGGTCTCCATGGTTCTCACCGGAGCCGCCTTCTACCACAAGGTAACGCCACCTCTGGGTCTTCACGTGCTTCGGTCTCCTCGGGATCTTCACAGCTACGGACGGACAATGTTTCCCGTTCTTGTCGAACATCGCCGACCTCGTTTTGACAATATTCAAGTCCTCGATATAATAAATGCGTATTATTATTATTATCCATATTATAGAATGGCATTCTAAATGACAGTTAATGACACTACGGTGAGCTGGTAGCCGTTTAGTTCTGTCCTGTATGGGCACACAGAGGAAGATTCAGAGTGTAGAACTTCTGCTGCCGCCACCGCCAGTAGATCTGGTGGGTGGAGGGAGAGGTGGAGAGGTGGAGTAGGAGACCAATGAGCATCCAGACAAGCGGGGAAAAGGCTTATCACAACGCCGCCCCCTCCCCGGCATTCCTCACATCAAGCTTGGAGCCGGCCGCTTCAAAGAAGACTCGCGTTACAAAAGGTCACAGGTCGGGCCTGACCCACTGTTGAGTAATGACCGTTTGTTGGTCGGTGTGCTAACCGTCCTGCGGTTCTTCTGTCCCGTCCCGTCCCCTCCTTCTCAGTACTTCAACTATCTGTACACGTACAAGATGCCGGGAGACATCAAGAACTGGGTGGACGCTCACATGAACTGCGAGGACATCGCCATGAACTTCCTGGTGGCCAACATCACCGGCAAAGCCCCCATTAAGGTAACAACAATGATCTAAATGGCGTGCTCTGCCTGTTCCCGATGCTTCTTCTGCCTGATGGTGTGTGTGTGTGGGTGTGGGTGGGGGGAATAACTCTGAAAGATGGATCCTGCATCTCTGTCTATGATCAGCACACACACACACACACACAGGTGCAACAGGGGACCTGCCTTAACCTCCCTTATCTTGGGAGTGTCACTCACAGGCGCCCCCCTCCAAGTGTGTGTGTGTGGGTTTTTTTCTTCTCTTTAGCGTGCGAGTGCTCACACACACCCTGCCAACAAATCAAAGACTCTGCACTCCCTTGCACCGCCCCATCTCTCTCTCTCTGTCTGTCTCTGTCTGTCTCTGTCTTACTCTCTCTGTCTCTGTCTCACTCTCTCTCTGTCTCTGTCTCTCTCTCTGTCTCACTGTCTTACTGTCTTACTCTCTCTTTCTCACTGTCTTACTCTCTCTTTCTCTGTCTCTGTCTCACTCTCTGTCTTACTCTCTTTCTCTCTCTGTCTCTTTCTGTCTCACTCTCTCTGTCTTACTCTCTCTTTCTCTGTCTCTGTCTCACTCTGTCTTACTCTCTTTCTCTGTCTCACTCTCTCTGTCTTACTCTCTCTTTCTCTGTCTCTGTCTCACTCTCTGTCTTACTCTCTCTTTCTCTGTCTCTGTCTCACTCTCTCTGTCTTACTCTCTCTCTGTCTCTGTCTCTGTCTGTCTCACGCTCTCTATCTCTGTCTGTCTCACTCACTCTCTCTCTTTCTGTCTCACTCTCTCCCTCTCTCGCATGTACGCATACAAACAGACCTAGTCCAGCTGACCTAGACCCAGACTAGAGGGAGGGGGGGTTGCTGTTGTGTGGTGGTGGCGGTGGCGGCGGATGTTAACAAGGCGAATGCTATAAATCAGGCCAATAAAAGACAGTACAGCCTTACTGCCTGGCATACGCTGGTCATTAATAGGGCCTGACACGTACCAAAGGGGGGAGGGGGGAGAGAGAGTTTTAGCTTGAGCAGCTTATGTGTGTATGAATGACTCCTGTCATGCTTTAGAGATTTCAAAGCGATGTTGGGCCCAGGTTATTGTAACAATTTGACTCGCTGCTTCCTTCCAGGTGACCCCCAGGAAGAAGTTTAAGTGCCCAGAATGCACCGCCATCGACGGGCTGTCCCTGGACCAGACGCATATGGTGGAAAGGTACGCAAGTAGCTGAAGCCCTGAGAAGTATATCCGGATATATAACCTCTCCACCATTGGGTCACTTTCAATGAGCATTTGTACACACGGCAGATCCAACATGCATCATTTATTCCAAAACATTCTCTTTCGCCCTGAGCAATTTTTTTTTTATAACACTTGGAAACTCTATAGATCAAGTACTATCCTAAATGCTATGCTAGATTACGGTCACCAAACCAGTGAGCTAGTAACCATGTATGCTACTAAATGTGTTCTATTACTTCCAAACTGTGACTTCACCCGATTTGATCCTAAATAAGGAAGGGAAGCACAATAATTAAGACGGAAAACTAAAAAAAAAACCATCATTGCTAATGGTCATGATCACACCGGGTGGTTCCACGGGGGATCCCTGTGCGTCCCAGCAGGGAGAGATCTGGGTGCAGGCTAACATGGAGCATAGGGAGACATTGCATCCATTTGCATATACAGTACTACCCACATTGAAATGATACAGGGACTTGAAAAGGTGGTTGAAAAGCATCGCAGTTCCCCTTCATGGGAGCATGTGTCTAGAGTTTTCAATAATGGAGAACAGAGCAGATGGTACATGCTAGAGCTCTTCCTCTAGTGTGTGTGTGTGTGTGTGTGTGTGTGTGTGTGTGTGTGTGTGTGTGTGTGTGTGTGTGTGTGTGTGTGTGTGTGTGTGTGTGTGTGTGTGTGTGTGTGTGTGTGTGTGTGTGTGTGTGTGTGTGTGTGTGTGTGTGTGTGTGTGTGTGTGTGTGTGTGTGTGTGTGTGGTGGCTTTAACCTGTGGGCCCTGATTAACAACTGATTAACCTGACCCACAGGTGTGCAGCCTCAACCAGCCAATCAGACAATCAACTCAGGCCAGATGAGACTGCTTAAACCAACCACCAACTACACACACACACTACACACACAATTACACATTATTTATGTCTTGTGGTTTCCAGTAATCAGGTTAAGGGTTTGGTAAGTGTCACTACAGTAATGCGAAGGAAAGAGTCACCATTTCTGCGTTGATCTTGACGTTAAAACGCAACCATTTGGACCATTTGGGGCCCGCCTCGGGGCTGAAGCGGTTTAACTGTTAAAACTACAACAAACAAAAAAGAATATGACCCTTTGACCCCGAAGACCAAGCAGCGTGAAGTGACCCTGTGTGTTTTGTCTCCCCCCCCCCCCCCCTGCAGGTCGGAGTGCATTAACAAGTTTGCGTCGGTGTTCGGCACCATGCCTCTGAAGGTGGTGGAGCACCGGGCCGACCCGGTCCTCTACAAGGATGACTTCCCGGAGAAGCTCAAGAGCTTCCCCAACATCGGCAGCCTCTGAGCGGGCCTCAGAACCCCCCCCCCCCCACCACCGCTCCTCCCTCCCCCTCACCCCTAACCCCCCCCCACCCTGATTTCCTCCCCCCCGGAGTCTGCTAACAGGTTTTCGTCCGTTCGGAGAGTGAACACGCTGTGTGTTCCCGGTGATTTCAGCACGTTTCAACATTGACAATTGTGACTGAAAGAGGGCCGTTGGAAGGAGGAGAAAGTGTCTCTACCCGGGACTTGGCCCATTGCGTTTCTGTTGGGTTACACTTGTTTTTTGGGTTGTTTTTATTTTTATTGACTTGAGGCGGGGAAATTCTGTCTTCTTTTTTTTTTTTTTTTCTGTCGACTAAGTGCAATGTCATGTTGGGTCACGACACACAGAACCCCTCGAGGAGACGACCGCCACGCCGTGGAGAATGATGGGTGGTAGTTAGTTAGGGAGGGAGAGAGAGGAAGGGAGGGAGAGGGGGAGGGAGGGAGAGAGAGAGCCTGTAGGCAAACTCTAACCACCAGTGTATAGATTGTAAACAACTCTGACTTGTCGACAAACACACACACAGATTGTATAGCAACACAGAAAAATAAGAGTGTACAGTTTTAACATGTTGTAAAAACAACTATAAATGGGTTATAGTGTCATTGTAATTTAAAATGCTCATTTTGTTCACTTTTTTCCCCCCATGGCCCTTATTTTTGGAATGCTGACAGGACGGTTATATTCACAATATATAAAGCAGTGGATGTTTGGGAAAGGTTATATAGCCGACATTGGCTTATATATATATATATGTATATATATATGTATATACACACACACACACACACACACACATACATTGGATGAGGAGTTCCAAGTGAGTTCTTAGCGATACCAGATTGCAGGTATTTTAATATTGGGGCTTTTAAGGTGACGGTTCATCTTGAAAACACACACACATTTTGTCTTTTGTGTTCCGAATTTTTCAAAACCAAGCGTGTTTCCATGCGATCCCATTTCCAAAAGTAAATAGTATTTCTAGTATTTCAGCAGCGGTCATTAACAATGTGCGCGCCGTTCAATATATTCCATGGCTTGACGTAGTATTTATTGGAATATGTGATGTATGTGCACAGCAACAAACTATATTTCCCTCCTTTTTCATCAACATTTAGACTTTTGACAATGCTCTATTTTTCATGTTGAGTGCTTTTAACCTTTTATCCTCGTTTGTTTTTTTTTCTTTTGTTTAATGGCTATAATTATAAACAGTATTTATATTATAACTATTGCATTCAACTCAAACATTTTTTATAATTTAATTTCGCCTTTTAAGTTTGTTGCCAATTTTTACTTTTGTAAGATGTATAGTGAGTGTTCAAATAACTTGTTGTAAAAACAAATCTATATAAGCTACAGTATATAATAAACCTTTTAAATAAACCTTTATCAGGCTTATTTTTTGGGAGGGGGGGGGGGGGGCTAGGAGTTACGTCTGGATGTCGGATGACTTCTCAGGACACGTCTATAAAGGTCATTCATTTGGTCTTGTGATTCACTTCTCTTCTGTTTACTTCGGCGACTGTCCGGACCATGCTGGCCTTCTGTGCCGTAACTAGAGCTCCATTGGTGGCACTGTGATTCCCCCCCCCAACCCCTAACCATCACCTGTTGTTAATCTATTCCTCCTAATCTTCTCTGTGTACAATGTCAGCAGTCCAAAAGGGTGCAGGGTGTATTTTTGGTCATGCTTAATTAGTGTGATATTCTCGTTGCCTGTTGCCTCCTGTCCCGTTTCAGAACTCGCGTTGCGTCTCTGAGACGCAACGCGAGTTCACAGACTGGCGGTAACTATTTAAACCTTGGATCTTTCCTACTGGTGTGATCTAAATACGTACAAAGTAAGTTAGGCAGTTACATTGCAATGCAGATTTAAATAAGATAAGGGTAAGTCTGTTAGGACTTGGGACTTGGGAACCGGAAGGTCGCCGGTTGAAGTCCCCGGAACACCTGGGCACACTGCCGAGGTGCCCTTGAGCAAGGCACCAGACCCCCCCCCCCCCCCCCCCCCGGGCAGCTGTATATACAATAGCTGCCCACTGCTCCTAATACTAGGATGAGTTAAATGCAGAGAAACTAATTTGTGTGTGTGTGTGTGTGTGTGTGTGTGTGTGTGTGTGTGTGTGACCAATAAAAAGGATTCAATCCTCCAGATTTAGATTGAGATAAGAATGACCAGTTGTACAGTTATACAGCTGTCATTTTAAAGCTACAGACTTCTTTCCATTTCAACAAACGCAATAACAAATACGAGTGCAATAACTTAATGTACTTTATTCGCACACAAAACGTATATGATGAGAACATTTTAAAAAAAGACACAGATTTTAAAAGCCTCATATGAAAGCTCAATGCCATTAAAACGTGTAAAAACCTGTGAAACGCATTCATATAGTTATTCCATAGCTCAGCAAAAGAAAACAATTTTTTTTAAACAATTTGTAAACTCAATGCAAAAAGGTAATGACCTCACTGAAAACAAACACACACAAAGATCAACTCCAAAACAAACACAACTTCAATTGCATCCAACATTAGTATTTCCAGGTGTCTCAAAAATGTTCCAGTCCATATAGCATGTACATACAAATGAATATGCACACACACACACACACACACACACACACAATAACACACAATGTATACACGCTATACTGATACTGTCTAATTCAGTAGTATAAGAAAATGAGATGTATGCTGAGATATGACGTCATCGGAGGCCGGGAGCCAGGCAGCTGGTTGTGTATGCGGTCACAACTAATGTGACACAACTAACGTAACGTTATGGTTTTACGACGGTACTAACCGACGTTCTAACTCGGTGTCTGAGTAGTATGGTTCTTATTCGCATATAACACAGCTGATAGACGTTCTTGAGGATAACATCAACCCACCGATCAACACAAAGTACAAACGCAACCGGGATTTCAAAAAATCGTCGGGATTGTCTTGTTTATCGTGTCGGACCTCAGCTATTGTCTGTATCGTCTGAGAGAGTCTCGGTCGATACAACGTGCCTTGGCAACTGTTTCTTCGACCCTGTCGACCCCGATCATCTAACCCCCCCCAGAGACTACTGTCCGTGTCCTGCCTGACCATGGCTGCTGGGCCGGGGAGAGGAGACAGGCGTCCCAGTCTGCCCCGACACACAATCCCACACAAGCCCCACAGTACACATGTCCCGGTGTTAATTAAAAAATCTGGGCTGGCTCCGCGGCTGTGCCTCGCACCCGGGAGATGGAAAAAGGCGAGTTGTAGTGGAGGAGGAGGAAGAGGAGGATGAGGAGGATGAGGAGGATGGGGAGGATGAGCCCCCGGTGGATGGGTGGGGGTCCCCCTTTGAAAGCAGAGCCGTGACAGCTGAGGGAGGGACGCGTGTGTAAGGCATGTTTGTTTTGCATTTACCCCCCGAGCACAGCTGTGCGCACCGTCCATATCCCCCCCCCCCCCCCGAACAGCGGAACTACCCTGGAGTCCGACCACTGCCAGCAACCATTCTGATAGAGATCACAGGAGGAGAGGTCCGGATCTTTATCGAGCTACACTCGACGGTGGAGGAGCAGAAACCCCCTCAAGGTGATCCGCAAATGCCGACGAATGCCACTTCCACCCCAAAGTCCTGCTTTTACACGCAGACGGTGAATGTGGTTCAGTTTAAGACGTGACCAACGCTTCCTTGAGGTGTACTTCAAAATATAAGCTCTCTCTCTCTCTCTGAAGCCGCTTTGTAAATACAGACCCGCATATAGAAAAGCACCACATGTACTTCTGCCGGTAATAGATGTTGTTGACCAGCACCTCTGCCTCCATCTCGTCTCCTCCTGTCTCTACTACCCATGCTGCTCACTCGCCCGGTCTTCGGGTTCTCCCAAAGGGGAGAAACCGGATCTGCTAGAATGCGTTATCTGTGCGTGCTAGCGTGTTCTATACTCAAACTGTTGCTGTTCACTCAGCAGAGTATGTTGCTCTGAGTACTCTATGCCAAGACATGAATGACCCTGGCTGGGCTCAAACTTCCGACAGCCTCGAGTGTCTGCTTCGGGGTTATGGGTTCGCATGAGGACAATGTGGACACTACTATAGCTGTATGGACGCGCTGTTTCAGCCTATGGACTCAAATATCATCGTTCAGGCTGATCTCGGCGCTAACTCGGCTATGATGAGACAAATATGATTGTTTACACTTTTGTGTCACGATCTCCTTCTACATGTTCTGTTTAAATTACAAAGAACTCTAAAATAAAATATTGTCTCCATCTAAAACATAGCGAATATGGCCTTCTCACTAAGACACTGTTGACTTAATTTGATCAAATGTGTCTCATTGCAACCAGTGTGTGGTCTTAAAGGAATAATGCAGGCCTCAGCACCTTTTTCGTGTATTAACTCTCTGGATTTGCTAATCTAGTATTTGTTTTCCAATAGGTTGTAATATTGTACTTTGTGCGTTGCAAAATGGTTCAGCTAAGCGAGTATAAGACATTCGTTCCTATAGAGATGAAACTAATGTACTTGGAGCTGAGCGTCTGTTGGGCTCAAACAAAGTGAAATACTGCACAATAAATTAAAATAGGAACTGGGACACACTGTACAATAGGCTAAAAGTGTTTTAACCATATTATTATTCCTTTGGTTTGTTCGTGAGTAAGTAAGTAAGTCATGGCTTTAGGGGATGTGTCGGTGAACCTTAATTCAAAGTTTTATATAAGACTAAGTTAAATATAAAAAAAACTCAGTTTTGAACCGTTTTGAAAAGCAAAGCACACAGACGATGGGCCGCGCTCTGTCTGGAACACTGGCGTCCTTTCAGTGTTTCGGCGAGTGTCAACGCAAACTTTGTGTGAAACTCCCCCCCCTGCCTCCCCCTGTCTCCAAAGGTAGCCAGCTACTGATCTCTGGTTGTTATTCCTGGCAGAAGGGCCACCAAACAGTGGGGCTGCTTCCCAGAGCAGAAACACACAAGAGAGGGGGGGGGGGACAGGCCTGTCCACTTTCACTCCACTCCTTCTCCTTCATCCCCTCGTCAGACTCTTCACGGCGGATTGGCCAACTCTCGGGGGGGGGGGGTGGGGGGGGGTTGGGGGTCTCCCGCCATGATCGGTGCCTGCTCCTATTCCTACTCCTTGCTCCCACGCACCTCCTCCTCCTCCTCCTCCTCCTCATGCTGCTCTCTTCCTCTTCCTCTTACACTGGGCATGTGCCCACGCTCAATCCACAACTAAGAGACCAGCCACCCTTCCTCTTGTCTGACTCCAGAGAGGTGATCTGCAGGTAGGGGCCAGCGTGCCGGCGGGGTGTGCTGTGGTGGTGAAGCCCCCAGTGGTTGTGGAGTCATCAAGAGTCATGGCTTGTGTAGTGTGTGTGTGTGTGTGTGTTGGAGGGCGCCACAGCTCAATTCAGTTCTCTGTATAAACTGTTACTGGGCTATATTGAGCCTGAACACGTTTTATGCAGCTCTGCATGGGGTAATGAAGATAAATATTAACCTTTGAACAATGTTCATATGGTATGTAACATTAGTTGGGTTTTTGTTTTTTTTTAGCTTGTAAATAACTTTTAGCAGAAATAAGCCAAATTCAGTATCAGCACCAAAATCATAGGAACAAATTCGGAAACACTAAATAATATTTAAATAATATGGTAAAAAAAGGAACACAAAGGCTAAATTGGCAATAAAGATTCTGTACAAACAGCATTTCCTGTTGTTGTTTTTTTCTGGTATTTTTTCTTTTTGTAACAAATAAGTGCAGGGATTTATTTGTGACGCAATACGTTTTCTAAGCACATTCGACAGTTACACTGCAACGTGTCCACAGTTCCCCCAGCAAACCATACGCAATACTTCTTCCTCCCTGTGCCTCCATCCACATCCCAAAAGGCCTCGACGAGGACAGGAGCAACACACCTTCATCTCCACGAATAATAATCATCCATCTCAACCATATATTAACATATTTACCTTCCATGTTTTCACCTCCATCACCCCCATCAGCTCCATCATTTCCGCCACAAGGTAGTCACTGTCTTAAGTGCCCGCTCTCTCTTGGCAGGCGAATGCAGAACCCTCCCCATCTCCCCCCTCCACCCCGCCCACCCCCGCCCACCCTTCCTCCCCCCCTGTCCACCCTAGTCCCAGAGCACATGGTAGGCCCTGCAGCCCCATCATGTCGCCCAGGAGATGGCCGCGCTGTGTTCCTTGGCCTTCATGCGCAAGGCGGCGATGCTCGAGGACTTGCGGTCGGGGTCCATGTTGAGGTCGTACCCGTTGAGGCCTCCTCCGCCCCCCATGCCCGGGGGAGGGGGGGGGCCGCCGAACAAGCCGCCCGTCAACATGTGCGCCTGTCCCGCGTGAGGGCCGGCGGGGTTGGCCACGCCCAGGAAGTCGGACACCCCGCTGGCGGAGTGGGGGTGGGGCGTCATGCAGGGGCTGACGTTGTCGCAGGGCACCACGCAGCCGGGCACCGGGGACGCGGCGCTGCTGCCACCGCCGATCCAGGACGGGTTCTGGATCTGTGGAAGACACGCACACACACACACACACACACACACAATGGTCATTCTAGCCGGTCACACACACACACCTAGGGTCTGTCAACAACACACACACTCTTAACACATGCTGAAAGCAAGCAAAAGCTTCTAGGAGCTGGTGAAGAGTAAGGTAAGGTTATAAATATTTAAATATTTATATTAAAATACTACAATACTATTGTTCTGCTCATGACATGTATTAACTTTTGTATTTATATCGATCTTTTTTGTCTATGATGGTCTCTATTGTCTATGGTGGTCCCTATTGTCTATGAGTGTCTCTTCTATCTATGGGCGTCTCTATTGTCTAAAGGGGTCTGTATTGTCTATGTGGGTCTCTACTGTCTATGTGGGTTTCTACTGTCTATGGGGGTCTCTATTGTCTATAGGGATCTCTATTGTCTATGAGCGTCTCTATTGTCTATTGGAGGTCTCTTTTGTCTATGAGCGTCTCTATTGTCTATGAGCATCTCTATTGTCTATGGGGGTCTCTATTGTCTATGAGGGTCTTTATTGTCTATGATGATCTCTATTGTCTATGGGGGTCTCTATTGTCTATGAGGGTCTTTATTGTCCATGGGGGTCTCTATTGTCTATGGGGGTCTCTATTGTCTATGAGCGTCTCTATTGTCCATGGGGGTCTCTATTGTCTATGATGATCTCTATTGTCTATGGGTGTCTCTATTGTCCACGGTGGGGTCTCTCTGGGGCTGTAGCCTCACCTGTGCGTAGCTCTCTGGGCGTGTCAGCAGCGGCAGCTCGTAGGCTGTGGAGAAGTGCGTGCGGACCTGCTGCATCTGACCGAAGCGCTCCCTCTTCCTCCACTTGGCCCGGCGGTTCTGGAACCACACCTGGACAAACACACCGTGAACAATTAGCTCAGATCCACTCTGCAGGTGGACTTCATCTGATGGGCCTTGGGGTGGGATGGGTTTGTTTTTTTCTTTGACGTTCCTCTGTGTGTGTGCATGTGGGTGCATGTGTGTGTGTGTGTGTGTATGTGTAAGTGTGTGTTTGTGTGTGTGTGTGTGTGTGTGTGTGTGTGTGTGTGTGGGAGTGTATGTGTTTGGTTGGTGTGTGTGTGTGTGTGTGTGTTTAAAAGGTTTTAGTTTGGCAGTAGTTTTTTTCAAGTAGTTTTGGCATCTTACAACTGGCATGCCATTATTATATATTATATTACTTTAAGCATTAATTTCATTACAATTTGGTCATTTGATTGAAATTTGTATTTGGACACACTTCAATGTTTTCCAGATAAGTGAATTGAATCACCTCTGTGCTATGGGTCCCCATGTGCTCCATGTACCTCCGATAGCGCGATGCCATTAATCATACCTGGAGACTGGATCACGAGCCAGCCCATGTCCTACACTGTATATTGTTATATATATTGTTTAAAAAACGGTCTGTCGGCCATTAAACCAAAAAGTGCACATGTTGGTGTTGTGCACACAGCTCTGACAGTAATTGGTAAAGACGCTGATGGCCGAAGTAGCTAGAACAGCTACAGTGAGCGTTTATTTATGTGGCAGTGCAGAGAGAGAAAGTGCAGAGGGGCTGCCAAACACTCTCTCAGCAGGAGAGCCGTACCTATAGCTGGAAAAAAAAACACTTTGAAGTCTAGGGGATTGATCACCTGCTTCTGCTGTCAGTCAGCCTCCAACGCCTCAGTGTTGTCACGAAGCACGAAGACATGCTGTGAAGCTAGCCCCCTGGGTTTTTCTGTAACATTCTTTAAGCACTAGGGTTGAGCTTGGCCCAATTGCTGTGCATACGTCAACAAACGCCTTTGAAAATCACACTGGTATTTGTGTGTGAGCCTTTTATGTAGTGAGCTGCTGTGTTCATGGTTTGGAAACAGGTTGCCGTTCTGTATTCATGGATAACAAACATATGCACTGTATGTACTATTTGTACTATTGCTATTTAAAAGGAGGAGTAAAGTGTATATTACACAATTACTACAGTTATCCCAAATGTATCCTTGGACACTCCAAGCAATCAAACTATTTTCAATGGCCAAATAGGACTGATCTTGTGTGTTTATGGATGAAGACAGACAAGGGTTTTGCAAAGACTACATGTCTGTACTTTTAGGGTTGCCGAAATTGTGAGTAACCGGATCCGGTTCCTCACAATGAAACTTAAGCTGTACTTGTGCAAGCCACTCCATGGGAGACGATCTCACTTGGGAGACGTTCGTTGGTTTGATGATACGTATTTCCATACAGACACTTGTGTTTGCCTGATGGGGCCCTTGATTTGAACACTGCAAGCTGGCTAGGGGAGCAGTGGGAGCATTGGGAGCAGTGGGAGCAGTGGGAGCAGTGGGAGCAGTGGGAGCAGTGGGAGAGTAGGGGGAGCAGTGGGAGCAGTGGGAGTAGTGGGAGCAGTGGGAGAGTAGGGGAGCAGTGGGAGCAGTGGGAGTAGTGGGAGCAGTGGGAGTAGTGGGAGTAGTGGGAGCAGTGGGAGCAGTGGGAGTAGTGGGAGCAGTGGGAGTAGTGGGAGTAGTGGGAGCAGTGGGAGTAGTGGGAGTAGTGGGAGTAGTGGGAGCAGTGGGAGAGTAGTGGGAGCAGTGGGAGCAGTGGGAGTAGTGGGAGCAGTGGGAGCAGTGGGAGTAGTGGGAGCAGTGGGAGAGTAGTGGGAGTAGTGGGAGCAGTGGGAGCAGTGGGAGTAGTGGGAGCAGTGGGAGTAGTGGGAGCAGTGGGAGCAGTGGGAGCAGTGGGAGCAGTGGGAGTAGTGGGAGCAGTGGGAGCAGTGGGAGTAGTGGGAGCAGTGGGAGCAGTGGGAGCAGTGGGAGCAGTGGGAGTAGTGGGAGAGTAGTGGGAGCAGTGGGAGCAGTGGGAGTAGTGGGAGCAGTGGGAGCAGTGGGAGCAGTGGGAGCAGTGGGAGTAGTGGGAGCAGTGGGAGCAGTGGGAGCAGTGGGAGTAGTGGGAGTAGTGGGAGCAGTGGGAGCAGTGGGAGCAGTGGGAGCAGTGGGAGTAGTGGGAGCAGTGGGAGCAGTGGGAGCAGTGGGAGTAGTGGGAGAGTAGTGGGAGCAGTGGGAGCAGTGGGAGTAGTGGGAGAGTAGTGGGAGCAGTGGGAGTAGTGGGAGTAGTGGGAGTAGTGGGAGCAGTGGGAGTAGTGGGAGTAGTGGGAGCAGTGGGAGCAGTGGGAGTAGTGGGAGAGTAGTGGGAGCAGTGGGAGCAGTGGGAGTAGTGGGAGTAGTGGGAGTAGTGGGAGTAGTGGGAGTAGTGGGAGTAGTGGGAGCAGTGGGAGTAGTGGGAGAGTAGTGGGAGCAGTGGGAGTAGTGGGAGTAGTGGGAGAGTAGTGGGAGCAGTGGGAGTAGTGGGAGTAGTGGGAGTAGTGGGAGCAGTGGGAGCAGTGGGAGAGTAGTGGGAGCAGTGGGAGTAGTGGGAGTAGTGGGAGAGTAGTGGGAGCAGTGGGAGTAGTGGGAGTAGTGGGAGTAGTGGGAGCAGTGGGAGTAGTGGGAGAGTAGTGGGAGTAGTGGGAGCAGTGGGAGTAGTGGGAGTAGTGGGAGTAGTGGGAGTAG
>CM051000.1:287500-310000 GCA_027704905.1 Muraenolepis orangiensis | reverse complement strand
AGGAGGGCCATGACTGTATTGGTGACCTAGACCCTGCAACATGTGCCTATGACACGTCAGTCTCGTAAGCCGTGTCAGTAGACTAACATGTGTCCATGACACGTCAGTCTCGTAAGCCGTGTCAGTAGACTAACATGTGTCCATGACACGTCAGTCTCGTAAGCCGTGTCACTAGTCTATATGCCATGTGCGCTCTCCCCATTCCCTCCCGCAGTATGAATTTCCTACAATTTAACACTATATACTATACACTATACAGTACTTACTTATACTATACAACACTATACAATAATAATACTGTACACAGTAAAAATAACAATAAAAATAACAATAAAGTGAGTGTTGGATGATATATACGTATATATGTACAGGTATATATATATAGCCGTGTCACTAGTCTATATGCCATGACATGTTAGTCTAGTTAGTCTACGGCGTGAACCCTTATAGACTCTAGACTCTCAGGGGCTACGGCTGCCGGACACCGAACCCTCCACTAGGACTGGGATGGGGGGGGGGGGGGGGTAAGAACCAGTGTTATGGTGGCAGAGACCCACAAGGTACACAGGGATCCTCACATGCCTTAGCCTGGCTGAGACTGACACACCCTGTTTAGACATGAAAAGGAGCGAAAAGTGAAAATCAATTTCATTTTATTCTCCCCATAGCACAAATAAGCTCTGGTTGTTGTGCACCGTGGTCGGCTGGAGTAGGAGTAGACCAGACCCCCCCCCCCTCCCTCCATCCCCCATGCGGTCCCCCAACTCTGCATGCATGTTTGAAATCTGGGTTTCCCCCCCCGCCCCGCTGATCAAAGAGCCTTGTTTATACGCCGTGTCACCGACGGCTTCAGCAGCAGCAGCAGCAGCAGCGCTGCTATAGGGTGACAGTCTCCTTCTTGTTATCCCTGACATCACAACATGGTGGAAGCTTCCTGCAGGCTAGGAGAGCCCCCCCCCCCCCACTCTCGCCCCCCCCCCCTGGCGGACGGAAGACGGAGCCAAGGCCCCCGGAAACCAACCATGTGCTGTTAGATGTTATCCATCGTTTATTCTTTTTGTTTCTCAAATGTTTTTCGTATGAAATGTAATATCCGAGGTCGATGCCACGCTATAGTTATATTGCGTTGACACATGGCAGTTAAAGGACTACTTTAATACCGTGACAATGTGGGTAGGGTATGTCCATGTGAACAATGATCAATTCCCCCTCCATCTTACCAGCATTCAGTTTCGCTAAATATGTTCGCCAGCAAAAGTCCGCCGGGTGATGCGTTTAGCCCAAACAAGGGCTGTGTTGTTGTTGTGTGTTGTTCTCTTGTCATATAGTACCAAATTCACATTTGTTTTCGTCTTTGTACTGGACAATTTTAGAAAAGCCCTACTTTCCAAAATGATGATGCTTCTCTCTCTCCTCTCTCCTCTCCCTCTCTTCTGCCTTCTCTCTTTCTCCCTCTCTCTTTATATATATATATTTACTGCATATATATATATACATTTATATATGTGTCAAGCAGTGTGAGATGCCGACAGAGCAGAACTGGGGTGCGTTTCCCGATAACGTTGTCTCTTAGCGTGTTACGAAGACTTGAAAGGTAAACCTTACTAAAGTAGTTTACTGTTCTACGTGTGTTCCCCGAACTATCCCTTAGGTTGCTTAAGGTATACCTTACTAAAGTAGTTTACTGTTCTACGTGTGTTCCCCGAACTATCCCTTAGGTTGCTTAAGGTATACCTTACTAAAGTTGTTTACTGTTCTACGTGTGTTCCCCGAACTATCCCTTAGGAGGTTGCTTAAGGTATACCTTCTTACGTCCGACGTTAGTAGAAATGGTGCTGAAATCGATGGCTCGAGAATCGACTTTTCACTCCAGGTAGCGACTGCTTCACCGCGTTATGAGAGGATGTGGTGTTCTTTATCAATAAAACACTGCAGGAATACTAAAGAATATTGCATTTATCATGACTGAGAACATATTCATAGAATTTAAAACTTACAAACTCAATTATCAAACCGTAAATATAATGATTGCCTACAGGTGGCACGAGCCCGCCACCTCATATTGTGATATCAAGCCTCTTCCCGCTACACCACCTCAGATTGTGATATCAAGCCTCTTCCCGCTACACCACCTCAGATTGTGATATCAAGCCTCTTCCCGCTACACCACCTCAGATTGTGATATCAAGCCTCTTCCCGCTACACCACCTCAGATTGTGATATCAAGCCTCTTCCCGCTACACCACCTCAGATTGTGATATCAAGCCTCGTCCCGCTACACCACCTCAGCAAATTACGCCACCTACCAGTACACCTTATTTGGCAAGAAAAGGTTGATTTCAATATTTTTTATATCATTGTCATGGTGCCTTAAATAACTTTGCATCACATAGCCCCATCACATAACTGGTGTAATTCACAATTCTCTCTGATTGGCTGACAATTTCAATAAAAGCGCACCAACAAGAAATGAACATTAGATATGTAACATGAGATATGTAACATGAGATATGTAACATTAGATATGTAACATTAGATATGTAACATGAGATATGTAACATTAGATATGTCAGGGCAAAAACAGCTCAAAAAGCGGTCCGCCAGCTTCACCAATGTGGAGATGGAGGTCTGCTGGATGAGGTGGCGCTGAATCGTGAAGCACTGTTTTCGAGTTTTAGGACCACAGTGACAAATGTTGCCTTATGTAGTTATGTAGTAGACTAAATGGCTCCGTGGACGGCGCCGTCTTTGGTTTAGTACGACAATACGTTGATTCGCTGCCATAGTGTTGCCTTACCAGTCACCGTCATAACTCCCTATATATTGACTCCTACTCATTTAGCCCCTAATTGTTTGCCAGCTGATGTCAGTGGTGTCCACTAGCGGAGTGAGCTGACAACATCGATAAGGTAGAGTTAAGAGAGGTCCAGACCTACCTTACGAAAGTGTCGGAAGGTATACTTAGCTAAGAACGTTTCGGGAAACACGGCGAAACAGCTTAAGGTATAACTTACGAACGACGTAGCGTTAAGAAGGCTTCGGGAAACGCACCCCTGATCGTTAGTTTAAGGTGAAAGACAAACAACCAACGTTTCCAAGCTTTCCCATTTGTTATTCTAACGGTGCATGTCGTTGTGTACGACCTACGGCTTATGTGCATTTGGTTTGGTTGTTCACTGGGTGTTCATGTTCACGTTCGGTTCGGCGGACGACGGAGGGGCCCCTCTCTCAGACCCTGGGCGCGGACAGTCGTTACAGATTATACACAGTGGAGAACTGCAGGGGGAAACATCAAAGTGTCATTTAAATGGCTGTAAAGCGATGTGGTGCCCTCATAGCATCCAATGGGGCGGGGCGGCGTGGGCCAGCTGACTGTGTTTAACGACGGACGGACGGCCGTCCAGAGAGAGAGAGAGCGAGAGAGAGAGAGAGAGCGAGAGAGAGAGAGAGAGCGAGAGAGAGAGAGAGAGAGAGAGAGAGCGCAAACATGCATGTCGAAATCCTGGCGGGTGGGGGGGGGGTTGCTTTGAGTTCGCTCAGTTCACAAAGCACCGAGAGACGGTCCACCATTCATCTCAGGGGGCTTTAAAATACGACGACTGTGTGAAAACAACTACCGGTACCACAGGAACACTGGAGAGACAGACGGATAAATCACCTCTCTATCTCTCAATGTTTTACTTAATCTTTTTTTGTATCTCTTTCTCTGTGTTTCTGTGGCTCTGTGGCTCTGTGGCTCTCTATCTCTTGATCTCTCTGTATCTCTGTCTGTCTCTCGATATCTTCATCTCTCTGTCTCTTGATCTCTCTCTGTCTGCTGTCTGTCTGTCTGTCTCTCTGTCTCAACTCCCTCATACTTTTCTTCTCTCTGTCCGACACACTCTCCTCATTATCTTCAATATGCATTAACTCTGTTCATGAGAGATGCGTCCACGGTGTGTTCAATTTCAAAAAAGTAATAATAAAATATTTCCAGCGGGAAAACGTAGCATGTGCCTCCTGTGTTTGACACTGAGTGAATCAGGTTATATAATCCTGCAACAAAGACACAGAACGTACACCCCCCCACCCCCACCTGCCCCCACCCCCACCTGCCCCCACCCCCCAGTTGGCTCTCGTTCAGCCATGCAGCTCCTAACCCAAATCCCAGGGAACAACCAAAAAAAAAATCAACTAAAAAGGTAAAACGATCCTGAGCCCACGTCACCTCCACTCATGTCACCAACCTGCTGACGCGGGCCGTGTCTGGGCCGATCCCGGGCCGTGTCTGGGCCGATCCCGGGCCGGGGCTGGTTCTCATTACGCCTCCACTGCCCCAACAGACCGATTCCATGGAGACGGCCATTAGGAATAGAGTTTTGCTATTTAGGCTAACTGCTCGTTGCCGGGTGCACAGCGACCAGGTGACAAGCGACTAACAGTAACTGATCTGCATGCGGCTGTACACTAACTGATCTCTGACCTGTTGTACACTAACTGATCTCTGACATGTTGTACACTAACTGATCTCCATCCTGCTGTACACTAACTGATCTCTGACCTGTTGTACACTAACTGATCTCCATCCTGCTGTACACTACCTGATCTCCATCCTGCTGTACACTAACTGATCTCCATCCAGCTGTACACTAACTGATCTCTGATCTGTTGTTCACTAACTGATCTCCATCCAGCTGTACACCAACTGATCTCCATCCTACTTGTACACAAACTGATCTCCATCCAGCTGTACACTATCCGATTTCTATCCAGCTGTACAATAACTGATCTCTGACCTGTTGTACAATAACTGATCTCCATGCTGCTGTACACCAACTGATCTCCATCCTACTTGTACACAAACTGATCTCCATCCAGCTGTACACTATCCGATTTCTATCCAGCTGTACAATAACTGATCTCTGACCTGTTGTACAATAACTGATCTCCATGCTGCTGTACACTAACTGATCTCCATCCAGCTGTACACTAACTGATCTCCATGCTGTTGTACACTAACTGATCTCTGACCTGTTGTACAGTAACTGATATCCATCCAGCTGTACACTAACTGATCTCTGACCTGCTGTACACTAACTGATATCCATCCAGCTGTACATTAACTGATTTCCATCATGGCTGTACAATAACTGATCTATGTCCTGCTGTACACTGACTGATCTCCAACCTGCTGTAGACTAATTGATCTCCATCCAGCTGTACATTAACTGATCTCCGTCCTGCTGTACACTAACTGATCTCTGACCTGCTGTACACTAACTGATCTCTGACCTGCTGTACACTAACTGATCTCTGACCTGCTGTACACTGATCTCCATCTTGCTGAACACTAACTGATCTCCATCCTAGCACAGGCAGCGGCTCTAGCAGAGCAGAGCTGAAGCTTCAGAAGAGAGGATTATCTTCTATTGAAGGCAGTAGTAGGGCGGCAATAGCTCAGGAGGTAGAGCAGTCGTCTCCCAACCCGGAAGGTTGCTGGTATGATCCCCCGGCTCCTCTTAGCAAAAACTGTCGAGGTGTCCTTGAGCAAGACACCCTAACTAACGCTAACTGCTCCTGGCTGTCTGACGTGCTGGCTGTCTCCTTGGTGGCTGACTCGGTGGATGAATGTGTGTATGAATGGGTGAATGTGAGGCATGACTTGTAAAGCACTTTAGATAAAAGCGCTATATAAAAGTCAGTCCATTTACCATCAAGGTACAGCGATGACTGCGTGCTGATGGAAGAACGCATGGTGTGAAGAGAGACTCTGCAGAGGAGGACACATGCAACAATCCCACTATAATTGCATCCAGAAGAATTACTATTGCTTTGTTTTAGGCGAGTTAAATGTGTATTTGATATAACCGGAGCCAGAATGTTGCAAAAGGTTCTGCTCCGGGGGCCATGGGGTTTCAAATTGATTTTCTCTGGTTCTCATGCTCTGATCTGCTGCTCTCTCTCTCTCTCTCTCTCTCTCTCTCTCTCTCTCTCTCTCTCTCTCTCTCTCTCTCTCTCTCTCACTCTCTCCAAGCTCACTCTCTCTCCCACTCCTCTCTCTCTCTCTCTCTCTCTCTCTCTCTCTCTCTCTCTCTCTCTCTCTCTCTCTCTCTCTCTCTCTCTCACACTCTCTCTCTCTCTCTCTCTCTCTCTCTCTCTCTCTCTCTCACACACACAAGCTCACTCTCTCTCTCACACACACAAGCTCACTCTCTTTTGATCTCTCTCTCTCTCTCTCTCTCTCTCTCTCTCTCTCGTCTCTCTCTCTCTCTCTGTACCCCCCATCACTGTTAGAAGATATAAATATAACTTCATGTTAATTAATAGTGCATATGAATCTGAAATATACGAAATATTATTTGAATAAGTGTTATTTTATAATTACGAGAACTATATTTATATATGGTGATATACTTTTCTGTAGTATTGAGATAATGAGTGTACTTCTGTACTTCTGCATCTATTATATATACGTTATAATCACGCATTATTGGAATAACCATTTTGACAGCGCTATCGACAGACGTTTTAGCATTCTGCGTTTCTTCTTTAAAACAAATCTTCCAAGATAATTAAATTAAAGTATTTGATCAACTAATTTATTAGTTTGCATATATGTCAAGTCATTTTAATGTAATGGCCTGTTTAGCATAACGTATTGTAACGGAGAGTTAAGGGAACTTAATTGGAGACAATAAAATATAAAAATAATAATAATAAATTAATAAATCAAAAGAGGACCGAGAAATCAAGTCATCGGCTGAATCTCGTGAAGTCACTGACATGTGATTTGCGTTATCTGTTGAACTTTGTGTTCCTTTATGTCTCCAACATGCTGGGGTGTTTTTACGCAATTATATCACTGGGTCGGTGCAGTCGGGATGAGAACTTCCTTCCATCCAGGGTTTTCCCATCTGCCTCACATATTTCCCTCTTTCTTTATAAGAAAAAAAAAGTGGCATTCGATGACAATAGCGTGCAGTAAAACCCTGGATGGTGATGATGATGATGGTGATGATGATGAGGATGAGGATGATGATGATGATGCAGACTATAACACGAAACAAACGCTCCCAAGTGGAAGAAGGGGTCATTTTGCAATCATCTTTAGGATAAACGATTTATGGTTTCCTTTCAAGTGCACTGAAACCTGTTTTTTTCTTTTAAATGGAAACCTTTTGCTCAAATGTCTAATTTATCTCATGTTTTGTGTCGGTTTTCGTTTAAATCAACTCCATGGATATTTAGCCTGAATACTATTTAAAATGTATTAAAATAAAAATAATAAACTGAAGGCCTTTTTTTCTCAGGTTTCCTTGTCTATTTTGCGATGAAGAGACGGTAATAAGTAACAACTTTAATGTATTTAATTAATAAAAGAAAACGGTTTACATTGTCAAGGCATTTTATAATTAGGCCTATTAGGCCTAATCTTTAATTAATGAAATAGCTATTATTATTATCATCCGTATTATTATTAATATTAGTATTTATTATTTATTTATTTAATTTAATTGTTGTAGGCCAAACACGCCCACGCTGTTATACCATGCAGGTGAATTGACTAAAAACGAATTAATAATATGTCCTTCTTTAAATAAATAAAACATTATATTATAAATAAAACCTTCCTTCCTTCCTAAAACCTTCCTGCTTGACGCATAGCCCTATACCACCCGATCGTTTTGGACTTTTCCCTCCAATACATCAATTTATTTATGCATCAAAACGTGGTTCAAAATGTCCTTAGAATTGATATACAGACCTGGATAAATCAGGCTCGTCTTCAAGTTGTCACATTTTCATAATTTCATAATTCAACCCTCCATCCACCGTGAAACTGTTTCCTCTTTTTATGTTAAGAAATAACAGAACATAGACCAATTCATTTTCAATCGATAGGATATTCCCTTTTCGATATTGTAATATGAAAACAATATATGAAATTTGGTCAAATATTATTACTTTTCTTTCACTTCGGATAAAAGTGTCAGCTAAATGGCTAAATGTATAAAGCTGAATGCAGGCCTATTTCTGGGTTCCTTTCTTCATGCGTAACAAATTACTTTTATGAACTTTGTTACAAACTTCATGACTATATATGACATATGGGCCTGCCTACATGTAGGCCCGAACACAATTAGACATGACAAGAGACCCCTTCTTCTGCTGTCTGAAAAGGTGTCCAATTAAACACCAATTGTCCGATTCACTTTTAAAACAGGATTGCACTGAAGATTGTCGCATTTCATTTCGCTTTAGTTCGATCGTCATGGATGGAAAAACACGTGATTGTGGGGTAGATAGATGGAAGATGCCTCTTGGTCAATTGTATGACAGTGATACATATCGAACCTCATATCGACCTCATATCGAGCCTTCGTTGTCAAGCTATTGGAACACATTGTGTGTCCACATTGGAGAATAAAGACATTGCGCAAAACGTGCGTAAAACGTGCGTAAAACGTGCGTATTTTGTATGCGTATTTTCTTTTGGAAATACGCATATAGAAAACCAAATCAAAGGCAACACTGTATATTAAACACACACACACACACACACACACACACACACACACACACACACACACACACACACACACACACACACACACACACACACACACACACCAGTATAGACGCATAGTCTATACATGTTCTGCATGTACTCACCATAGCATTGGATGTGTCCCGTCGGGTGCAGTTTGGCGTCCTCGGAGGGCGTTTTGAGGCCATAGGACCTCTGCGCGAAGAGGTGTGTGTGTTTGTTGCTGAAGGCGAGGCACCCTTCGCCCACCGTGGCGTCCAGTGACGAATCCTGTTGGAAGGGCGGCCCGCGGCACTTATTATTATTATTGGTGTCCCCGTAGCCCTTGTTGTTCAGAGGCCAGAGGGCCGGAGGGCTGGAGGCTTTGCTGTCCCCCGTCGTCGTCTGCAGCTGCAGCAGGGAGCCCGTCCGGAACGACGCGGTGCTCGGATGAGGATGGTGATGGTGATGCTGATGGAGATGATGCTCTCCTCCTCCTCCTCCTCCTCCTCCCCTGCCGCCGTGCAGCAGCGCTCCAGAGGAGCAGTAATACGGGTCCATGGATGTCATATCGCTGTATGAAACACACGCCTCTGCGTCCATGCCTACAAATGTCCAAGAAAAGGGGGGGTGGGAAAAATAAAGTTCCACGAGCTTTTTTTTTTTCTTCTTCTTCTTCTTCTTCTTCTTCTTCTTCTTCTTCTTCTTCTTCTTCTTCTTCTTCTTCTTCTTCTTCTTCCCCCCCTCTCTCTCTTCTCTCGTCTTCTTTTTATTTTTCCTTTAAAAAAAAAGAAATATTCTTTTCTTTTTTAGAACTTTTGGAAAGGGTAGCAAACCGATACCCAGCTCTTTCCCCCCTCCCGACCTCCAACAAATGAACACAAATACGCGTGCGCGTACACACACACACACACACACACACACACACACACACACACACACACACACACACACACACACACACACACACACACACACACACACACACACACACACACACACACACACACACACTCCCTCCTGCCTGACTCGACTTACACTCGGCTACAGCTGGCTCTGATTAGAACACCATTCAGATCTTTTCCAGGAACCGAACCACCACCCCACCACCCCCCACCCCTCCCCTCAACCCCTCCCCTCCTCTCCTTTCCAAAAAGGTTGACGACGACAACGACGACGACAGAGAACCGATCGAGCCGTCGGTTCTGCACAGAAGAACGGTGGGACCTCGCAGACCTCCTCCTCCTCAATGTGTGTGTGCTCAATGTGTGTGTGTGTGTGTGTGTGTGTGTGGTGCCGAGGCTGCAGATTAACTCTTCTGATGAACTCTTCTGATAAACTCTTCTGATAAACTCTTCTGATGAACTCTTCTGATAAACTCTAAAATAATCAATTGATTATAACGAGGATGATATTCGAGGGCTGAGGTCAAACATTTGCTTTAAAAAATAAAGTGTGGCACACATTATATATATAGAGGCACTGGACCGGCACATGACCGTGATGAGGAGAGAGGGACGAGGTCCATCACTGAGGCGCTCCTGATGGGGAGGAGAGAGAGAGAGAGAGAGAGAGAGAGAGAGAGAGAGAGAGAGAGAGAGAGAGAGAGAGAGAGAGAGAGAGAGAGAGAGAGAGAGAGAGAGAGAGAGAGAGAGAGAGAGAGAGAGAGAGAGAGAGAGAGAGAGAGAGAGAGAGCGCGCAATTTTACGCTTCGTTTTCAACGGTTCATCGGAGAAATGGATCCATTCTTTCTTGTTGGGCCTCTATTGTATATTGTGGGATTTGATTGATTGAGTTCATATGTCGTATTTATATCATCCTACACACACACCCCGTGGAGCCATTTCACGTTTAAAATAGGCCTACGTGTGTTTTTTTTAATGAATTCCATATTACCAGTGCTTGCCCACATGGGGGCATCATATTTTTTGAAGCTTATCAAATTAGTCATTCATGAATTAATAAGTAGGTTAAATGACACAAACAAACCAGTGATGAAGGCCAGAGCATATATAGGCCCATATAGCATAAAGATGCACACTCATTGTTTAATATTTGCAGTTCTTTATAGACCGCATAGGTATAAAGGACATGTAGATGCTTACTACAATTTATAAATACATGGTTTATAAAGTCGGCACGACGAATATATATAATCTATATAGGAAGTGGCATCCTGCGTAAAGAGGTTTGATAGGCCTAATAACGTCATCACTTGTGACGTAATTAAATGTTAAAATAAAAGGTCTAAAAGTAATGTGGTCATATGCCTATAGAATGGAGACTGGATAAGACTATAGCAAACTAATTGGTAGGCCTATATATATATATATATACAATTTTTTTAAAATATATTTATTTATTTATCGAAATAAAACTGCACAATACATCCCAGTAGCTGACCAATCTACAGTTTGGTATGCTGTATTGACGTGACAAACTTTTATACATACACATTAACAATAGGCCTTGCCATTAACGTTTAAGTTACCATTGATAGGGGTTTTGTATTTTAGACTTTTGATTAAGTTAGTTATTTATCAAATGTCAAATATATCTTTGCATTTTACGCATCCATATCATCGTTCATTAAATTTGTGTTGAAATTTGGAAAATCGTGCAATCGACAGACAGCGGTATATTCCTCAGATAAATAAGTCATGCTTTTCATTGCGCTGGTTTAGCGCATATATAGACAACGTTCACTTTTCATCAAGTAAGTTTACGAAGCTTCTACTTTGATGTCGCATAGAGCCTTATACCACCACCACTATACCCAAACCTCATTATTTGGTCACCATGCTTCCAATTGAGGCCAATTAGAAGGCCCAGGACTGGCAGGCAGACATGCCGTCACTTTAGTTCGACACTGCAGACCCAGCAGGCCTATATGTGGTCCTGCAGGTTGGGGTTAAGGTTAAGGTGGTGCAGAGCACCAGACGACCTGGCTGCTCCTCATCATAACAACACGCAGGTGACTCACGGTGCAGTAGTGAATGAAAAGCACGTGTGTAGTGCATGCTGGACATCCCGTTTCGTGAGCAAGAAAAAAACAAACACAGTCTTACTCTAAACATCCATGCAGCGTTTAGGCGTATACGTATTTCGAAATGCATGCACAAATTCCCGAATATACCTTTATTCACAATGGCAAGAGGAAGAAGAAGTGAGAAGGAGTATAGGCCCATACAGACCAAACACGAGGCACATGCACGGAGGCTGCCTGCTTCTTATCAGCGGGGATGCGGTCCAGGTGGATGAGGCTGCACGTACACAGTATGTCATCATCATCATACAAGATCATCTTTCACCATGCACATTAAAACACTCGGTAGCAATATAAGCTCCTGCACGGGCTAACAGATGTTCAAACACAAAGTGGAATGCATATGATGGTTTTTATTTTATTTTTTTAATCTAATGGTTTTATAACGAGATAATGACGTCGAACTAACTGGAGCAGTGGATGTCGTTAGCAAAAGCTACTTGTCTCTTCTCAAGATACAAGATGTTTTATTTGCCATTTGCAACAAGGTATACTTACTCCCCATTCCCTCCCGCAGTATCACATTCTAGAACAATACTTGAAAAATACTATACACAATAAAAATAAAAAATGTACATAAAAGAACAATACAGTGATTGATGGGTGATATGTACATGTGTTATAATGTGTTATATTGATTGTATGACTGTATCAACCTAACATCCCAAGCTTTTCACAAGCAGTAGCAGTAATGGCTCTGTCAATATAATGTATTAGAAGGAGCCAGGGAGTATTATGTAATGTGAGTCCTACATGTACGTGATAAATAAAACATAGACTTGATATGAACCATAATAATAGGAAACTGCATCTCTGTTCATTTTGGTTTAAGACACCAAAACCAAAGGATTTATGGTTATCTTGACCCTATTCGGGCCTTTATGAAAGTGTTGCCAATCCACAATGTATTCCCACATGCGTAATGGAAAATGATTGATCAATCCAACGAGAATAAAGAACATAACGATAAGTATGAAATTCAGGAGGCAGAACATGAGCCTAATAGGCCTGCACACACACACACAAGTAATAACCTTTAGGTCTGCTCGCAGGAAGTGGGTATAATGTGAACAACACCACAGTAAATAAAGATTTACTCCAGCATGTTTTATGTTCGGCAGGCGGAGGAAGGTGGTTCAGCTACCAGCCACCAGCGGGATTTGAGCAGCTTTTCTTTCACAGGGCGTAAAGCGTCCCGGGTCTGGTCGGGGTGTAGCTCCCCTGTAACTCAAAACACGCCGTCTGGGTTTTTTATATATTTGTTAGTGAAGCTACAGCGGCCCGGCCGAGAGGAGAGACGGGAGGGGGGGACTGCTCCCGTCACCGTGGCAACGCTGGTAACCATGACAGTTGTCGATTGGAAGCTTCCCTTTGACCTTGGAGCCCACCTGCACTGAATAAGGCAGCTTAGGCACACACAGGCATGCACACACATGCACATGTACACACACACACACACACACGCACATGGCGCAAACACACACACACACACACACACACACACACACAAATCCACACACACGTGCGCACACACACATACACACACGCACATCCATACACACACACACATGCACACTCACATGTAAACACATGCACACACACACACGCACATCCATACACACACACACACACACACACACACTTACTCACACTTTATCTCACGCTCTACACTCAGTCATTTTCATCACACTAATATAAATGTACAGTTCATACTGTGACTTTGATTTGTGACTTGAGATTGTATTTTGACTGTTATTGATCCATTATGACAGTTGAATTCTGCCAAAGTCAAATAATGCCAAAGTGATGAAAACCAAAATAAAACATACTGTGAATTGGCTAGCCAACTGGAGCTATATATATCACCTATAACTGCACTGCCTGTTCCCTTTTAGAAGTTTAGAATCCCTTAAAATATACTTCTATCTCATCTATCATCTTATCTCTCCTGCCTTTCATATGTCGCATACATACAGTCCAGTAGAAAACTTAATTAAGGAAATAATGATGTGTTTGCGCCGAAACATTTTTATTTCAAATAAAGTCTTTTTTCACAGTAGTTTTCCTCCCGTTCCATTCACGCTCGCGCTAAGGAAGCCATGTTTAACTTCCACTGGGATGAGTCGCGAAGCAGAAGCCCTACAGGACGGCAACGTGAGGACACTCACAGTGTGTCTCTACAACAGCCAGACTGTCTGGGGGTACACAAAGGCTAGGCCTGTTGCCCTGGCCGAGTGACCTTTCCATGGCCTTCTTCCGAGTGCACCGCTCTGGGTCAGCCAGCTAACGGCACTCGGGGGTACGACGTGAGCCACGTCTAAATGGAAGACCCAAGGATAGGGAAGAGCCATAAGCCCCACTTCCCCCTTCCCGGGGTGCCGCCTCTGAGTTTTACATCAGCCCCGACTGATGGGCCTTTGATGGGCCTTAATACACCGTGGAGGGGGGGGGGGGGGCTGCGGCTTTGTTCACAGGCCGGAGAGGAACCCGGGAGAGCAGAGAGCGGAACAGGAAGGCGAGGTGGGGCCCACGAGCTGATCTGATTTAATTTCACATAAAAGAAACGTACCGGACAGGAGGAAGGTTTTATTTTATATCTCGGTGCGTATTTGGTAAACACGCTCAATGTTCGGCTTACGTTGACTGTACTGTATGTCGAAGGGTTTTCTGAAACCGAAAAAGGGAGGTTGTTGAGTTTGAGGAAACTATTTCAATGGTTGGTTGATTGATTGATTGATTTTGGACCTCCTCCATAAAAGATGGACCCGAGGTTATGTTTTCGCCGCAGTGTGTGTGTGTCTGTTTGTTTGTTTGTTTTTTTGTCTGTCTGTTAGCAAGATAACTCAAAAAGTTGTGCATGACACAGGCAAAACTTGGTGGTTGGATTCCTTATGGGCCAAGGAACAGTTCAACAGTCAAGGAACAAATTTGGCACAGATCCGGATCCGAACCCGGATCCAGGAGACTTTTTGGTGTGGCGTCCCTTCTACTGAGTGCCCTCTAGTTTTTAACTGCTATAAATCACTAACGACATCGCTCTAAAGTGTATTACATATACTCCTAGTGCACCCTTTTATCACTTTTAGCTAGCTTACTAGCATCTTACTAAGTCGATTGTCTAGGTAGGCTGTTAGGTAGATATTGTTCTATATTGTTTGCCAACTTATTGTACTTTTACCTTATTAACTTATTGTTCTTTTACCTGAGCACTGGCTCAATTCTTGGAGACTTGTTGAGGAATGAAATGCACTTTTGACTTCTGGTGACGAGTTGTTCTCTTACCTTCCTTTGTTGAAACACACTATTGTAAGTCGCTTTGGATAAAGCGTCTGCTAAATGACTGTAATGTAATGTAATATCAAATATATCAATTAATCCACTCATTCATTCATAGTCCAAGCTTTTTTTAATACATTTCGTAGCAAAAACGTGTGTCTGTGAGTGTATACAGAGTCATCCTTCGCCGCAAAAACAAGATGGTTTGCCACTGTGATATTGGTCTGGTCGCCTGACACAGATCACAACATTCCCTGCTGTTCCCTGCTTCCTGAATTCCACTCTGCGTACTGGTTAGCCGGGGTGTTGGCACCTGTGAACACACACACACACACACACACACACACACACACACACACACACACACACACACACACACACACACACCACACACACACACACACACACACACACACACACACACACACACACAACTCTGGACATGGGCTAGCGTGAGCTGTGTAGGTGGCTATTCTTCCAGAGTTTAAATTGGCTTCCTGGGAGTACGAGACAGACCTGTGGCAGCGGATCTTCTGATCAGGTTAGGTGAAGGAAGAGTGTAGTTGAGTGTAGTGCGCTCCAACCAATCGTACGTCTTGGACCTGAGGAGGCACAGACAGACAAATATGTACTCTGTTGTATCGTCTCCTTTTTTCGATTTTCCGTTGGAGTGGAATGTGTTTCTCTCTTGACCCAGCAGTATCATCCTAAGATCTGGGTGTCAGTGAAACATCTGCCTGACTTCCTGTGGAGCACCTTTAAACATCTGGCACCTTATGTCAGGCACCTGGGGTTTAAAGATGAACTAGGTACTCCCATGTACCACAACATTCCTCTCTCATAACTACAAAGGTTTCTTTCCAGATGTGTATTTGACATGCTTCATCAAATGTGCTATATTGTAAAGTCGTAGTTATATACTGTTTTCAAAAGTGAAAAAAAAAAAGTGTGCACGTGTGTTTGTGTGTGTGTGTGTGTGTGTGTATGTGTGTGTGCATGCTTGTGTCTGAGTGGTTGGATGTGTGTATGTGTATGAGCATGCTTGCCTGAATGTGTGTGTGCATCCTTGCGCGTGTGTGTGTGTGTGTGTGCGTGTGTGAGTGGTATGGCTTTCCACTGGCCTTGCATGAAACACCTTTCACGGTTTAGTGGAACTTGCAGGAAGCCTATAGCTTATGAACCCAGCCTCTGCAGCCTCTGCAGCCTCCCAACCCAGCCTCCCAACCCAGCCTTCCAGCCCCCCTCAGCCTCCAAGCCTCCCAGACCCCCCCCCCCCCCCCCAGCCCCCCCATCCCTAAACATGCACAGAATCGGCAGATGAAAGTTTATTAGGATTTGGAGAAATGCGTCCCACATGTGAGCGTAAGCCTGGTCTTGATCTTTGGATCCCTCCTCTAGTGATATGATCACTTTGGAGAATTATCCCATTTCATCACAGTCAGAAGAGCACAAACAGCCTGCATATGCAAGCGGAGAGAGAGGGGGTATGCTTTGTATACGTCTGTGTGTGTGGCGGTTTGTGAATGTGTGTGTGTGTGTGTGTGTGTGTGTGTGTGTATGTGTGTGTGTGTGTGTGTGTGTGTGTGTGTGTGTGTGTGTGTGTGTGTGTGTGTGTGTGTGTGTGTGTGTGTGTGTGTGTGTGTGTGTGTGTGTATGAGTGCGTGAGAGAGACAGTTTATCCGCGCACGTGTGTATCTGTGTGTAGCTCTGTGCCTGTATAGGATCCGTTTTCTTTCTGGATAAGCATCACTGATCAAACTCCGGCATTCAAACAGTCATTACTAGTGTTACGCTGTTTACGTCTGTTGTGTTTATGTTTAGGCATACATGCTTCACTGTATGCGCTCTTCGCATGCTGCCATTCTTATTGATCTGATCGTACTCCCCCCCCCCCCCAATACACACAGCTCAGATCAGAACGGAACAGGGGATGGCTAGAGCGGTTTTATTAGAAAAGAATCACCGGTATCAAAAAATATATATATGTAGAAAGCAAATTGATCAGGTGAACCTCTGTGCATGAGGATTATAACGTTGTGTATTGTTTTGTTTTTACTCATCAAAACAGAACAGTGCACATTGTATGGTAATACATGCCGAAGAAGTAGAATTGAAAAATATAAATATGTATGCAGTGGATAACAATCGGCGAAAGCAGTGTGTGTGTGTGTGTGTGCCTGCTGTGTTTTTTGGCGTTAGGACTTTTAGAACAGCACAGAAACACGAAACCACTGTCTCTCTCCTACAGACTAAAAAAAAAAAAAAAAAAAGACTCCAACCACTCCTGAGAGATAATGCTGTGCAAATAGCTTGCAGGTTGCAGTTTAAATGGAACTGTATTCTGAATAAATTATACAAATGTTCAGCAATTTGTTGTCTCCAAAGTCCAGATGCTGCTGTCAGTGTTTCGGTCTCGTGGTGCTTTTCCCCCACTTCTTCTATGCATAGCAATTGTTTATTTAAGACTATCTTGTGTTGCAATTTCGATTTTATTGTCGTGTTGCATAAAGCTGTGAAACATTTCTATTGCGCTGTTAAACTTTAATACCCATTCCTGTAGTAGTTCTTTTAACCTGCTCATTACGCCACAATTCACATGTTCCTGTTGACTAGCACATCAGCAAGAATTTTATGTAAAACTCTAAAAGGTAATTCAATTACAGTTATTTGGCATGCTATAATCGACTTTATGGACTTATATGATCCCGGTGGCTGATAATTATTTCAACGTGTAGCTGCCTTTTTTTGCCATTCAAACGGTGGGCCTGAGCAGACCCTTATGTCTCGTGTCTGCTGTATAGTCCAACCCTAACCCAAACAGCAATGCCATGCAGAGCACTTTTACGTACGTTTTTCTCACAGTTCAAACAGTAACATTCTTGTTGATTCCTGTGTTCATGCGACCCGATGTTGTCTCTTAAAGAGGGATTACCTGGGATAATACCGGGGCCCTGTTAGAGCTGATAACTCGTGAACCGTTTCTTTTTGTTAAAGACCAAGGCGCTTCCTGTCTGCCGTACCTTACAGCATGTAAGACATGTGGAATGTAGGGAGGAGAGCATAGTTTGTCTGTTCGGCTCCTCTCTACAGACCACCCCCCATCCCCACCCCCACCACCACCACCACCTCCACCACCACCACCACCTCCACCACCACCACCACCTCCACCACCATCACCACCTCCACCACCACCACCACCACCTCCACCACCATCACCACCTCCACCACCACCACCCCCACCCCCACCACCACCACCACCCCCACCACCACCCCCACCCCCACCACCACCACCCCCACCGCCCCCACCACCAAACCTCTCGGTTTTTCTTACGAGTACCATACGGAAGCACTTGCAAAAAAGAAAATTAGGCACAAATCAGAATAACTTGACAGCACTATTTATAGTCAGGAAAAGGGGCCAAGTGGTGTGTCTGCCCAGTAGCTCCTCTGCCTGGGTCATCGCGGAAGAATGGCGGCTCTCCGTGGTGGACTTCTGCTCCCATGTGCTCCTTGTGTTGACATGCTTATAGCCATGGAGGAAACAATGGTGTTATTTGTAGGACATTAAACGCAGAGAGATTTGTTGGGGCTGGTTTGTGTGTGACCCGACTTTCATTGTGATGCACTTAGTTAGCTGTATTAGTGCTATTTGAATATATGCTACATTATCATATTATAATTGTCTTGTTTTTATTATTAGTATTATTATTATTATTATTATTATTACTATAACATCCCATCTGTGCTTAATGCTCCATACAGGATAGTTGTTTTAAGGCATGCAGAAGCTGCATAATGCTACTAGTGACAAGGCAACATAATATCTAATCAATAAAAATGTCAAATGCAATCAATAAGCAACGGAAACACCCGTTCACAGAGCTCAAATGAGATGGTTCCTGTGTTAACCGAACTCTGAAACAGCCACGGAGGGGATTTCACGATGCTAAGATGAGTTATGTATCTGGCTGTGCACCATAGCCCATATGGGATAATCTGCCCTTTATCTATCTGCCCCATACGTCAGGAATAAAAGCACATTTCAACAACGGGTTCAAAGTCAACATTTCTGTAAAAATGTTCTGATGTGGCTTTGACCCGAAAACATATGGAATATTGTAAACATTGCTCAGTTCGAGTGCTCTGCCTTGGTGAACGCCGCAAGCAACCAAACTCCACGCAGTCAAGACAAGGGGAGAGAAAGGCTGGAGCTTTACCAACACAGAGGAGATCCCAACGGAGACGATCTCTCTCTCTCTCTCCCCCTCCCCCCCCCCCTCTCTCTCTCTCTCTCTCTCTCTCTCTCTCCCTCTCTCTCTCCCTCCCCCCCCCCCCTCTCTCTCTCTCTCTCTCTCTCCCTCTCTCTCTCTCTCTCTCTCTCTCTCTCTCTCTCTCTCCCCCTCCCCCCCCCCCTCTCTCTCTCTCTCTCTCTCTCTCTCTCTCTCTCTCTCTCTCCCTCTCTCTCTCTCTCCCTCCCCCCCCCCCTCTCTCTCTCTCTCTCTCTCTCTCCCTCTCTCTCTCTCTCTCTCTCTCTCTCTCTCTCTCTCTCTCTCTCTCTCTCTCTCTCTCTCTCTCTCTCTCTCTCTCTCTCTCTCTCTCTCTCTCTCTCTCTCTCCCCCTCCCTCTCTCTCTCTCTCTCTCTCTCTCTCTCTCTTTCTCTGTCTCTCTCTCTCTCTCTCTCTCTCTCTCTCTCTCCCTCTCTCTCCCCCTCCCCCCCCCCTCTCTCTCTCTCTCTCTCTCTCTCTCTCTCTCTCTCTCTCTCTCTCTCTCTCTCTCTCTCTCTCTCTCTCTCTCTCTCTGAACCGGACCGAGGAACACCGTGGCTTGGATGAAAGCCGGCCCGGGCTCCGCCGCTTTTAGCTTTGAACTCTGACCCTGGGCGTATTTTCATGAGTGAAGGGCACGGATTCTCCGGTGTCCTCCTGTGTGTTTTAACTGTGGGCGTCAGCAGGGGGGGGGGGCTTCAGTAAGGGGCCAGACCAAACCCAGACCCCCTCACCTCTACACCCCCCCACCCCCACCCCCGCAGGTGTTTATTTGGACGACTGGCCCACAGAACTCTCGCAGCGAGGTGCCCGCTGTCATCGGCGTGACCTCCGGACTCCGCTGGACGCCACCGGGACCGCTCGGTGGGTGCAGGTCCATAGCTGCCCCTGGGACTTCCACACGGGGGTCAAGGGTCACGCCCACCGCTGACCACATGCATGCACACATGTCAGGAAACGGCTCTGTTTCTATTCTGTGACGATCAAAACATTTAAAAAGATTTAAAGCAAGCTTTACATTTTTTCGTCAGTAAGTATTGTGTATCATTTTAAAATATATATTAATATGTAGATTTGGGCTGTATATTTATAGTTATTTGTTCCTCTACAAGTAGACAAACACTTTAGTTCTTTGTTTCCACGCCCATCATGATTAAATAATGATAACCTGCGCTATGAACGTAAACACAGAAAAATAATTAGATGATATCTAATTGCCTGGTGTTTAGACTGTGAAGTATGAGAAGTCTGTCTCTGGTTTGTGGAGTCTGGACAGGCACTGTTGGTGAACAATCAAGAGACTCTGAGATTCTGGATCCAGCGATGAATCTGTGCGGAGGTATATCATTTAAAATTAACTACAACCTACTGTAAATGAGTTCAACGTTTCAAGTCCAAAAAAAGGTCTAATCCATGTTTACGGGGCTTTTTCTCAGCCATGGTGAAGTCTGTAGCGTCGGTGCCACTGTTTTAATATGATAACTTGACCCGAAGTGACTTGAAGACTTGAAGAGTTAAGTTTGTATAATTTTAAGATTGAACTTTTTTCAGTTAATCGGTGTGAACTTGATACTATGTAGTTAAGTGTTCATCAAAAGACTTTGGCATTTGTGAGAATATATTAATTTGAACCCGTCTTCAATTTGAATGGATTACTGCTCCGGTGAAATTCTAATGAAAACATATGACGTGTTTTTTACCGGGATACTAAACTGGGTTTTTTCGCCGCCGGCCACGGATATGAGTTGTAAATGTTGGATGCGCAATTTTTACAAGTTTAAGGACAATATATTTGCCTGTGTTAGGGGGCCTGTATTTATATAGATAAATATAGACTCGTATAATTAATAATAACAATATTGAATGCGTCTCAAAGGGCACGCACTGCACGCTACATGTTGAAGCCGCTGCCACACACGTGTTGGTGGACAACGAGAGACCTCGGAATCAAAAGGGGGGATAATAAATAACGGCTCCGAGGGAACCCGGCATGTATGGGCCACTTGTTATTGGTTCTGAAAGGGACCTCGTCCTTCAAACGCCAGAGGCCTCCTCACAAAGTCCTTTTGAGTCATTCGGGCCATGAATGCACCATAAAAATGTCGCTTGTAATGACGCTCAATGTTGAAATTCAGCCCCCCCCCCACGCCCCCACCCCCCGGAAAAAAACTCCCAATAATTGAATAAGCCAACTTTTTATCGCGTAATAGAAAAGAAAACAATGTTTTGTTTTTGTAGTATTTACCCGGTTACCACAAGACTAAACCGTTCTGCATTTTTATGTTCTGAGGTAATAAGTACTTCTACCAGCACCTTAGTGTCGTATTAAGCCACACATAGGACTGTAAAGTACCAGAAGCTAACCAATACCAATAACTGGTTTTATTATTTAAAATAAAAATATTATTAGGATAGGATTGTGGTTCCTTATCTGATAGCCATTCATAGCAACCTGCAACAATATGACGTGCTAAATATATGTTATCATGTCTATTTTCAATCAGTCAATTCCTTTTGGCTAGAGAGATTTTGACACTAAACAAGGGTTTTACATTTCTAAATAGTTTTTCAACATTTCCACGCAAAAAATAAACATAAAAAGAGGCTTGAAAGACCTGCATACTACTTGCCCATTTAAATGAATAAATACAAGCAATTTGTAATGTCTAAAACATACTATATACTATACGTAAATTATAGTTGAAGTATTATTATTTGATTTAATGAGAACTAAAAGCATAAAACATAAAGCATAAATATATACAGGAATATAGACCCCATGGGGTCACCAGGCCTGTATTCTTTATATGCTTGCGTTTGGCATTTTATTCATTTGCCTCAGCGAAAGATCCCTAAAGGCAGGTATACTTCACCACCGACCTCTGGGGCTGAGGTCACCAATAAGAACAACAGAGATGGCACTCATTGGCCTAATACCATGGAATGTCCTGGAAGCTACAAGAACAGACGTCTTTCATAATGCATCCATAATCCAAGTCATGTTCCTTATTTCATTTGAAGGCTTTTAGAAGCAGATGCCCCCCTTTCGCAGCATATTCACTTGTTTGGGGGTTGTTTTTTAGCGCAACCAAACACGCAAGCGGTTAATAAATGCTATCCCTGCTAATAGCTATAGCTTCTCTTTAAAGTGTCCACTGTGTCAAGACACTGCTGCACGCTGCTTCTTCTTCTTTGGTGGTGGTGGTGGTGGTGGTTGTACTGACATGCTCCCGGACATCAACACAGGAGGTGTTTGGACCCAGCGGGCGCAATGGAAACTTGTGGTATGGAGCCCAGTGGAACGTTATGGTTGTTGTTGTTGTTGGCGTTAGAGCTGCCATGTCGATAAAGGTTGAATTTTGTTCTTGTGATTCTGTAATCATCATGTGTGTGTGTACATTATATGT
>CM051000.1:247500-285000 GCA_027704905.1 Muraenolepis orangiensis | reverse complement strand
TGGAATCAAACACAAATAAGTAAATCATCTTAAAGGTCTTCCGAACCCTGATTTAAAGTTTTCTTTTTCTTCCACTTTCTGGTCCTGCCCTTGATAAATCCTGATGTAAATACATCACTTTAAAGGTGCTATTAAAGCAGGTAGTCGTTGCACACACCTCACCATTAGATGCTGGTTCGGTTCTTTTTTGCTCCGCTTCCCCATATCATATACCTACCGAAACACTCAAATTGGCTCACTAACGCACAGCTTGCCGTACAGTCTCGCTGGGGGGAGAAATTGCTTTCAGAGGGAGAAGTGAAGGAAGGAAATAGGGTCTGGCATGTTGACTCAGGACTAAATCCCCCAGGAACCCTCAATGGACAGCTATTAAAGTTTAATTGCCGGTCTTGCCTATCGGGAGAGGGCCCTGGGAGCGCCGGTGAGGTGTATTTCAGAGCTACTGAGGACGAGGGGACTTGTTGGATCACTGTTCGATCCTGTCGAGTGGAGAGAACTCCGGTTCTAAGGCCCTCACACTCCCACACCTGTCTGCACAGGGCTGAGCTCGCTCCTCGGAGCTGTGGACATACACCAAACTGCCAGGGGTACTCAAAGTGGTACACAGCGCAAGGAGACGTGTATTTATGCTGAAACCGGTATGGGAAAACAAACAGTATAGACGTTTTCCAAAGAGCCTGGCAGTGTTCCCCCCCCCCCCCCCCACTCTCCCAGAACAATCTGGAAAGTCTCTGAGCTGTGTTTCCTGGTCATTTGCATAATACATGATGATGGGTGGATATGGTGGCTTCCCGAAACCCTGGGCTCTTTCTTTCTTTTCTTTCTATCTGCAGATTACAGCGAGAGAGAGTGCACTTTTTCCAGCGCCACGCTGGCTATAGCGAGAGCAGCCTATCAAAGGGGAAGGGGAACGGGGGGGGGGTTTCAAACAAGCCCCCGGGAACCGTCGATTGTATTAATGATTGGTTCCAGGTGAGGCAGCTTTGGGGTAAGTTCTGCCCCGGGAAAATTGCCCTTCTCCGCCGCATGCACTTGTGAGAGGCAGAGGAGCGTCACGGTCGGCGTGGGGCACCGGAATTCCAAAAAAGAACTCCTACTCACGTTCGGCCGGGATTTCAAGGGATGAATGCCGGGGCCTTAGAAAATCGTGTTGTGGTTGATTGCAGCTACATTAAATGCTAAGCCAAAGAATAAGGGCTGAACAAAGTGTCTGGCTATTTGAAAAAAGAAAAAGAAAAACACGTATTCTGAGTAGCTCAATAGCACCCTTCATGGGCCATAATTGCCACGATAAAAGTCGAAACATCCCTTTGATTCCTTCATAAGATAAGCCTGGGATTTATTTTTGCCTGAAGAAAGACATTTTCCAGGTTGTTTTTTTATCCTTCACACATGGCGGTATACCGTCTCAGAAGTATCAACTGAGTATTAACCAAAACGTTCATATTATAAAGTGTGTGTGTGTGTGTGTGTGTGTGTGTGTGTGTGTGTGTGTGTGTGTGTGTGTGTGTGTGTGTGTGTGTGTGTGTGTGTGTGTGTGTGTGTGTGTGTGTGTGTGTGTGTGTGTGTGTGTGTGTGTGTGTGTGTGTGTGTGTGTGATACCTCCCGCCACTGTCTTCTGGTAAATTTCGCTTTTGATAGTTTTGAGCCGTTGTTATTCTGATGTAACAAGACATCAGACCACTCTGGTAACTTCTTCCCCCGAATTCCTCTCTGACATCCAGATCCCCGGGCTGCTTTGAAGATCTACAGAACATCGTCTACACAGAAAACCTAGAACGTTTAATTTGTTGCAGAATGATATATATAGTATATATATATGGTTTGTTGTGTCGTTTGTATTCAAACGTGAGCAGGTTAAACTCACGGTGGTGGATGAAACTCTACCGACGTCCTTCTCACATTCTAATTAGAGTTTAACTCCTGCTTCCTCGTAGACCTGGTCTAAAGACCTGGACATGGAGAAGCTCTCCATGTCTGTTTGTACAGCTCCCCATCTGATCTGGGGCTGTGTGTGTGTGTGTGTGTGTGTGTGTGTGTGTGTGTGTGTGTGTGTGTGTGTGTGTGTGTGTGTGTGTGTGTGTGTGTGTGTGTGTGTGTGTGTGTGTGTGTGTGTGTGTGTGTGTGTGTGTGTGTGTGTGTGTGTGTGTGTGTGTGTGTGTGTGTGTGTGTGTGTGTGTGTGTGTGGTGTGTGTGTGTGTGTGTGTGTGTGTGTGTGTGTGTGTGTGTGTGTGTGTGTGTGTGTGTGTGTGTGTGTGTGTGTGTGTGTGTGTGTGTGTGTGTGTGCAGGAAGGCCAAACAAAGTCATAATGGGGACATTGATATTTCAAGGCATTGTGAACTTGACTGGCCTCATCACCCACAAATGTAACAAATACGATTGTGTGTTTATTTGTATTTTCTCTTTTTTTTCAACAACAAGTTGTAAAACTCAATTATTTTTAGGCCATTGTGGAGGCCATATGTCCCATTTGGCACCTCGTTGAAATTCGACCATTACGGAAATGCAATACGGTTGAACTGAGAAGGACGTGTCTGTGGTTTAAATAAAAGTAACAATCACTACAGTTGTTGTTGTATTGGGTCCTTTAAAAAAGTTGCCAACTACGCCGTATAGTCCGAACTACTCCACTACAAAGGCAATCCAACAGCTCTCTGAACCAACTACACGTAAACCCCAACCCCCTCATCACGCGGCCACACAAGGTAAATAAGCTGTTATTCCACCGTTGTTTAGACAGATTCTGCAGAGATTGGTCCCGTAATGAAAAGAAAATAGCAGTGATGTTCCCATGACGGATATGGCAAACCCAAATTGAGACAGGCTGCCCAGCCGGCTCTTGAGTTCGCACCTCTTCACGCCCCCCACCTCATCCCCCCTCTCTCTCTCTCCTCATCACCCACCCCCCTCTCTCTCTCTCTCCCCATCCCCCCCCCCCCTCTCTCCCCATCCCCCCCCCCTCTCTCCCCATACCCTCTCTCTCCCCATCCCCCCCTCTCTCTCTCCCCATCCCCCCTCTCTCTCTCTCTCTCTCTCTCTCTCTCTCTCTCTCTCTCTCCCCATCTCTCTCTCTCCCCCCCCTCTCTCTCTCCCCATCCCCCCCTCTCTCTCTCCCTCCCCATCTCCCCCCTTCTCTCTTTCTCCCCCCATCCCCCCCCCCCTCTCTCTCCCTATCCCCCCCCTCCCTCTCTCCCCATCCCCTCTCTCTCCCCATCCCCCCCTCCCTCTCTCTCTCCCCATCTCCCCCTCTCTCTCTCTCCCCATCCCCCCCTCCCTCTCTCTCTCCCCATCTCCCCATCTCCCCCTCTCTTTCTCTCTCTCCCCCCATCCCCCCCTCCCTCTCTCTCTCCCCATCTCCCCATCTCCCCCTCTCTCTCTCTCCCCCCATCCCCCCCCCCCTCTCTCTCTCCCCATTTCCCCCTCCGTAAGTGAGCAGGGGGTCGAAGCAGCAGCAGCCCGGGCCGCTCTGACCCCCTCTGGCCCGCACTGACTCACCCTTTCCACGAGAACCCGATCTGCCTCCGAGGGTCCAATGCGCTCACGTCCTGTCGAGGATTTGTTGATTTCTTTAATCACGGCTCCCCAGCTCTGCTCGTCTTTGTTTGTTTTGCACAGAACAAGCAGCAAACACAAAGCACTTAAGTTGTGTCCCGCAGAACAAAGAGCAGTGGAGGGTTTTGCGTAAGGGGGGGGGCGGGGGGGGGGGGGGGGTATGCTGAGCCCATGATTGCGTCTGGAAGGTCGTCGTAATTACCGTGTCCTGCCGTCAGCTCGGCTCTCCTTAGTATGCGCTGCAGCAAAGCGATGTCACATGCAATAATGTGTGTATATAGGACATCTATAAGATGTCTCACGGATAACAAACATGTTTTCCTCTCGTTTTTTTGCCGCGTACACACTTTAACCCGGAATGATAACTTTTATCATCTCAGAGACAAAAAAAAACAGCAACTTCTTTTTCCATTGTTTTATTTATTTCAAGTCTTGTCAGATCGTTTTGCGTCATTTCATGTCTTCTGAGTGCCTACAGTGTATTAAACATTAGTATCAATTAAAATACAATTCAAATAAGATACACCTGTCCCTTTTCCCTGTTGTCTTCCCACAAGCAGTATGTCACCATGGCAACATTCGCATCGTACTCAATTATCTCTCAATTAATCAAGTCACCAAATAAACCAAAGAAACAACCCAAAAGCTCCTATTCGTCCTCTATCGTGTGTGTGTGTGTGTGTGTGTGTGTGTGTGTGTGTGTGTGTGTGTGTGGTGTGTGTGTGTGTGTGTGTGTGTGTGTGTGTGTGTGTGTGTGTGTGTGTGTGTGTGTTGTGTGTGTGTGTGTGTTGTGTGTGTGTGTGTGTGTGTGTGTGGTGTGTGTGGTGTGTGGTGTGTGTAAAATAGGCCTGTTGTTTCCATTGCTGCTCGAATGCCACAACGGGTTTGGGACATTCAAGCTCACATTTCACTGGGACAACCTGTGAGCCATAAGGCAGTGACGTCATGTTCGCCCTGCTTGTCTCCGATGCTTTGGGTCTAATTTCACATGTCAGGCCCGAGGTTTATTTAAAACCCCATGCAGGGCTTTCACAATCCAGTCGTTGCTTGCTAAAACGCAAACCTGCCGCCATCATGACACAGTGAAGGAGGACGAGGACAAAGTACACAAACAGTTTTGTGAGCACATTCATTTGCAAAGACAAATCTGTGTCTGGTCCATCTCAACACCACTCTCACACAGGCTCGAGATATAAACACACTCACAGAATATACATTTTTGGTTGATATATAAGTTATCAATCCATTGTAACCATATGTTGTTGCAATATCTATTATATTCTAGCTAAGTTAGTATACAGTTATATTTAATTGAAAATAAAAAATCAAATGTATTGTATTGTAACCAACAGTGTCAAACATTGTAAAATGACTTCTTTTATAAATATATTTAGATTTTATTTCGCCACCCATTGGAAACAATCTCAAACCACCATTTTGGGTCCAAATCACCTATTTGAGAACTCATGAGCAATGAGACTGGACCACACAGACAGACCTTCTCTCCGTTTGCAATAACATCTCCACACTGCCAAGGACATAACAGCCTATACCCAAAGACAAAAAGCACATGTTCACCTACTTATGGCTATGCAGAGAGCGATGTTGTCATGTGGTCCATTGGATATAGAATCTCATTTGTGTGCTTCCTTGGTTTCTTTCATGGCTCCGGTTCTCTTCCGTCCCTCTGGAGGATGTCATCCCTTTTTTTGGGTTTGCCAATGTCACCGTTGTGGGTGTCTTGACTTTTTGATTGGCTCCGGGTACAGGCCTGCAGATCCTGACAGAAGCCTATTGTGTAACGTCTGTGTGTTTCTTCTGGAGGGCGTCTCATACTCAATTTGGTGGCTGACCTCAGATCATCCGCAGAGCACCCGCCACGTCAGCTCTCGGTTACCAACACAGTCCCTGGTTAACCCCCCCCCCCCCCCCCCTTCTACCCCCCCCTCCAAATCCAGACATGGCAGAGCCCACGCAAGCCAGAATTGGACCAGAAGCGTCCACTGGCAGCACCGGTGGGGGGGGGAGGGGAAAGGGAGGGGAAAAGGGGTGGAGAGGACAAACACACACACCATTTACTGCTATTTCTGTCATGTAGAATAGCAATCATAGTTGATCTAATTAAGCCGGTCTGCGTAATGGACGTCTCTGCAGGCCGTCATGAAAGCTTCCAGATATTTGCACTCTCTGAGTAGCGGTTCACTTCACAAACTCCAGGCAATTGTGGGCAACACGGGAGTCATGACAGAGGCCGGGGTCCCGACAATGGAAGTCAGACATCACACGCTCGCGTGTTCTCATTCTGCACACGGGATGGAGGGGAAAGGGCTCACACCATAATAAGAGCCTTTTCAATCACACGTTTGTCATTGTCCAGAGCTGTATGTTGTTTAAGTTCAGCCAATTTGCCTGCGAAGAACGCTTTGTATTGCTTCGTATTTCTTCGTATTTGTGCATCGTGTTGTCACGACACAATGTTATAGTTTGTTTTCCTATGCTGTCCGTCCGTAAAGGTCTTTGATTTGTTGGAAGCAAAGATTAAGGTTGAATTAATTTAGGTCTCCATCTTTCAAATTGCTTTCACATTGCAGAGGGTTGCATTTTGGGGGTATTAGATGTGGCATACATCTTAGCTTTGAGTACTATCCAAAAGTTATAACACATTTCTGACCAGCATTGCTGGTGGCCAGTTCCTTTGTTGGGTGTAGAGAAACGTATAGAATATGCTTCTACTTTAGGCTGCATAGGGAAAAGCATCCATTCTATCACGGGCACAGGGTCTTTGTTTTGTTTTCCCAATATGTATTCATTTCATCCCGCAGCAACAGATGAAATACAAGCGCTGCTACGGTTTCAGACCCATACAGAGTGTGTCGACCTACAGTTATGGTTCTTTGGTTCCAAACTTGGCTTTCGTTTCCCATCCAAATTGATATGTATCTAAATTCAGCATAAACATTACACATTCCACAGCATTCATTACCGAATGGAATACGTTTTCTTGAAAACCTCGGAATGTTTCAAAGAAGCACACAACTTTATATTTCTGGTCATCCTGTTGTTTATGATTCAGATCTATCTGGCATCTGTCAAGTGCATGTGCGTGCATGCATGCATGCATGCATGCGTGCGTGCATATAAGTGTGTTTTGTGTGTGTGTGTGTGTGTGTGTGGTGTGTGTGTGTGCGTGCGTGGTGTGTGTGTGTGTGTGTGTGTGTGTGTGTGTGTGTGTGTGTGTGTGTGTGTGTGTGTGTGTGTGTGTGTGTATATGTGTGTGTGTGTGAATGCGTGACCAAGGTTGCATCTGTTGTTGTGTGCATGATTATGCTCTCATACTGCTGGGACTACAACCCAAGCGTCTCAGAGTAAGAACTCACGAGTAAGGCTATTGTATCACACAGATACAATAGCCTTTGAGAGGGACTGGAGACTACATTTGTCTGAAAAGTAAACATTTAAAGTTGCTTTTATGGAATGTAATATGTAAATGACAGCGACCAGTGGAGACAAACAAATAACAATATCAAGAATGTTATTTAATGATTCATAGATTTTTAACTTCTTCTTAGATGGACATTTTTACAGCACAGCAGAAGATGAAACATTTGACTACATTCAAATGGTATAATATGGATATAAGCTGAAGGCCTGGGCTGAGGAACATGTGTTGGCAATTTTGAGAAAAAAACCAAAAGCATGCGTGGCCTGTTGAACGCTGTACACAACACCGTGCACAACACAACACACCACAGAAGACTCAATATTCTTTGGGAAGCTGAATTGAGATATGTTTTTTTGCAAGATTCAAGATTCAAGATTTTTTATTTCATTTTATTTAAGTACAATGGAATGCTTACTCCCCATTCCCTCCCGCAATATGATTTTTTGTACAATTCAACACTTAAAAAAACACTAAAAATACCGTAAACGATAAAAATAGCAATAACAAGGACAATAAAGTGACTGGACATGTGTTGAATTGTACATAAAACATATAAAAAGCATTTTAAGTGTACCTGATTCACATTTTTTGGTGAAGTGAAATGTTCATCTTACACACGCGCACGCCTTAAAACATTGCACTATTCCAAAATAAATGATTTTTCTTCTGTTATCGCCTCTGAAGATCTCATGCCGTCAAGGTATAACGCACAGGGTATAGTATAGCTGCAATGTGGAAACCTTGTTAACCATGACTGGCAGATAATATTCCAGCAGTGATCTTGGAGGCCCTGAGGACCATGTACCTGTCTCAGCGTCCTGCCCTCTGGCAGCCCTTTCCCCAGAGGCCTCAGAGGGCCCTCCATAGGGCCCGGTGGGACGGCTCTCTGCGAGGGCCTGCTCTGGTTTCAGGCTGTCAGATAAAATCAGTCTGCATGTGGCTTCATATCGCTGAGCAGAACAGGTTAGCAGTGACCCAGAGGAGCAGCCGTGCTTTAATGTGAGAGGTGAAGGGGAGCCCAGTGCTAGTCATGCCGTGCTAGCACAGGAAGCCAAAGGTCAAAGTTCAGCACGCAGAATTGTGAAAAGAAAAAAGTATTTAATGTCAGAATCTGGCCTGACATAAAACAAATAGCCATTATTCTATTTGATATATTATATTGTTTTATACTGACACATCTAGGCCGACTGAACATGCAAGCATAATAAAAATAACTTTGAACCTCTGGTTGAAAAGCTGTTTACTCTCTTGCAGTTGGGTATTGCATTGCAACAGCAACCCATACGTGCCTTCTTTCTCCCAGTATAACTCTGTGTGTCTTATATAAAACCACACAAGAAGACCTAGGTAGCGTCCTATATTCATTCATTAAACATAAGATTAGTAAAATATTATTATCGATCCCAGAAGGGAATCTGGGTGTTACACACAAGGCAAAACAGCATCACAAAGAGTGCGGGACAATCTCTGGAAAATAATTAGCAATGAAGTGATCCATGTATCTATGTATTTCCTTGCTGCACAAACAAAGTGTTGGATTGGGTAGTTGTTGTGATTGCCCTTGACATCCCCAAGTATGTCCAAAGTCACCTTCTAAGAGGTAGACCTATGCTGCAAAACCAAACAAAACTACTTTTGTGACTGCAAATGATTCCCATTATTTCCTTCATGCATGTCTCGAACACACTTCTGCACTGCATGTTTTTGTTGCTGTTTTTGTATTTTAGCAGAGGCTTCATACGTACTCACACGTTACAGAGTTATACAATGTTATACAGCTTATTGGTCAAACATTTGTGTTGCTAACAAGATGAGCAGTTGTCTTCCACTATACCTTAACTTCAAAAGTACACAGTTCAAACCAAATACTGAATCCCCCTAAAACAAATCTACCACTGAACCACACACACACACACACACACACACACACACACACACACACACACACACACACACACACACACACACACACACACACACACACACACACACACACACACACACACACACACACACACACACACACACACACACCATCTTTATATGTTGCTGCATAATATCCACTGGCTGTAGTCACAGTAAGGCGGTTAGGTGGAGATGCTTGCAGTCCGCCTGTCACACATGTGGGGCCCATGAATTATTAATGTTCCTCGACTAACCGGAGGAGGAAGGCTTGCGGTGTAGAGGAACACACAGCGGCCCCTCCAGAGCGCTGCATGCCGCAAAAGACACCGATCCCACTTTATAGAGGAGGGTTTGGTCTGTCGTGATCTGCTATTTAGAGAGCACAGTGTTGATCAGAGTATCGAAGGGGAGAAACTCTAAAACGGGTGTAAAACGGGTGTAAAACGGGTGTTAAACGGGTGTTTAACGGTTGAAAGGTAGTGGAGGTAACTAGGGGAAAATGTGCACGCTCTGTCCGGGGCCGCTGGTTGGAGTGACGCGGGCCTAAAGTGTTTGCGGGGCCCTTGTGGTTTTGCAGCCAATAAATCCTGGGTACATGTTTAATTCAGTCAGATGTGCTGCATGACGGCAGCACAGAAGGATATACGGCTATTACTCTGCACCTCACATCACAGAGAGGGCAGAGGAGGAGGAGGGGGGGGGGGGGGGGGGTCTGGAAATCTATACACTCCCACACCTGGGGAGGGGTGGGGTGGGGTGTGTATGTGTGTGTGTGGGAGGGGGGGGGGTGGAGAGCAAGAAAAGAGGGTCAAAACAGAAACAGGGATAGTACACAAGGAAGGTATAGGACTCTATTACTAATACTAATACTACAAGTACTACTGAGGGATAGAGAGTGAAGGCGATCCTGTCTGACCTTAAGGCACTACAGCACTGTGAGTTAGTTCTCTGTAACACAAAGGCAAGGGAAAGATAAGTCAATAAAGAGAGAGTTATAGACAAAAATTGAGAAAATGAGAGAGAGACACGCACACACGCACACACGCACGCACACACACACACACACACACACACACACACACACACACACACACACACACACACACACACACACACACACACACACACACACACACACACACACACACACACACACACACACACACACACACACACACACACACACACACACACAGCATTATGACTGATGGTCAACATTGTGTTACTTGTATTGTACATTTGAGTGGATTGCACAAGACAACACAATGCATTCATTTCTCACTGTGTCATGGAGGATTCGAGAGACCAACCAGATGCCTTGTTATTCCAATGTGATATTTAACCATCTACATGACATATCATGGAAACAACAGCGTTCATGGGGGGCCAACTGCTTGTGTCTATGGACGTTGCTGCCATCTTCTGGCCATTGAATGTACTTTTCTCATGATGTAATTCAATATTTGTATTAGTTATGTTGATTTTCCGTCAAGTGTGTTGCGTCATAGTGTTACCGTGGGAAACCAATAGGCTGAAATATAGGAGTTGTGTAAGTGGACTCTGAATGAACCTAAATCTTAGTAACGTATAATGAATTATCAAGCAATGATCAGATCAACGTGTTTAATATTAGATTGTATTTAACTTTTTTTCTATTTTGTACTTCTGTTCAACTATTTCTAAGTGACTCAAAGCTATTTTCTAAATGTCTAATGCCAGCTGCTCAGCAGCGGGCAGGAAAGCCATTCAGAGGGTCATCAACAGCACCCAGGAGAGTATAGGGTGCCCACTGCCCTCTTTGGTAGACAGTTTCAGCTCTCACTGCCTCAGCAGAGCAGCCAACATATGAAAAGACCCATCCCACCCGGGACATCAGCTGTTGACCTGCTGCCTCTGTAATGCTTGAGGTCAAACAGACTCCAGAACAGCTTCTACCCCAGAGCCATCGAGGATTGAACAAACACCAACGGACTGTTCCGTGTAACAAACTATCCACTACAATACTGTATTGCATCAATACTACAATACTTAGTTATAAGTTTACACCCCACCCTACTTTTGTTTGTATATATTTACAATGTGCACTATTTTGTACATAGGGCCACTGCAATAGATTGTAATAGATAGGTTACAGTAAATATATTGTTTTACTCATGCATTTATTTTTATTTTTATTACGTACTATTATTACTTTTTAAAGCAATTAAAACTATTCGTAATTGCTGCTGTGCGGAGGAGTGCACTGTGACGTTGTACTTGTGCAACTACAATCAAGGCTTTCTGATTCTGATGATAGGATGTTTAATTACACTTACATTGCACTTGCTAATTAAGGCCATCTCCAGACCAGACCAGACACATTCCTGCATGTTAAAAGGTATTATTATGGAAGTTACTTTTTGTCATACCATCTTTATGCTTTTTTATTTATTTCATGCAATTATTGTATTCATATAGAGAACAGATGTTTGCCATGAAACATTTCTGAAAAGCCTCTTTTACGACATCTTAACGTTTTGTCCACTAGATGGCGGTATTAAATGTTTTGCTTCATCAATTTGTATTACTATGTAGTACTCAAACCACATACATTTTCATAGTATATGATTCATCAAGTAATTATTCATTTAAAAATGCGTTTCTTTGGTTTCCAATTCAACAGATTAGCAATCCGCGGACCACTGCAAACATATTTTTTGTATCAAATATAATTGTATCGCCACAGACCAAATTTATACTACAAAAACGAAAAGGTTAGTGTGGCTTTAAGTTGCAATTAAAATGTATTCCGCCTACAGGATTTTACATAATCAGTTTGTACAGAATGCATTCAAATGGGGAGAAGTCAATATGCACATTAGTGCATGGCAATGGCACTAGTGCACGCTTCATTCCAGATGACCCCGGGTGAGCGTCCAGGAGCGATGCTCAACCCTAGAGATGTGGTTAGGGTTAGGTTTCCCCACCCTAGTGAACACTGCCCATGACGCCTGCAGTCTCCACGTGTACGTTTTCATGGCAAATGGCATGAAATGCCTCCTGTAAACTCACACCATGGTCGCATCAAAGACACTCTTTGGTCGACATGTCACAGAGTTGTTGGGGTTGGATGTGGAACAATTGTATTATCTTTTATACCGCTATTAAATAATCATTAGTCGGCCACCCAAGTATAAACCATGCATGGCACACATATTTGAGAAATACTTTCCTTTACACATGACACTGATAAAAAGAACATTGAACCATTCTCTGATAGGGGATGGACCACGCCCACAGAGTTCTAACAACGTCATGGTACAAACTGAACCCTCCTTCTTCTGCAAGATTGCAGGCCTAAGGCACACAAGCAAATTGGATAGCCTCTGTCTGTCTGTTTGTCTGCCTGCCTGTCTGCCTGCCTGTTTGTCTGAAGGCACTGGTTTCCCGACACACTAAAAAACATACTTTATGTGTGACCAACAAGGCATGACATTTAAGATGTGTGTTTTAGTCCTAACCTGATTTTGTTGAAACAAGTGGCCTGTACACTGATCTAAGACTTTAATTAGAAGAAGGACTTAGATTATGACATCATTCATCACTTCACTACCCTCTCATCCTGACCCCTTGACCTCTGACCCCTGCGATCATGTGAGCAACAACCAAACCTGATCACATGGGGTTGTTATGAAGCGTCATCACGCTAATTTATATTTAGTCATTAAGGAGACATTTGTATCCATAGTGATTTAGGGTTGAGAACAATCAAAGCATGACATCAAGGTTGGAGTCGCCAAGAAGAAAGTTCCAGTGCTGCACAACCTAGTTTGGAAGGATTTAGAAGCTACCCTTTTTCTATGTCTCTTAAATAGCTCTGCTATAATGAACACCTCTGAGTACATCCAGTGTGTAGCCAGTTCAGTGTAGTTCAGGTCACTTTACTCAACCTTTACTCAACCGCTGTTTCACAAATGAAGGTAGAAGAAGAAATTGTCCACCTGGAATTAAAATGGGGTAAGAGGAGGAGAATGCATAACCATCACTTCACTGTTTTGATTGCCACACATTTTGGACATGTTCCGCTGTCCTTGACTTGCTGTTAATCTGCCTTCATTTACTTAAGTTAGGTTTTGTGCACAACAGGTTGTGCACAGTAACAGTAATTTAGTTTGAGCGCACATGATGCCAACGTTTCATGAACGCATGAGCCAGAAAAAGATGTGTCAGAGGCACCAAGCTGGAGTCCAGAAACATAGGTATATATAAACATAAGTACTTCAGCCCAGATGAACCCGACTTCATAATTCAGTTTAAAGAGAGGAGGAGGAATGTAAATCAGGAGGAATGTTTATTCAATCCATTCAAAATGTCTTGATTTGTATATATTCATGGAGTATGGATCTAGAAATTGATTTAATTTAGCATAAACATGACCAAAAGCCTGCATAATTGTGCAGCTTTTTAGGAGCTAGTTAAAAGGCTGTACTTTTACTTTATGTATTACAATACCAGACCACAATATTTGTGATAGCAGTCTACAAATTAATATACAATCTAATAAGACAATCTAGAAGTATACTAGTCGAACGGCATTATTGTCATCTAAACTCGAAGAAGAATCCCCTTCTAAAGATTCATGACCACCACAGTTTGTATGTTGAGACTTTTACTGTCAGGCAAGGTGTGGGGAGTACTGAAACGGTCCTAGTAGCCATCGCCGACCGTTAGCTTAGCCGCAGCTAGCTAGTCAGCAAGCAAGTGATCGGCACGAGCACCCGTGCATCACGATACCGTTCGAATAGCGAAGAAACAAACCATCCATTGGTCCACTAAACAGACAAAGAAACACATCTCTCTGAGGACAAAGAGTATAAAGGTAAGGGGAAACACCACGTTAACGGACTAACCTGACTAACGTCTTAAGTCGCTTTAAGTACAGTCATTTTCCCCTGTAGAATGACTATGAAGGAACTGGGCAAACCGAGCAGCAGAAACCAAACGTCCCTCAGTCGTGTGGTAACTACTTCTCGTAGTGAGTGAGCGACGTGTGTGTCTTAGTGAATACACTCATTTTCTAATTCTCACTATTTTCGTGAATACCAAATTCCCATAATGGTGGGCCACTCTGTATGCCGGCTAGCACCATAGCTTTACAAGCTAACAATGCAACATGGGCAGAACAAGGGGCTTTTCTTCTTAACGTTTCCACATCACGAATGATTCACTTGGAAGCCACCACTAACTGGCAATATCACCACATACCATAGTGCAATATCACCACACATCATAGTGCAATAGCACCACATATCATAGTGCAATATCACCACACATCATAGTGTAATATCACCACATATAGTGGATTATCACCACATACCATAGTGCAATATCACCACATACCATAGTGCAATACCATCACTTATCATAGTGCAATATCATCACATATAGTGCAATATCACCACATATCATGGTTCAATATCACCGCATATCATAGTGCAATATCATCACATATCAAAGTGCAATATCATCACATATCATAGTGCAAGATCACCACATAGAATAGTGCAAGATCACCACATATCATAGTCCAGTAACACCACATATCATAGTCCAATAACACCACATATCATATCACCACATATCATAGTCCGATATCACCACACATCATAGTCCGATATCACCACATATCATAGTCCGATATCACCACATATCATAGTCCGATATCACCACACATCATAGTCCGATATCACCACACATCATAGTCCGATATCACCACACATCATAGTCCGATATCACCACATATCATAGTCCGATATCACCACACATCATAGTCCGATATCACCACACATCGTTCAAATTAACGCGTTGACGTTACCAAGCAATTGGACAAACAACGTGTGTTTTAGCTAACCACATGACTGTTCATGAGGGGATGTCTGCTGCACTGAGTGTTGAGGCCTGGGGTGTTTTTTGAGAAACGAAAGTAAGAGCTGTGCGCTTAACGGACAGCCATTGTTTCACTATATTCTTTCTACCATGTTATACATATATAAATATATTGTATTGTACAGAGTACAGTATACATGTATTGTACAGAGTGGCTCAAACAACGGGACTAAACCGCTATCACAACATAGCATAGCATCATCGCTGTATGAAGTCTCTAGGCCAGCTGCTGTTGTTGGGCGAAATCCTTATGATTCATCTTTTTTGTTGTTGTGCCAAGTCCAAGTCTGTAAGGAGGTTTCATGTTAATGATGCAGATCTTGGCCATTTATATATCGGATCGAATCACATTGAGCTCCGGATCTTCAGATAAGCTAATGATTAGCTAAAGGCTGGTCTGTGTGTGTTTGGGTTCCCCTGGACAATGAATGGTAGTTGGCGAGTTGTTCCTCGTACGTGTAACTGCTGCCATTGGAGCAGTTGGACAACTTCTAGAGAGACCTATGAGACCTCGAACATTCACATTTTCGTGCAGTTCGTTAATTGTTTTTGGGTCTATTGTAGCTGCACAACTATGCAGCAACCGCTGCAGCAACCTCGGCTCATTGTCCTCTGTCCTGTTGATCTTTCCCGTGCATACAGCTGCTTTATGTTACGTTATAAGAACACCTGCACCATGCAGAAATGCTCACTATGGACCCTTTATTACATATTTATATTTTTTGCGCTTTCTTATCTTTCCTTTCATTGACAAATGTATGTTTTAACATGACAATATATACAATTGTTCTATCATTAATTTATTCTTGTCACTCACTAAGATTATGTTTGATTATTAAGCTGCAATTTACGATGACCATGCATGAGAAACTAATTTAACTGTGTGTACACTGTACATGTATGTGACCAATAAAGATTAAGATTCGATTTAGATTTTAATGTGTAACCAGTGATTTCTTCTTTTGCAGATGCCTTCAGCAACCGTTGGCAATGATGCGGCCCAGTCTGCCAGTCCAGAGCTCGGACTTGGAGGTCATTCGGAGGTTATGAAGCAGGTTATAAATGTGATCGAGAAGAAGGTTCGCAATATGGAAAAGAAAAAGGTAACTAGATGGGAAACTTCTTGTATTTGTTAAGTCTTCTTCTTGTTATTAGGGGTCCTAAAAAATCTGTAGGAACCAAATGTGGGCACTTGCATGTGGCGCAATGCTGTGCAGTCCACAGTTCGAATCCAACCTCACCATAGTTACTGTGAGGCACGGAATCAAATGCTGTCTACTATGATGTATGCCGTGGCCCTTACTCACCCAGCTCCCCGTGCTATGCAGGACACCAGTTATCGGTGCATGCAACTTTATTCTTGATTTTGTATGACAATATATACCAATATAAAGCAGACTTTAACATCTATTTATGTATTTCTTTGTACACATAAGAACATACCGTTTTGTCTATAGCTCCTTTCCCATTGAACATAAAACCCACTAATATCTGGCTTTTGTCTTTAATGGGAAAGGTAACAATTAATTCCCATGACAAATGCAGTAGTCTGGGGTATTTATTGGCTCCAGCTTCGATCAGCAGTGATGGAATAATGACAGCTCGGGTGGACGCTCCTTTTTGCCCCTTTTCCGGTGCTATGCTATGACTCGGGTCAATAACTTCTGCGACTTTTTGTCATCTCGGCCACAAATTCCACCAGTCTCCGTCCAAGCAGCAGTAGTATCCGTCGTAACGTTTTCTCTGGCCTGCACACTGCTTTGTACTTCTGGCACCTTTGTGACGTCAAACCTGGCCCTAAATAAAGCCACAATGGCAATTGGAAATTAGTCAATTGACAAATTTTCCCGCCAAAATTCCCTGCATTTAAAAAAAACACCTGCATATACTCTTTTTTGGTCATTTGTTTGCAATTGAGTTGATATTTAGTGAATTTGTGAATGTGAGCGGTTTTGTCAAATAGATGGCACAAATAAATGCTATCAATAGGATTTGAAACAAGCTATTAGCTATTGAAAATACCCCCTTTTTTTTCTTTAGGGTAAACTGGATGACTATCAGGCCAAGAAGAACAATGGGGAACGGCTGAACCAGGATCAGCTGGTACGTGTAACACCGTGGGCGCTTCTTCACTGCTCTCATGCATGTTAAGTGTATTGTTCCTACTCTTTCCATTATTATCCTTCTTAAACATCTTATGATTGCTCTTATTCAATTAAAGTAGATATTGTGTAGGTTTAGAATGTGGCAAAAATAAAAGTCATACGCTATGATAAAAACTCATTCAACCTGAGAACTGTACAATCTCCCCACTCATGTTTGATGCCTATTATTATTGTATTTGCCGTAGACTATATTTGTTCTATTTCCCACCCCAAGGATGCTTTGACAAAGTTTGGGGAAATCACCAACAACCTTGAGTTTGCCCGGGAACTGCAAAAGAACTTCCTGACTTTGGGCCAAGAGGTACACGTCCAGTTCCACATAATCACTGTTTATCGGAAGTTAAATAAGTACTGTTATGTCTTCAACGGAAGATGGATGGAGTAGATGTGTAATTCTGTGGCATTTCACCAATGTTTAAGATGACTGGTTGGTTGCCAGCACGGGCTGATGTCAACACAACCACAGTTGGTCATGTCTTCCGAGCTTAGCGAGTGCAAATGTGTCAACGCATGGTTTCTTAGCCACAGCTGGCCTCGACCACACACACAATGCTAAAGTACGCTTGTAGGCCTTTTCTCTGAGGTCAACGCCTAACTTTGAGCTCTTACTGCGTGCAGGTGAGCAAGGTGGTGAAGAAGTCTGCGAGGAGAGAGCAGCTACAGAGGGACGAGATGGAGCAGCGGAGGTTGAAGATGGTCCTGGAGCTGCAGTTCCTTTTGGACCGGTTGGGAGAGGATGAAGTCAGGCAGGACCTGAAGCGACCCGAAGGCGAGGGTGCCTCTGTGCTCACCGAGGCCGACCTGACGACCCTGGACCGGTTCTACAAGCTGTTGGGACCGGACAGGAACTACGATGTCAGGTGCTACTTGCGCTCAGTGTTGTTGGTTTGCTGGCTTGAGCAGCATGTGCTACTGGGTCCGATACCGTGCTCAGGTGCAGGTCAAATGCTCATACCAGCATAATGCCTAGTTTGAGGCATCATGCACATATCTCGCCCCATTGACTTTGTATTTGGTGTGACCAACTAGTGGCAGTTTTAAGCACTTCGATCTGCAACGCTGTAAACCTAAGGAGAGACCATTTTGCACCAATTGCCATGCAAACAATGAGTGCTGTTGTGTACTACTACAATGTGTACTACTACAGTAGTAATGATACTTGATACTACTCCTGTATTCCATTTCAGCTTTAGCTGAAGCAACATTTTGCGAAATTAGAACACATCCACATTGTGGATGGTTGTCAGGTTTGGTGCTGGTGCTTCTTACAGCCATGTGAACAGGAAGCTCTTGTCTTGCAGGTTGACCGACCAGTACGAGGACGCCTCACTACACCTGTGGGATCTGCTGGAGGGGCGGGACAAGCCAGTTGCAGGAACCACATGTAAGTGTTGTCCATTGACCGCAAATGTGAGAAGCTTTGATGGGCCCCCGGGGTTCCTCCCCCGAACGTGCGTTAAGCGTTTTGCGGGGGTTTAAAGATGTGGGGTCCCAACCGTGTGACTACCGGCCGGCCCTTCGATCGCACGCACGCCTGGCTCCAGCTTGTCTAAATCTGGAGGATTGAATCCTCTTTATAAGTCACTTACATGTAAATGCACAGTGTAATTAGTTTCTCTGCATTCTCATGCAACCCATCCTAGAATTTTTATATACAGCGCCCGGGGAGTAGTGTAGGGGTCTGGTGCCTTGCTCAATGGCACCTCATCATTGCCCAGGTATTTCAAGGACTTCAACCGGCGACCTTCTGGTTCCCAAGCCAAGTCCTTACAGACAGAGCTGTCCTGCCGCCCACGTTTCACCACTGACGCAGACATGCAGGAAGAAGAGCACGGTGCAGATTTTAGTTTTTAGTTTTTTTTTATATTCACTTAAAATAACCTACACAAAACAAAAGGGGCATGTTGAGAAAGGACTTTTTTCAGATTAGTCTTGTTTGATTGCGGATACTCACTGAACAGCCCTTGAGCTTGCAGACATTTGCTGGCGAACCAATTTGCACAACTGAATTTTGCAAATTGTTTGTTAATTTGCATATACTCCCCACATCGTAATGGCACAAAGCTGGTGGGATATGTGGCAAAGTATTCCTTAAAAAATAAACCTAAACTTTAAATAGTGTGCATGTGTCACATTACCATACACAGTAGAGTTCTCAACTTTAATTTGTTATTATTCGTTCATTTATATCATTATTTATAATAATAATATCATATATATATATATATATATATATATATATATATATATATATATATATATATATATATATATATATATATATATATATATATATATAGATATATATATATAGATATATAGATATAGATATATAGATATAGATATATAGAGATATATATAGAGATATATATATATATAGATATATAGAGATATATATATAGATATATATATATATAGATAGATATATATAGATAGATATATATATATATATATATAGATATATATATATAGATAGATATATATATATAGATATAGATATATAGATATAGATATATAGAGATATATATATAGATATAGATATATAGAGATATATATATAGATATATATAGATAGATAGATATATATATATATATATATATATATATAGATATATAGATATATAGATATATATATATATATATATATATATATAGATATATATATAGATATATATATAGATATATATATATATATATATATATATATATATATATATATATATATATATATATATATATATATATATAGCACTCCTAGGCAGTATAGCTCAGGAGGTAGAGAGGTCGCCTCACAACCGAAAGGTCGCTGGTTCGATCCCCCGGCTCGTCCTAGCTAAAATTGTCGAGGTGTCCTTGAGCAAGACACCCTAACCCTAACCGCTCCTGACTGGCTGTCTCCTTGCATGGCTGACTCCGCCGTCGGTGTATGACTGGGTAATGTGAGGACTTTACATGACTTGTAAAGCGCTTTCGATAAAAGCGCTATATAAAAGCCCTTATTATTATTATTATTAATATACAAGTGCACACTTTTTCCAGCACGGTGCTTATGAAGGAGAGTGCGTGAAGAGTTCATGCACCAGAGTGCATTTTATCCACAGGCAGTGTGCCTACTGAACTGCTAGGAGTGCTGCCACTATCATAACATTGTCATCCATATTACATCACACTATCATACTTTTTCTGGACTTTCTGGACTCATTACAGTTACTGCACTGTACTGCACTGTTTTCATGAAGGCTGCTGCACTACTGGCACTTTAAAATGCTTTTTGCACAATTCAACACATATCCATCCATCAGTCACTTTATTGTTCTTTTTGATTGTGTACAGTATTGTTAGAATCTAGTGTTTTTAGGACATTTATACTGTGGGAGGGAATGGGGAGTAAGCATTCCATTGTACTGTACTTCAAAAGTCTTGAATCTTGAATGAAGTCAAGAAGGACATCTCACAGCGTCATCCGTGGACGTCCGCTCGCGATCCGGTCTCTACCATCATCGGTGGTCCCTGATAGATGTGTCGACTGTGTTCCAGACAAGGTGCTGAAGGAGACTCTGGACAAGGTGCTGCTCAGCGGGTACTTTGACCGAGTGCACACACATCAGAACGGAGCGGCTTGTGAGGAGGAGGAGGAGGAGGAAGAGGAGGAGGTGATGGAGGAGGAAGAGGTGGGGGAGGAGCAGCCCCAGACAGTGGAGGAGCCCACCGCAACTCAGGAGCAGCCATCTGAACCTGGTAACCCACCGTAAAACAAAAACACCCCTGACTATGTAGTGGCCTGGCCTCTACAGAGGTTCATTCCTCCTTCAGATCCCTGGATGTTGTTTAAAGGGGTTCTATTACACCAACAGGTGAGTGTGATTAGCCATTTCAGGCAGTTTCAAAATTCCCAATTTTAGTCGCGTGGTAATTTTGATACGGCCTGTAATTGGCTAATCACACTCGCACCTGGTGGTTTAATGAGGCCCCCTGTGTTGAGAACAGCAAAGCCATTAGTTCAAAGCTAAATCCCCAGCACTGTGGCTACCTTCTTTGCTCAGCTCCTTTCTGTGAAAGCTAAGCCGAGTCAGTAGGTGGAATATCCCCAGCGTACTAGGACAGAGACAGAGGGGATATTATAAATGAGGCCCTGCGTCTCTTTCAACACTAAAGGTCCCGTAGCACTCGTTGATATAGTAGGGGTGCTGCTAACCCCCTCGGTCTCCCGGCTCTTCAGTACCAACATGGCTCCCCAATCGTCCCATCTCTAATTGGATAGTTTCATTCCTCACCTCTCCGTCCGTGATGGCCAGTGTGTGGTGAGTGTTCTGGCTCATACAGGCTGTCCTGCATCACACTGTTTCTTGATGAGGTGTCACCCCCCCCCCCCCACACACCCACACCCACTCGCTATGTAAAGCACTTACGGTGTCTAAAAAAGAGCGCCATATCAAATATTAAATGATTTATTTCTTGTCTCATTCCCTTTGTGTCATTTGATCTCTGACTACTGGTTCTTAGGCACAAATCTTTCCATAAGTCCTTGTATTTTCTGGGAATGTCAGCACGGTGCCTGTCCATGTTGGTTTGAAAATTCTTGAGGGGATTTTAGTGAAATTCATTGCTATTTTTCATATTTCGAGTGTGTATGCCTTGTAAATCAGTGGCCCCACGTGCCTCCACGCCTCAACTGTGCCCTAACTAAACCGAACGTTGCTCATACAACGTGTCTTTCCCCCCTCCCAGAAGGAACGGCTACTGAAGAACACATGGATTCTGTTGAAGTGGAAAGTGCCGAGGTGAGCCTGAATAACCTGATATTTACCCCCCCCCGCCTTGTGGAAACACTTTCTATTGAAATGTCGTTGTTGTGGGAAGCTCTTTTTTGTTTGGTTGTGTTTCAGCGTGTTGTCTTGTGTTTTTAAAGTTTGTAAACAGACAGTTCATTCCAGAAACGGCTTACAGCAGTACAGACAAGGACCAAGTGGATGGCTGGACAGTGGAGGCCCAGGTATTGCCTGAAACCATTTTGTTTAACTTATGTCTCTCGTGGATGGTCTTTAAACGGTCCCGTTGACTCGTCTTACTTCTGTTGTGCCTTTTGTCAGATGGTGAATTCCCTACAGCAGCATCAGCAGCCCCTGGCCCAGCTCACTCCGGAGCCCCCCGCCAGCGTGGACCACGACGCCACATGCCCCCCCGCCGACCCCGTCGTACGGAAGCAGGCGGTGCAAGACCTGATGGCACAGATGCAAGGCACCTTTAATTTTATGCAGGTCAGGACAATGCATGCGGGCGCATGCGTACCTCAAACGTGCAGAACCTTTTGGGACACGAGCATGGAGGGAACCGGTCCTTCATACCCATCACGTGTTTCACAGATGACAATGGGTTGAACAATCGTACATACAAACTCAAGGCAGTATTCCAGTCTTCTGAACATTCCAAAAACGGAGGGGCGGGGGTGGATCGTTTGGGCCTCTGGTGATTCCCACCCCTAGAAACAGGGCAGTGTTATTTATTACAAATTCTTACCTGAACAACTCTCTCTCTCTCTCTCTACTGTGTGTTACCAATTAAGTTGACTGAGAATTGCTCAATTGCTCAAAATAAATGGCGAATGGACTGCATTTATGGAAGGCTTTTCAGACCGGTGGCCACTCAAATGCATTACAATTATTGCCTCACGTCCACCCATTCCTATACATATTCATGCGACGACAGTGTTGCCAACCCTGCTACAGCCAGCTTTGTCAGGAGCGAGTTAGGGTTCGGTGTCTTGCTCAGGGACACCTATTGAAACAACCCTATTGATTTTCACTGTTGCAGCTACGTTTTGCAACATTTCTGTCTTGAGCCATTTTCACACATGGCATAGCAATGCCGGAATAGACGGGCCAAGGGACAGTCCAACAGATGGCGGTAATGCGTCTTGAACACAATATTGAACCGTTCCAGACAGCTGCCTATCAATTTCACCCTCTACTCGGACCGAGAGGAGCTCCCTTATATCTCAGTCTGTCCAGTTTCCAGCCATTCTTAAAAGAAAGCAAGAACTTGTTTTTGCAAACTAAATTTGCAGAGATATTCACCCGAAAAAGCATAGGTGCCTTCAGGCGGGACGGTCGTGGATTCAAATCCATCATCATCAGAGTCTTGTTATTGGTTGGTTCACTCTCATATGTGAAACAGTCTTCAGTCAGATGGACATACATCATTTACCTGCTTCTCTGTCACTGCTTTCATCCCACCGGCCGTGCTCAAGAAATGTCAGTAGGTGTTGAGGTGGGAAATTGACGACACAGATTATCCGCCATTTCCATCCCAGTTCTCATTCGCACATGACCCTGTGACGTGTAAGGGACTTTAGCTAGGGGACCCAACCAGGAACCTTCCGGTTGCCAGATACAACCCGCTCAACAAGTTGACCTGAGCAGAGGTAGAGGGGTGCTCCAGGGTGGGCTGTTTACCCAGCTGTCAACGGCATCGCGCAAGTGTTCTACGTCCAATCATGTTGCCATGCAAAACGGTAATGAATTGAAGGTGTAAAAACAACTACACAGACTGGCGTTTTTACAATTCAGAGTCCGTCCCGTTAGGTAGGGTTCCTTTAACCCTCAGCTGTGTTCCGAGTGATTGATACTAGCTGCTGCTGCTGCTCGGATAAATTATTATAAAGAAATAAAATAAAAAAATGTAATCATCCATAAAACTGCCAAAGGCAATGTATTCATCCAACCGCCCAACCCTACCGTCAACATAGCTTAACCCGTGATGCGACTTTTCCCTTTACACCCGTCTAGGACTCCATGCTGGAGTTTGATGGACATGCCCTGGACCCGGCCATTGTGTCTGCTCAGCCCATGAAGCCGGGGCAGACTGTGGACCTGCAGCTGATGGGCTGTGTTTCAGGTGAAGACACGTTCACCTGAGCCAACATGTATCTGTCATCGTGTTGCAGGGAAATATGAGCAAAAAATATAATGAAGAAAATATTTATGCATAGATGCTTTTGATCCCACTACATATTCCCGCCACAATAATGCTGCCTGGTGTTAAATGCATCCTTTGCTTTATTTTTTTAACTCTTTTTTTGGTTCTGAACAGCCCATTCAGAGTCCCGGCTTCCCCAGTCCACCACCGTTTGTGGACCACTGGACTCGTCACAAGTGAGTACACAAGATGAAGGCCCATCTCCCACTCTAAATCATAGCTCAGTGTTGGTACACAATACATGGCTTCTCCCACCAGAAGTCCCAGTCTACCTCCCTTAAAGCCCCCCCCCCCCCCCCCCCTAATCCTCATCCTCATCCTTTGCCAGCCTCCTAACACAACACAATCCTGCTCCCAGAGGAGCGCACCAGCCCCACCCAGGTAGCGCCTTGGCCTGGGGTGCGGCAGACCTCTGGTCTGATGTGTGTTGCATGTGCTCGTGACTGCGTTACAGCATGACGTTAGGATGAGGTGCGTCGTCCTCCGTCAGATGTGTCTGGAGGCCCATTAACTGGTTGTGTCCCCCCCCCTCCTCCACCCTTCCTCACTTCTCTTCCATCCCCCTTCCTCCTCATGCCTTCCCAGGCCTCGCTGTCTCGTTCACCTGAGCAGTGCCCTGCCCCATCCTCCCTGCCCTCCGCCTTCCCACCTGTGTCCAACCCCACCCACAGTGGAGGCACCAATGTCAATGCTGCACCATTCCAGTCCATGCAAGCGGTAGGCTGTATGTGTATGTATAGGCCCCAGCGGTAGGCTGTATGTGTATGTATAGGCCCCAGCGGTAGGCTGTATGTGTGTAGGCCCCAGTGGTAGGCTGTATGTGTGTAGGCCCCAGCGGTAGGCTGTATGTGTGTAGGCCCCAGCGGTAGGCTGTATGTGTATGTATAGGCCCCAGCGGTAGGCTGTATGTGTATAGGCCCCAGCGGTAGGCTGTATGTGTAGGCCCCAGCGGTAGGCTGTATGTGTATGTATAGGCCCCAGCGGTAGGCTGTATGTGTATAGGCCCCAGCGGTAGGCTGTATGTGTAGGCCCCAGCGGTAGGCTGTATGTGTGTATGTGAAGGCCCCAGCGGTAGGCTGTATGTGTATGTAAAGGCCCCAGCGGTAGGCTGTATGTGTATGTATAGGTCCCAGCAGTATACTGTATTTAAAGGCCCCAGCGGTAGGCTGTATGTGTGTAAAGGCCCCAGCGGTAGGCTGTATGTGTGTAAAGGCCACAGCGGTTGGCTGTATGTGTATGTATAGGCCCCAGCGGTAGGCTGTATGTATGTATATACCCCAGCGGTAGGCTGTATGTGTATGTATAGGCCCCAGCGGTAGGCTGTATGTATGTATAGGCCCCAACGGTAGGCTGTATGTATGTAAAGGCCCCAACGGTAGGCTGTATGTGTGTATAGGCCCCGGCGGTAGGCTGTATGTATGTATAGGCCCCAGCAGTAGGCTGTATGTATGTAAAGGCCCCAGCGGTAGGCTGTATGTATGTATAGGCCCCAGCGGTAGGCTGTATGTATGTATGTATGTATAGGCCCCAGCGGTAGGCTGTATGTATGTATAGGCCCCAGCGGTAGGCTGTATGTATGTATGTATGTATAGGCCCCAGCGGTAGGCTGTATGTATGTATGTATGTATGTATAGGCCCCAGCAGTAGGCTGTATGTATGTATAGGCCCCAGCGGTAGGCTGTATGTGTGTATGTATAGGCCCCAGCGGTAGGCTGTATGTGTGTATGTAAAGGCCCCAGCGGTAGGCTGTATGTGTCTATGTAAAGGCCCCAGCGGTAGGCTGTATGTGTCTATGTATAGGCCCCAGCGGTAGGCTGTATGTGTATGTATAGGCCCCAGCAGTAGGCTGTATGTGTGTATAGGCCCCAGCGGTAGGCTGTATGTATGTATGTATGTATAGGCCCCAGCGGTAGGCTGTATGTGTGTATAGGCCCCAGCGGTAGGCTGTATGTATGTATAGGCCCCAGCGGTAGGCTGTATGTGTGTATAGGCCCCAGCGGTAGGCTGTATGTGTGATAAGGCCCCAGCGGTAGGCTGTATGTGTGATAAGGCCCCAGTTGGTAACCATATTCAATGATTTTCCTAAATTTGCATTTTTGAGCCCAATCTTGAAGGACATGGCTGGCATTCTGTTATTTCCAACATTTCCTAATGAATCTTTCAAAAGCTAATGTTCTTGCCCTGCACAGAACTATTGTGTGTATGTATGTATGTATATTCATACACATATGCAGAGTTGTGCTGTAGACTTAAAACGGGCCGTACCTACAATGATTTCCCATTGTTTAGTCCCACGCTGATTTAAAATGTTATGCGGCTGAAGTTTGCTCTATATTACGGTCCTGTTTATGTTCCCCTCTTCAATGAGTGCACATGGTTGTCCTGGTTACCCTGTGTTCGTCACACTGCTAGGCGGATATGAGATTCAAAGCATAATGGAAGACGGTGTATTGCCTCAGCCGGGGTGTGCCTGGACACGCGGGGTGTAACGTGTCTTGTTGTTTGTCTCCCCCCCCCCCCCCCACCCACCCTGTATCAGGTATTCAACATGAACGCTCCTGTTCCCTCTGCCGGCGATGGTCCGGTGGAGCCGCTGAAGCAGCCTGCCCAGTTCCCTAGTGGCTACGCACAGGGCTTCAGCGGCCCTGTGGGGGTCGGAGACACGGGGGACCAGGCAGACATGCCGCAGGATGCTCTGCAGTCAGGTAAGGGGAGTCCTCCAGGCCAGGACTGCTGCTGTCGCACCTCCCTCCCTCCCTCTTATTGAAACAATGGACCCGAGTGTGTTAAGATTATGTCGTTTTTATATTTTAAAAAGTTACACAAACTGAGCAATAATGTAAACTCACTTAAGTCAAACCCAAGAGAAAAGGTGGAAAACATTTTTCGATCTTTTGGAAATAGTGAATTGGTTCGGGAATAATGGAAGATGCCATTCACGATTCTTCCCGTCAATCCGTTGGTTTTCTTCCGTAACCTCCCTACTGAGCGCATTCCCCCTTGTTTCCGTGTGTGCAGTCGTTGGTGGATTCCAGCCCCATGACCCGGCCCTGTCCCAGCCAGGGGCCCTGTCCCAGCCAGGGGCCCTCCAGCAGACGGCCACGCCCACGGGCTTCCCTCGCTCGGCCCAGCCCTTCTACAACGGCCGGGGGATGCCCAGGGGCGGGCCGCGAGGAGGCCGAGGCATGGTCAACGGCTACCGGGGAGGAGCCTCCAACGGGTTCCGGGGTAGGTTTGAGCATCGGTCGGCAACGCAGAAACATTATCATTATAACTGACTAGCGGATGACGCTGCCACCAGCCTGTAACATGGCTGCTTGCTCCTCCTGAAGACAAGAACACAGGTTGATGAGGTTCCGGTTTATTGCAAGAGTTTGAATAATAGTGAACAGAGCAGATGGTACATGCTAGAGCGCTCTCTTTGCGTTTGTGTGGTGGAGGCCGTTTTAACCTGTGGATCTTGATTAACAAGGACCCACAGGTCTGCAGCCTCACCGGTCCAACTCAGGCTAGGTGAGACTGCTTAAACCAGCCACCAACCAAACACACTGACGCATACAACTATATGATTTTGACATTTCATTTCTTTCTCGCTCTTTCTTAAGGTGAAGGCTACCGCCCTCCTTTCTCAAATGCGCCCAACAGCGGGTATGGCCAAAACCAATTCAATACGACTCGAGATTACCCCAGCAGTACCTACCAGCGGGTAAGCACTCAAGCTACTGGAAGTCATTGGGTGATTGCATGTTTCTCCCGCTCACAACTTGAAACCAGTATGATGGGCAAAGATTGGACTGGCCATCAACCAGGAGGACTAGGTGTGTGTGTTTTTAAAGTGTTTTGTATTGCAGGAGGGTTACCAACCAGGCTACAAGCGCGGTGCCGCCCAGGGAGCCAGAGGCAGCCCCCGAGGTAGCGTCCAGGCCATGCGCTCCTGAAGAGGACCTCCCTCTCTCCTCCCTCCCTCTCTCCTCCTCCCTCCCTCTCTCCTCCTCCCTCCCTCTCTCCTCCTCCCTCTCGCTGCCTCCTCCTCCCTCCCTCTCTCCTCCTCCTCCCTCTCTCCTCTCCCACTCTCCTCCTCCCTCCCTCCCTCTCTCCTCCTCCCTCTCTCCTCCTCCCTCCCGCTGCCTCCTCCTCTCCCCCTGTGGATCCATCGTCCCCTGAACATTCACAGTATATGAATGTCGTCCCCAGCTCACTTTTCTAACATTTTATTTTTCATTTGTTTCTCATTGTGATCTTCTTTTTCTTTCTCTCCTTTTTATTATCAGAGTGGAGTCGGCTTTGGTATATGTAGATACTCTTTAAGGTTTTAACACGGCCGACTCTGAGCTTCACAGGATTTCTGAATCTTATCAGCTGGGGTCTGGGTTGTTTGAAACAAAACAAAAATAGATATTCCTGTAAACTTGAAAAAAAAAAAAAAGATTTCATTAATTTATTTTTTGTACAAAATTAATGCAAAAAATACCCCCGTCCCGCCCCTCCCCCCTGTCCCTCCGTCACTGTCAGTCCGCTCTCATGAGAAATTATCTTGTCTTTAAATGCCCCTAAACGGTCGGCCGCTTTTTAATTTTACTTCCTCCTTTCTTTTTTTTCTTTTCTTCGTTCCCTTTTCCTCATCTTAACACGATCACCTCTTTGTAAGCTGATGTCATAGGTTCGGAGATGTTTTCAATAAAGATGTGTTGTATTAGTTTTTCTTTTGGTTTCGATGAATGAAAAGTCGTGACACTAGTCAATACACATGCACAAGCTGTACATGTGTGCACCAACAAACAAGTCCATACTTGAATTACAACAATGTAAAAACAACTCTGTTTATCTAACAGAACGTCACATTGCTACCAGCTAGTTATTCTTTTCTCCCAGAGAATCTAAGTCTGGAGGATTAAAGCCTCTTTGTTGGTCACATGTTCACACAGTGAAATGTTTCTCTGCGTTTAACCCATCCTAGTATGAGGAGCAGTGGGCAGCTGTTGTGTATATACAGCACCCAGGGGGAGCAGTGGAGGGGTCTGGTGCCTTGGTGCTCAAGGGCACCTCAGCAGTGCACCTAGGTGTTTAGGGGACTTGAACCGGCGACCTTCCGGTTCCCCAAGCCAAGTCCCAACCGACAGCCATCCTGCCGGACACTATACTGACCATGTTTTTGAGAACATGGTTATCCTTTTAATATGAAACACAAGCATTACTTGTGTCCATTTGCAGCTAAAATGACCCGACCAAAATATCCACCTGGTCGCTGCTCACCGCTTGACGGTTGCTGGGCGGATTTACGGATTTATTTAAGCTGCAGACGCCAAAATTCCTCACCAGGCCAAAGCCACTTTATTTCAATTGTACAGCAAACAATCTCCAATTATCCAGCAATTCTGAGAGACGTGGGACAAAACTTAATTACATTCTTTCAGAAACATGGCACAATCGCAATAATAAAGACTTAAAGGGGGAAATTTAAAATGTGGGTTAGTCCAGTGGTTCCCAAACAAACCAAAGATGCTCGGACAGATTTGCGTGCAGTCCTAAAGAATTGATTTAGAACGTGGTCTTACACAGAAGTGCAACGGCAAATCTAAATGGGAACAAGCCACCTTTACGATATCACATCATTTATAGTTACCCTCACCGCGGCCCGTCATAACTCCCGCCCCCCAGTTTGGGAACCACTGGGTTAGACTTTACTTGCTGAATGTGGTATGAACAGTCAACATGTGTTTGCCATGGTCATGTTTTACCCCATCTAGAGAAAACCACATCAGCGCTTGCTAACTAACTCCCATTGGCTGAAAGAAAAAAAAAATTACACAAGCAAACCCACAGTTTCAAATCTGATCAGGAAAGGACTTTACTTCTTTATCCTGAAGACTGACTTATAGACCCGAATACCATCAAGGATATTACTCCCCTTAAGAGCTAAACTATACCTAATCAAACATTAAGATTCAAAATCATAACTTAACGTAATAACGACCATGGTCAACCTGCTCCAGTGTTCAAGTGAACACTGAAAGAACAATCTCTCCCATGAGCATCTGCAGCCGTTGTAAAGCTGTACATGAAACCGTAAGCCATTCAGCACAGTAACACCATGTGATGGCCAATGGCTTTTGGTCTGTAAATAGTATCAAAATGGGAGCTTTTGGGTAGAACAATTCTGAAAGGTGGTTTTTAAATTCTCAATGGTTGTCAAACGACCACAGGAAAAGCCAACACATTTTTAGGATCGCACATCTGTCTGTTTGCAGGCATTTAATTTTTTTTATTGTCATCCGATCACAATCCATGGGGGGTTGCGGTTCTCCTGTAAACATTGGTATAAAATGCCTGAAAAGGGGACACTCAGGCAGCATCTTTGCATTGGGTTTTGGAATTGATTTTGTAGTCACGGGTAGGTCCTCTGAAGTCCTCGATCGGGGGGGGGGGGGATGCCCAAGCAGCTCAGATAAAAAGGTGTCACGTATACCAAGGGACCGCAAGTATGCACACTGGGATCGCGGTGCTACAAAAACAGGACTGGGGCGGGAGGGGGGCACGAGAGACTAGTCTTTAAATCACCGTCCTGTTCCCATCTGCCGGCCAGCAGAAGGAAGTAGCAGCTTTTTTAAGGTGAATTGGGATGGCCCTGCTGGACCTCTTGGTGCCCCGGGGGCAGATGGTGCCGTGTCTGGGGGAGGCCGTGCTGCTCCTGGTTCTGAGCTGCTCTGTCCGGGTGGGCCTGCAGAGGGTCTAGGTGGTCCTGGGGTGGGACGTGGAGCTCCTGAGGTATGGCTTGGTGGCCGGGAGGTAGTGCGTTGGCCTCTCTGTGGACCTCTGGAATATCATTTCCTACGACTGCAGAGGAAAGAAGGAAGAAATACAGGGGTGATTCACGTGTGACTGTGTATTGTGGAAGGTGAAATAGATACATTACATCTCACTCACTTTGAACCTCTGGAGGGGGTTCTACTTTCAGGGTTTTCAGACGTTCCATATGTTCAACGGCCTGGCAATGGCAGAAAAAAAGATTAGGATTCAGTTCTGCGGTCTGCAGGTGGACGAGCAGGTGGACGATGAACACGCAGCCCTGCGGCGTACCTGCTGCAGCTCCACCTTCTGGGCGTTGAGTTGCTCCTGTTGTTTCTCCAGCTCGTCCCTCTGCTTCTGGAGGTCCACGGCCTTCTGGTGGAGGTCCTCCTCCTGCTGCACCAGGTGCTCCTCAAACTCCTTCATCTCCTCGTCTGTGTAGGCCTGGTTCTGCTCCAGTGTCTGGGACAGGCCGGGAGGTTACCAAAACCCTCTATATACCCATCATCATGTGCATCATATACTGATGATCATTGAAGATGTTTTCATATTCATTTATAATAAATAAATATCTTAAAATCTGATAATAATTGACAATGAAATGTCTTATATTTGGTCTCACCTCCCAACTATCTGGCTCTAGGAATTCCTTTTTCTTTGTCGCAATCAGAAATTCCTCCAAGGAGACCAGTCGGTCCTTGTTGGTGTCCACCTGGGAAAAATAAAATACCCCCGTGAGCACAGGAGCGGCTGGTCCAGAATCCACAATGAGCAGCAGCCGGTGACCAGGAGCCGCGCACTGAACTCACCTCATTCATAACGTGCTCCCTCATGCGGAGCCTCTCCTCCTCCATCTCCACCATATCGTCCTCCTCATTGGTGGGGTCATAAATCTTCTCCAGCTGAAATCAAAGAGTGAGACTGAACGATGCTTTCTTTAGATTCCTGCAGAGACCCGCTTGTATGCACGCTCTCCTCCTCCTCCTGTATACGGCTGCGAGATTGTACCTCTTTGGTGAAAAGAGCCTCCAGTTCTTGCTCATCGAAGAAGCCATCGCCATTGGAATCTGTAACATCCAAGGACAAAAGGTCATGTGGATACTTAAGACCAAATTCATGTCAAGTCCAAAAAATGTATTTAAAAAACAAAAAGGGGAAATTAAGAAAGAATGTTTTACCGTGAAGCTTGAAGAAGGTCTTTGGGTCAAAATCATCGGGGTCCAAGCCATCCCCTTCCTCCCACACCTCTTTCAGCTGGTTTTGGCTGCCCTACACACAAAGGAATAGGTGTGTTTTGCTCTGTCCCAACCACACATTCACGTTAGACATATCCTTGCTCTGGGTAGGTCAAGGGCACTGGAAAGGCTAAATTACACGTCTCGTATGCAAAAATCTGCAAAGAACCACATACTCAGAAACGTGCACACGCCCCTTTTGGCGGTCACAGACCTATGCATATGTCCTCCCAAAGGTTAGCAACGCACAGCCCTTCTCTGCGAGGGTTTGCGTCAAGTTATCGCTGACTGTTCCATATTCTAGATGAATTTCAGCAGTAAATTTGAATGATTTCCCCAACTGGTTTTTCACATTTATGTGCATTCATCACTTATGTGCATTTGGGGTGGAAAACGCTATACTGCCCCCTTGTGTACGCGTTTAAAGAGACACGCAAAGTAGAAACGCTGCTCTGCAATGATCCGCGCCTCGAGGATCTTGGAGAATGTTCTGTATGCAGAACTGTCAATCCAGCTGAACCCGTCACAGTACTAGGGGCACCGGTACATTCCACAGGTTAGGGCCTCCTATTAGTCTACCATGCATGTCTTAAGAGTGTCTGAAAGTGCTAGGAAATGACACGGTGTGGGGGAGACGTTAGACTTAGAGAGACGATGGGAGCAGCTCTTACTGGGTGGTTGATTTTGGGGTGGGCTGCATGCTTCTTCTTCATTTCGTCATAGTGCTCCTCCTCCTTCTTCCTCCCGTCCTCGTCCAGGGTCTTCAGGTGCTCCTGCCGGTCGTGCTCCTTCGTCATTTCATACTTCTTGAACTCCTCGTGCCGCTCCTTGTCGAAATTCTCCAGGTCATTGGTCGCCTTGATTGTATAGAGTGGTTTGCACAAAGTATGTCAGCGTAATTATCAACTCTGAATAAATTGTAAAATGTAAGGGATGCCGTAATGGATCCGTCGGCTATTAGCGGGTGAAATGCTACATGAGAACACTTCTTCGCTGGCGGAGAAATGGCCTCGTCTTGCGTGTTCTGTAAAAGGATCAATAAACAACACTTACTGATCTGATTAGACGGTCCAGGTCCTCCACTTCAAAGGTGTGTGGGTTCATGTGATTCAGGTACTCAAACTGCTTCAACAGAGCCTGGTGATCCACCGCGATGTCTGTTCAGTGAAGAATCATTGTACAGTAAGACAACAGCTGCAGTGAACATCTCGCTGTTCAAACATATGTTGAAATGCTGTGTACTCATGAGCAAAACCACTGTGTAACATTTCAGATAAAACATGAAGGCCTAGTCAATCCTAACACTGGTCAATAGCCAAATGGAAAGAGACAGTTTATTGCCCAATGAAAGGCGTCGTTACTTCATCTCTCTTTATATATTATAATACATCATATGTATTGAGTGAGAACACAGCCGCCAAACCTCTGCAGTGTTACACTTGGTTTCACTTGTTTTTCCACTGACTGGCTCAGATTGTTATACGTGTTTGACAACATTATGGAAAGGATCTCTACCGAGAAAGTCATTTCCTGACTGTTAACTTTTACTTCATCCTTTTGTTATTGTGTCTAACCAAGTCTCACAAAATATCTCACATTGTCTAAATCAGCTCAATATTCAGACAGGACTTCTGTTAGATAACACTAAGCTACGCTTGCTGTAGTCCAACTGTGGGGATCCTTTCCAGAATGTTGTCAAACACTTCTACAATCTGAGCCCGTCAGTGGCACAAACAAGTGTGAAACAATGTGTTACAATGCAGACGTTTGGCGGCTGTGTTCTCACTCAATACAAACACCTTTCACTGGGCACAAAAACAGTCTATCCACCCGGCTGTTGACCAGAAGATATTCATTGATGGGCGCAATTGCCCCTTAAAGGGTTACAATGCAGACGCTGCCAAGCATTCTCACTCATTACTGGACTAATAAAAAAGTGTATGCCTGTTTGCGTGCGCTGCCTCATCATTATAGACGTTTACTGAGTGTATGAGGATGTTTGAGGATGTAAAGTGTGTCCAGTAAGCAGCCTTGGGTACCGTTTCCTCCTTCCAGGTCCTGCTTGGCCTTAATCAGTGTCCGCAGGCGGCTCACCTCCTGCCTCTTCAGCTCGTCCAGTTTGGTTCGGACATGGTGACTCACAAAGTCCAGCTCCTTGGCCAGTTTGCCTTGCTGTGGGGGGGAGGGGGGAAATCGGAAGACATCACGTTTGAATTAATTATATATAATGTATACCTCTATTATATATACCCCTGCTCACTACCTGTTGACACACACACACACACACACACACACACACACACACACACACACACACACACACACACACACACACACACACACACACACACACACACACACACACACACACACACACACACACACACACACACACACACACACACACACACACACACACCACACACACACACACACACACACACACACACACACACACAGTACTTGTGCTGTGCATTGACAATAAATTGTAATCTAATGGAATAAATAACATAGTGCTGAAGCGACCCCGTTTACCTTTATGTCTTCCATGTCAGTGTTGTGGAGCTTCTCCCTGAAATGCTGGTCTTTTTCGAGGAAGTCGATGACCTCCCGGAGGTAGCGGTCATAGTGGAGTCCGGTGTCCTGTGGGGGACATGAGTCATTCAATTTAAAAGTCAAACAACGCGTAGCTTAAGGACTCCACAGCAGACCACTTTCTGATCTAGTAGACCGGATGCCTGCATTGTCATTACAAACTCTTTCTTCTTTCATCATTTGCTGCAAAGCAAAGTATAGACTGTTTTCAAAATGTGTCAGGTAACCACATGCTGCATTTGAAGTCAGTAAGGGCTGTGTGTGTAAGGGCTATACAACATGTGTGTCTGTCTGTCTGTGTCTGTCTGTCTGTGTCTGTCTGTGTGCAGCAATGTGGCATGGATGGAAGCTCATAATCTTGGTTTGGTCTCATAGAGCCCCATTACTCCTGGCATTAACATGCGTTTTAGGAAATGGATAACAATCGTTTATCGCCAAACGGCATGCTTGCAACACATTCATATCCCATTTCCCAAGGGCATTTGTGCATTTGTGTGGCGTGTGTGTGTGTGGTTGATAGCTGATTCCTGCAGCCTTATCCAACCCCCAGAGGTGGAGTAATCTTACTCAGCATTGAGTAATCAAGCACACACAGTTAAGAGGAAATTCTGCTCTGGCTGTAACATCTTGCCAAAATAAACTTATTTAACAACCTCCACCTCCACCATCCCGTGCATTGGGGGAGCTCAGCAAAGGCTCATTCTTACCTACTAGACCAGTGGTCTAGGCTCAACTGGCCTAGCCTCAGGACCCACATGTGTCATTAGTCATTAAGTCACCACCCAAAAATGGTAAAAATATCAACAATGTTTCAAAACATTGAGTGAACAAAAGGCTGCCACAATTGGGGCTAAACTCAATGAAACGGTCAGCCATCAAAACACAAATTAAGATTGAAACATCTGTTTATTTATGGGCTTATTTTCAAAACATATACGGTTTGGCATATGTTCTGCGACCCCCTCAAAATGCCCTCACGTCCCACTTATGGATCACGACCCACCAGTTCAGAACCACTGCACTCGGCAACTTATACGTTTTTTTTAAAAGTGTGAACTGACTTCGGCTGTACGCACTACACGATGCAGGGCCGCTGATGTGACCTCTACTGCCCGGTTATCACTACACGATGCAGGGCCGCTGATGTGACCTCTACTGCCCGGTTATCACTACACGATGCAGGGCCGCTGATGTGACCTCTACTGCCCGGTTATCACTACACGATGCAGGGCCGCTGATGTGACCTCTACTGCCCGGTTATCACTACACGATGCAGGGCCGCTGATGTGACCTCTACTGCCCGGTTATCACTACACGATGCAGGGACGCTGATGTGACCTCTCCGTTACCCGCCTTCTCTGAAAACTCGCCAAACCTCCCGAGAAGGTGGCAATGAGAGCTACGGTGGAGCGGTCCATACACGTCACCTAGCACTCTCTATTTTTCTTACCCCTTTGTTTGTAGAACTTGTTGAATGCACACTGAACAGTACACCACCAGGTCGGTCCCCTTTTCTTCCACTTGACCTCACATCCCATTGGCTATTCTTAACCTCAAACCCCATTGGTCGTTCTTAAGTTTAAATCTCATCTAACCGGTTTGAAAAAAAATAAAGAAGAAGACGGGGGCAGCAATGATGGTCGGTAGTGGAGCCCAGCGGAGGACCAGGGAGGCAGCGCGGCAACCACAGAGAGCAGCCATCTGCAGCTAGCAGCCCCTGGAACCAGCCCAGATCCAGCCCCAAGACCCCATGCTCTGGGAGGGAGATCGGGACAATGTATCTTCGCCCTGGTAGAGGACGGTGCAACGGAGGGCTTTTCGGGGCCCTCCGTGGTGCCGCCACTGTGGAGCCTCACCCAGCAGCCCCAGGGATGGAGGAGGAGGGGCGGGGGGTGCCTTGATTATGAGAATAATCAAGGCACACAGGTTCACCTGTCAGCAATCCCATCACACGCTTACGCAGCGTTTAACACCTGCTCTGGATGTACGGTCGCCAATGTTCCATTATACTGGTTTGACAACTTCCTGTAAAAGCCTACTAGATTCAACATTCAAGATGATTTATATTGCCAAGTACAATGGAATGCTTACTCCATATTCCCTCCCGCAGTAGGAATTTCCTACAACAATACTTTACTATAAACAACACTATATACTACCTATGATATGCTAACATACAAGTGGGCTGCAGCAAGAAAATGCAATAATCTAACATATAATCTAATAATTTAACACTTATGAGGTTATAAAAAGGCCAGACATGGAGCCTGATACCATCTGCATAGGAGGAGATATTGCCGTTGACAGAACCAAGAACAACCCAAGACAAGTGTAGAGGTTCTGTAGAAGATCTCTGAACAAAGAGTTGATCCGTGTGTGGGGGCTCAGGACTAATGGTTCGTTCCCGTCGAGTATGACATTCTCAGGGACCGTCTTCTAACCATGAAATAAAACCCACTTAGTCCTTTTTCCGACCATCATTTATGGCGTAATCAGAAGCAAAGGTCAGGTGCAACGCAAACAGTACAAAAAAGGACGGTCGTCCAAAAGGTTGTTCCACGAGCTTTAGTTTGCCATTTATCTTCCAAATCCACCTGTTTAACGTTGAACAGACACATCTGTGAGTTTGGGAGAAAACGCTGTACCTTTGTATCTTTGATCCGTTGATAATACACATTTTTGTATTCATTTATTTGCTATCTTGGCCGTCTATTATGTCATCAGCGTGGATATAGTGTGTCGTTTACAAACCAGTGGAAGCAGCAGCAAGTCTCACCAGAGGTAAGACTCACCATCACCTCCTTGTCCCTAATGCTGTAATAACATAATAACACTTGTTCTTACCACGTTGGCTTGGGATTCGTCTGCTACTTTGGGCTCTGGTTCCACGACAACGGTCTTGTCCATGCTGATCGGCACT
>CM051000.1:212500-242500 GCA_027704905.1 Muraenolepis orangiensis | reverse complement strand
GTAAACAATTCTATATGTGTATATATATACTGTATATGTATTATATTATCAATAAAAAAATCTAAAATAAGTATATTAGTTAAATAAATATTGCATTAATATAGGCTATATCTACATGCAGTCATCTGAAGTAGTCTTTGAAATCACAGCAAACAATGCACAATTAAATTAAATCATTTGAAACTGGTTGGTTACTGTTTGTTTGTTTTTTACTGTGATTTTCTATAGCTTGCAGTCACGTTTCCATCCTACAACACTAACAACCCAGAGGTCCATGGTCTGGGGTGGCGGTGTGTGTGTGTGCGTGTGTGTGTGTGTGTGTGTGCGTGTGCGTGTGTTTGTGGGGGGGGGGGGGTACACTCTGTCTGTGTGTGTGTGTGTGTGTGTGTGTGTGTGTGTGCAACACCCTATTTGCCGCATTCTATCTTCTGTGTTCTTGCGTGGGGAGCTCTTCTTCTTATGGCTTATGGTTTCTGAGCACTGTCTGTTGTCTTGAAACGTGGGACGTGCAGCAGCAGCAGCAGCGGCGGTGGTGGTGATGGTGGTGGTGGTGGCAGCCCCCCCCACCTCCCCTCCCCCCCCCCCTCCCCACCCCTCCCCTCCCCTTGCCTTATGCCCGACCCGCCGAGCTGAGCTGAGGAGCATGGGAAAACACACGCACCCAAGTTTCGTCTACCCCTTTAATACTACTACTAGTAGTCAGCCCTAGCGGTGACCGGTGGCCACCCTGGAAAAGTCTGGGAAGAAGGCGATGTGATCAAAAAAAGCTCCGAGTCCGAGTCCGAGTCCGAGTCCGAGGCGGAGATCATGGCGGCACCGCTCGCCCGGGACACTTTACCTGATCACTGGTCCTACGGAGTGTGTCGGGATGGCCGGGTATTCTTTATCAAGTGAGCGAGCGGTTTATTGTATTTGTACGTCTGGTGTCCGGGAGATTGGTGTGTGTGTCGGGAGGCTTTGTTTTTTCTTCGTCCGTAACAGGTGTCTCTCTCTCTCTCTCTCTCTCTCTCTCTCTCTCTCTCTCTCTCTCTCTCTCTCTCTCTCTCTCTCTCTCTCTCTCTCTCTCTCTCTCTCTCTCTCTCTCTCTCTCTCTCTCTCTCTCTCTCTCTCTCTCTCTCTCTCTCTCTCTATGTCGCTCTCTCTTGCAGCGATACAACTCGCACTACTACTTGGTTACATCCTCGGACGGCCGAGCCTGTCAACTCCGGACACATGATACGATCAGGTACACACTACACACTCCTACACACTCCTACACACACCCTGTTGTTGTTCCCGATGACCTCGAAACCAGTTGTGTGTTGTGTGTGTGTGTGTGTGTGTGTGTGTGTGTGTGTGTGTGTGTTATGTGTGTGTGTGTGTGTGTGTGTGTGTATGTGTGTGTGTGTGTGTGTGTGTGTGTGTGTGTGTGTGTGGGTGTTCTGTGGGTGTGTGTGTGTGTGTGTGGGTGTTCTGTGTGTGTGTGTGGGTGGGTGTTCTGTGTGTGTGTGTGTGTGTGTGTGTGTTCTGTGTGTGTTCTGTGTGTGTGTGTGTGTGTGTTCTCTGTGTGTGTGTGTATTTGTGTGTTCTCTGTGTGTGTGTGTGTGTGTGTAAACATTCAATCGCTGTTTGTTCGTGTGATAGATTTACCAAGAGGATGGGAGGAAGGATTCACGGACGAAGGGGCGAGCTACTTCATCAAGTGAGTGGCTGGCTTTGCTTTGCTTTGTTTGATCCCCAACGTAGTCGTGTTGTGTTGTTTCCAACACTACAGTACCTGTCTGACTGTGTGTGTGTGGTGTGTGTGTGTGCGCGTAGTGTGTTGCTTTGATTTGATTCGGGGGGGGGGAGGAGGGGGGTAGACCAATGCAACGGATTTGCGACTTGAACATATAACTTGGGAAATGGGGAACCTCAGACTAATTCACATTCCCGATTAATTTACTATAACAGTTATATCCCTTTTTGAGACACACACACACGCACGCAAGCACGCAAGCACACACACACACACACACACACACACACACACACACACACACACACACACACACACACACACACACACACACACACACACACACACACACACACACACACACACACACACTGCGGACTGTTTATATATATATATATAACACTTGCCGTCTTCTATCCATGTGGTTAGGTTGTGTGAGGAGAAAAGCTATTAAAATTCAGCTCACATCTGCTATGCAGGACCTCCATGCTCTCCATTAGATAGGTGTGTGTGAGTGTGTGTGTGAGTGTGTGTGTGAGTGTGAGAGTGTGAGTGTGTGTGTGAGTGTGTGTGTGAGTGTGTGTGAGAGTGTGAGAGTGTGAGTGTGTGTGTGAGTGTGAGTGTGAGTGTGAGAGTGTATTTGAGTGTGAGAGTGTTTGAGTGTGAGTGTGTTTGAGTGTGAGTGTGAGTGTGTGTGTGAGTGTGAGTGTGTGTGTGAGTGAGAGTGTGTATGTGTGTGTGAGTGTGTATGTGTGTGTGAGTGGGTGTGTGAGTGTGAGAGTGTGAGAGTGTGTTTGAGTGTTTGTGTGTGCTAATGATGGACAGGGAGAACATACAAAAGTGAAAGTGAAACAGAAACAGAGCAGAGCTTGGGGTGTTTGAACCACATGGTGACAGAGATGTATGATTCAATTTCATTCATGCAGCGCAGAGGGCATTGAAAGGGTTTTGAAAGTCACTCAAATGGATGTTGGTTTTGGCAGTGTGTGCGGGGGCCAAGCATGTACGCACGTAGTTGTTTTTATGTTGATTGTTATTGCCTACAAGGACTGACTGACTAACTGATGAATGACATACCTCCATCATTCTTAGAAATTGTGTTCCGTATTGCTGCAGCGTTGAGTCAATGCCACGTGTGTGTTCGTCAACGAGTCTTATTGTAAAAAGTGAAATATAATAATTATTCAAATTTGTCAGCAGTGTACAGCACAAGTACAGTGAAGGGAATTTCTCTGCATTTAACCCATCCTAGTATTAGGAGCAGCGCTCAGCTATTTATACTGCGCCCGGGGAGCGGTTAAGGGTTAAGGGTTAAGGGTTAAGGGTTAAGGGTGTCTTGCTCAAGGACACCTCAACAGTTTTTTGTTGTTGTTGTTAGGAGCCGGGGATTGTGAGGCGACAGGCTCTACCTCCTGAGCTATGACACTTCACTTCACACCGCCCAAATATGAATCCCAAGTAATGTAACAGTTGTAACACTTCTACTGTAGCTCCTACGTGGAGCATAGCAGTGTCCAGTGACCACCATCGTACTGCAGCCAACTCACTCACTCTGGAGACATGCATTCCTTTGGTGGAAGCTGGATAATAGCGAATTAGCATAAGCCCGTCCCACTGTGGTGTGTTTCAGGTCGCCCGAGTGCCCGAGCACGGACCCCCTTTCACTTGCTCCATTTGTCCCACACACAGAAGGCCTGTATTGAAGGCTTTTATTTATTTATTTATTTATTTATTAAATAGGTATTGGAATGCCTCGTTGTCTTTCTGATGTTGGGAGTCAGCAAATAGCGGCTGTTTGTTCAAATATTTATAGTATACGATTTTATTTGCTGAAGGAGTCACGGAGTTTACCTGCAAGCAGTTCATTGGTGCATGCAATGGCTTTGTAAGCTACACAGCGTACAAATAATAGTAGTAGTAGTTTACACTTTAGGAAACAGTGTGTGGTGATGAGTCAATGAATACAGTTCAAAGATGTCTGCAACAAAATTCCTTCATCCACAATTTCTTACAGAAAAACCGGTATCTGCAGTGGCGGGATGTACAGTCTGTGTCAGCAACACTATCGTCCGTAGTTCCTGTGTCCCAATATAATGAACATTAGGACCCAGAAGGGACGGACTACATTGTTGCTGACGCCTCCCTTTGAATAAAAGTCGTGTTTTTTTCTCTCCGTTGTGTTGTTCTTCTGGAGTTGTTATTGTAGAAGGACAAGGACGGAGTACAAGCTGTAGAAGATGTATGGGTGCTCTGAATGTCACCGCTATGATAAATCAGCAGGCTGTCTATGCTCCGCGGGGGTCAAGATCTTGTCTCGCTCCTCCCCCTCCGGGCCTATACGGACACACGGTGGAGTGCCAAACAAACGAGACACCCTCATGCCCAGTTATCTCATCCACCGGAAGCGGACAAGTGTACAGCTTATGTGTGTCAGCAGTGTTTGGGGAGAGGGGGGGGGGGCGGTAGCTCAGTGGGGAAGGACTTGGGGCTTGAGATTGGGAGCTGGTCCCGCAAGGTCGCCGGTTCAAGTCCCCGAAACACCAGGTAACTGCCTAAGTGTGCCCTTGGGCAAGGCTCCCCGGGCAGCTGTACAAATAGCTGCCCACCTGCTCCTAGTACTGGTATGGGTGAAATGCGTCGAGTGTCAATTTCCCCGCTGTGGGACAAAAAGGATACATAATCGGAGGTCGAATGAATGCCTTTCACCTGTCAAGAGTCTTCAAAAATACTGTGCTCTGTCTATAGCTGCTACAAAGCTGTGGTCCCTGTGTGTTCCTGAGTGTTGATGGTAATAATGGCTCTGAGGGAGGTTGATAGATTGGAACCGTGTAATGATCAGGACTCTTTCTTTATCACTGGGCTAGATATTGAGATGAGATGAGCCTTTCACGTCATCCGCGCCATCTCTTCATCACTTGATTATATGAGGCAGTTGGTCTCAGCGGCGCAGTCTGATTGATCCTGGTTGATTAATGGCTGTTGTTGCAGTGGGTGCCAGGTTTTCCAGTTGTTGTCCCACCCAAGTGTGAGGGGCTAATCATGGGAGGGTCATCTTCTCCAGCGCCCGGCTAAGTAACGAGGAAGGATGTATGTTTATTGATCCCAAATCAAAAACTTTGAGATCCTCATCATCAATAATCCCATATAATTATATAATAATAATAATAATAATAATATTAATAATAATAATTATAATAATAATAATAATAGTATTATTATTAATATTATTATATTATTACTCAGGCAGCAGTAGCTCAGGAGGTAGAGCAGTCGTCTCACAACCGGAAGGTTGCTGGTTCGATCCCCCGGCTCCTCCTTGCAAAAACTGTCGAGGTGACCTTGAGCAAGACCTCCTGACGTGCTGGCTCTCTCCTTGCATGGCTGGCTCTCTCCTTGCATGGCTGACTCCGCCGTCGGTGTATGAATGGGTGAATGTGAGGCATGACTTGTAAATTGTTTGGATAAAAAGCGCTGTATAAAAGCAGGCCATTAATAATAATAATTGTCACGAGGCGGGTCCAGGGACCTAGCAGTAACGAGGCGGGTCCAGGGACCTAGCAGTAACGAGGCGGGTCCAGGGACCTGGCAGTAACGAGGCGGGTCCAGGGACCTGGCAGTAACGAGGCGGGTCCAGGGACCTGGCAGTAACGAGACGGGTCCAGGGACCTGGCAGTAACGAGGCGGGTCCAGGGACCTGGCAGTAACGAGGCGGGTCCAGGGACCTAGCAGTAACGAGGCGGGTCCAGGGACCTGGCAGTAACGAGGCGGGTCCAGGGACCTAGCAGTAACGAGGCGGGTCCAGGGACCTAGCAGTAACGAGGCGGGTCCAGGGACCTGGCAGTAACGAGGCGGGTCCAGGTACCTGGCATGAACAAGACTGTGCTGACAACAGCCGGTGGACTGGACTGAGCGTTGCCGGTTGAGACCGGTCACGGTGGAGTACAAAGGGAGGCTTGTTTGGGGTGTCTTGCTGTGGTATTGCTGACAATCATTTACATCCTGGCTGTGCAATAGACACACTGTTACCTTGTGACCACGTAACCTAACGCAGCCTTTTTCAATTGTACTGCACTACTTAAGTTGGATGGGTTAGAATATAAACATAGAGAGGTGAAAGAAAGATAAATATACGATTTTCTGTCACAGTTTACTTGGCCAGGGTTTGCTTTGACTTGGATACTAAACCAGTGTCTCGTAGTGGTTCACCCCAGTATGAATGCGGTTGCACACACACAGGTAGGTAATGTAAAACCATAGTTCCCCCCCAGGAAGAAATGATCCTACTGGAGTCATCATGGGGTCCTGCTAGGACACAGTAGTCTGCATTGTGTGGATGGACTTACTATGCCCTGGAACGGTCCTGTTGAATGTTCCTGAAACATAAGGACCCACTCGGAGGAGGGGGGTGAGGGGGGGAGGTTTTGGTCTTGCTTTACCTGCTGTTCACCTTGATTCCCATTTTGTGCGCTGGTTTGGTGCTTATATAATATCAGTGTCATCTTTCTTTTTTGGTCATTTTGGCCATGCAGCATTCTAAGAATTTTGAGGACATATAAAGAAGATGGTTAAAGGTAACAGAGTTCCCCCCCAGGCTCGAATCTCCAGACTTCCCCTAAGGAGACGTTGTTTTTTCGCAAGAGTTGCAGATTCACACCTTAGTCAGAGAACCAATGACAAGGCACTTAAAAAGTGTTTAAGTGTTAGAAATAAACACTTAAATCCTTTAATTGACCTTGGTCAAATTAATTCCTTTAACCTTTTTGTGATTTTATGGCATTACTGTATTGTTGACTTCGCTCCTTGAAATTCAAGTTAGGAAGTGAATGTTTTTGACGTAATGTTTTATTGACGTTTTTGAAAGGATGTACGACTTCAAAAGTAGGCTTTAGTGGTTTGGGGCTTCGACTTTGACTTGATGGTCTTCTCCTAGCCCTTTCATCCTAGACAGAAATAGACAACACATGGGGCTTTGCAGTTCACACATGATGAAAAAATCTAACCTTTAGGATGCTCTTTGCAGAATCCAAGGGCGTCACTTTGTGTTTGAAAAGTGGTGGGGACACAACGGCTTAGAGGAAACGTTTTATTTTTAACGGGGGAATCAGTATGAGGTCATTGAGTAGATCATTTTCTAGCTTTTTTTTTGGACAATGCCCATTTTTTCTCTCTATATTTACATTGTATTGTATGTTTTCTTATTGTGTAAATAAACATTTTTTTCTCAAATCCCTCTCATTTGTTAGTTAAACATTTCTTCTCCTCTTTAAAAAATTATGCTTTTTAAAAATGCGCCGGGGACATGTCCCCAGTGTCCCCGGTGTAAGTGGCCCCTCTGGCTGAATGTATTCAGCCTTCCAGGCAGACCAATTGAACACGTGGAAACCTCAAGGTTACTGTATATATTCCGCCGGCCTTCCAGCGATGACTAAGACGTGCCTCATGCTCTGTAATTGTCACGATGTCACTTACACCGTTTCTCTGGCATAACATTCATCTTTCAGCCTTTCACTTCAATTATAGCCGTAAGGCCGGATAATGTCGGATAGTGCTGCACTTACCTAAATATTTAAGCAGGGATGACGACTTTACTCCGGTGTGATGTACAGAGAGGACGGTGATAAGGCTGAATGCGGCTGAATGCCAATTATGCCAATGCTCTTCTCCTCCTATACATCCTGGCCTGGGTGTCAGACGAAGAAAGCTGAGGTCAGGATGAAGGAGGCAGCAGCAGTTGTGCACTTCTCCAGTGGAGTGAGATACAAGATACAAGATATTTATTTGCCATTTGTAACAAGTACATTGGAATGCTTGCTCCCCATTCCCTCCCGCAGCAAACAAAAAAACAATACAATACAAATAATATAGGCAATAAAAATAAAAATGAACAAAAAAAGGACAGCAAAGTGACTGATGGATGGTATGAACATCTGTTGAATGTGCAAAATGATTGAAAAGCATTTAAAGTGCCAGTAGTGCAGCAGCATCATGAATACAGTGAAGTACCCTAGCAGTTCAGTAGGTCACTGCCTGTGGATAAAAACTATCCTTAAACCTGGTAGTCCTTGTACGGATGCTGCGTAACCGGCGACCAGACAGTAGGGGGGAGAAGAGATTGCGCCCAGGGTGGTTGCGGTCCTTTATGATGGACATCTGGTCCTACAGATCTCCTCAATGCATGGAAGTGCAGACCTGATGATCTTCTCTGCCGTCCTCACAACCCTCTGGATGAGACATGGGGCGGCTTTAATCACATGTCTTTACCAGGTAGGGTAATAAACTCATCGTGTTTATTATTACTAAGGAGTATCCGCAATAAAAAGGTTGGCACAGATAATGGCCCGCCTTTGAGTCATGTCAAAGGTTTGCTTTTATAGTGAGCTCCAGGTCATAATTCGCCGTGGTTAAAAGTAATTTAGGTTACAGATTTAATTATTGTGGGTCATTGCTCACACTTCACATATCTTTATTTGTCAAAGAGCATGAGACACATGCATGAGGGAATATATAATATATAATATTCCTCAATATCTCTATATTTGTTAATTTGTTGTTTTATGACTAGTTATGCATTTACTTTCTCAGAAACGTTTGTTAGAATTGTTAGAAATTCGCCCCCGTTTACGACAGCGTAATAGGAGTGGAATGAATGGATTCAGTTGTAGAAACTGGTTGTATTCTCTTTGAAGCTCAAGCCAAGAGCAGGGAATGATGACAGAATCACCTTGAGGTCAGGACTCAGCCATCATTCATGTTGTAGAACTATAGTGAGAGTTATTGGTCCCTATCAGTAAAACCCTCATATAATGTCTGCATCGCCACAAGCTTCCCCCGGCGACTCTCCATCTCCTCTGTTTCCCCCGGCGAGGCGAGGCCTGAACCTTCACTTGGGGCACAAGAGCTTTATCACGGTTGTTTTACTACCGGCCATCGCTGCTGTCTTACCGAAGCTGACCGGTTTTCCGCTGTCGCTTAAATGACTCATTATGTTCCGTTGGTGACGATTAACGTCGCCAGAGGTCGAGGCGGCCGACTGAATCAAGGAAGGGGCGAGGGACAAAGGAGGAGTGTGAGACTCTGATACAGTGGACCGTTGTCCAAATAAGGGACTCTGTCGTGCGGCCGGGGCGGCCGTTTTGAGACAATTAATCCCTGAGCCGTCACTGAATACATACAACGAACGCATCTATGAATACATTGGGAACAAAGGAGGCTTGAGGTGTGTTGTGTTGCGTGTGTGTGTCGTGTGTGTTGTGTGTGAGTGTGTGTTTCTTTCTTTACTGTGAGAATGAGAGAGAGAGAGCACAGTAGTCAATGAGGGGCTCACTGTCCTCACAGCCCGGGCTGGTGCAGAGGGAGCAGGCAGAGCGGGTGCTGCCGCAACAGCAGCCAGAGGTGGTGCAGCAGCAGCAGCGAGGGGGAGATGCTAGAGCAGAGATGGGGAGCTGCTGCTATTGGTGTCTGCCTCTCAGGCAGGAGGAGGAGGAGGAGATGGAGGAGGTGGTCGGTGGTGGCGGTGACGGTGGTGACGGTGGTGCTGATGAGAATGGCGAAGCAGCAAATACTGCTGAGCTACAGCAAACCTCTTCACTGGGGATGGCGGCGTGGCAGGCCGAGGCAAGGTAACTTTCCTTTAAAAACCTGGCAAACTAGCTTCAAAGGGGTTGTCACACTTTATAGACACACACACACACACCTCTGCATTAGCATAGAGCTGCGGCGTCGTGCTGTAAAGAGTTATATGGCTATCACACTTTTGTATCGACTAACATTAGCACCGCCAAAGCATGCAGCGTGTCGTTGCGGCATGCGCAGAGTTAAGGATGTTCAACTTGTAGGCCTATCTAGACCATGGGCACAGCTGTCACTGGCAGCATGCTATTTTAAGGGCTGTCACACTTCTATAATGACCCACATTAGCGTAGCAAAAAATGTGTACATGCTATTTTAAGCTTATTACCTATATATTATATTATATTTAGGATCGTCATTCCTTTACTTCGACCGAGATTAAGAAAAAAAGACAACTCTGCATGATGTTATTTAGCTCTCATAAAGAACATTGTTTTTGCATTTTAACTTAAATGTAAATCTGGAGGATTGAATCCTCTTTATTGGTCACGTACATTTACACACACAGTGAAATGTGTTTCTCTGCATTTAACCCATCCTAGTATTAGGAGCAGTGGGCCGCTATTGTGTATATATACAGCTGCCCGGGGAGCAGCGTAGGGGTCTGGTGCCTTGCTCAAGGGCACCTCGGCAGTGCCCAGGTGTTTCGGGGACTTGAACCGACGACCGACAACCTTCCGGTTCCCAAGCCCCCAAGTCCCAAACAGACTGTGGTATCCTGCCATTCCTAACCACATTCACATTATCAACAAATACTATTCCATGATTTATATTTGAAGGTGTACAGCACAGATAATAATTTAATATAATAATAAATGCACCTCTGTTGTCTTTCAAGCCGCCTTGAAGAAAGTCACCTCCCCTATGTAGACAGCGATGGAGAAATGTCTCCATAAGTCCTGGTGACACACGAGTATGAGTTTTGTTTGTCTTATCCCACTATCCCACTTCAAAACACGGGTTCAACACATATTCAGAGATTCACAGTACAGCGAAAATCATTTAGCATCTAACCAGAGTGCAAATGTTCCAGTAAAGTGCATGGTAGTATTATTTACGGTTTCAATTGACAGGTTAAAAAACAGTCTACTTGGTATAAAAACAGTTAGAAGATTACTTATAGAGTATGTGTGGGATATGAGCATAATAATAGGAATATATTTATATATTTAAAGTATTTAACAGGTATTGATCTGGGGTATGCAATTATTAAAAACAGGATACATATATATATAAATGTATATAGAGCAGGTAATGAGCAGGGACATGCAGTTGTATCAACAGTTGAAGATTACAATATATACGGCAGGTACAGTACAAATGTACACATTTCGTCGTTTTGAGTGACGGACAGAGTTTTTTAACATGAACTAAATTGAATGGGGTCTTTTTAATGGAACATTTTCCCAATTTTCCCAATATATATGTTGTATTAACTGTTAAGTGCTTGTTAAATGTCTTAACACCTGGTCTTTTTTTTGATACAAGAAAAAAGTCTTACGGTTTGGACCATTACGTACCAATTGGGCCACACTTCAGTAAGTGTCCAATTGGTAATAACTCATTTTGTTGAAGCGTGGCCAGTTGAAATACTCCTTAAGGATGTGGACGGTGAATATGATTTATTACAGCCTACAGTGTAGTCAAACTCTGCTGCTCCCAAATGACCGAGGCTCTCCCTACATTCTGCTGACTGCTGTCTGCTAGCTAGAATAGCTGGAGTATAATTTAGTATACGTACGTCGGTACATTATAAATATTACATCCCTGCCTATTAGGTCTACCTAGGTTTAACTTGAAGTAATTAGTTTGGCTGTTCATTTCCTCTATGCGTGTTAGCGTTGGCTTTGCGCAGTGTGTGGCTGGAATGTCCTTTAAAGTGCCTATTTAAATAGATTTGACTGGAATTGCCCGTTTAATGATTTGGCATTTCATTAGTTTTAGGGTTCTCTGTGGATGGACAATACTAAATAGCATTTGTTATTCATTATAATCAAACACAATTTAGACACAAAGGGCTTAATGACAATCTGTTTTTGAAGGGAAGCCTTGTGTGTATCTTTGATAAGGAATATACCATGACCATAGCTCCGTCTTCCTTAGCGTACGCAACGTCAATGTGTTGTCGACGATAAAACTGCTAATAGCCACATTGATTGCTGTAATTGATGTCCCTAATTATGAGTCGGTGAGAAAGTGGTGTGTGATCCAGGCGTAGACAGGTCTCTCTGGTGGTTCTTTCTGGTCTTTTTGTTGGCTGAGCCTCGAGGACGTGGCGTGATGAGAGGGCCCTAACAGCCCTAAGCTGGGCGCTCGGAGACTCTTGGAGTCTGGTGAAATGTCCAGAGACATGAGTCATGGATCATTGTGTGTCACTGAGGGTCCTCTCTCTCTGTCTGGGCGTGAGTGCAGAGCAGCGGTAGTGCAACCTTGCTTCTGTATTACGATTCAAGATTCAAGATTCAAGATTTTTATTTGCCATTTGCAACAAGTACAACGGAATGCTTCCTCTCCAAATCCTCCCGCAGTATACATTTTGTAAAACACTACTATAAAAAAAATACTGGACACAATAAAAATAACAATATAAATAACACTAAAGTGGCTGATATGTACTATACATGTGTTGAATTGTGCAATTTTTTTTTTAAAGTGCCAGTAGTGCAGCAGCATCATGAATACAGTGCAGTACAGTGCAGTAACTCAAATGAATCCAGAAATGCCAGCCATCAAAAGTATGATAGTGTGATGTAATACGGATAACAATGTTATGATAGTGGCAGCTCCCTAGCAGTTCAGTAGGCACACTGCCTGTGGATAAAAACTGTCCTTGAATCTGGTAGTCCTTGTACGGATGCTGCGGAACCGGCGACCGGACCGTAGGGGGGAGAAGAGATGGTGCCCAGGGGGGTTTTGGTGGTATTGTACCTCGTTAGTACATATAAAACCTCAAAGTACCCCTTTCAGAACTACAGCAAGTTCTGAAAGGAGCTGTTCCATATCTTGCATTTACCTGCTTAAATCACAAGATACATTTCTATATCCAGTATGGGAGCTGCAGTAGTGGAGTTTTCTCTCTGTGGCCACTAGGTACTGCTGTTGAAGTTTATAACGCAACCTTCTGTTATCATAAAGTATTCAGATGCTGTTGTATATTCTGCATTGTATTCCATGGATACAAAGGTAGGGATATTTTAACACAGAAAGTCTCCCTTTCGGTCATGTCCGTGTGTGCAGCTATTGACTCACAGCTATCGGCCAATTCAACTGCCTTCATGTTCTAAAACAACCCGATTTGTATTCATATCATTTTAGCTAGTCTAAATTAGTATCTAATTGTATTGATTTCACGAGAAGCCCATTAAGTGGTCGTAGTGTACAACTCGTAAATCATAGATAAATGATCAAAGATATGCTATCATAGGAAATCATTTGGAAATCATTAATGGTATGGTATCATAGTAAATCATTAAGGGTATGCTATCAAAATAAACATTTATAAACAATCAAATGTATTGTATTAAAGCTTTAGATGGGTCTAATGGTAAGCTCAATTTAGCAAATATTACAGGAACTTACAGTTTGACCTATATATAGCTATAGGCTATACTGCAGTTTATACAGCAATGTTTCAGCTGTGTCATCCACTCACACCTCACAGCCCCATGTTGCTCTGGGTCCCCCCCTCTCTTCACCTGGGTTACTCATGGGAGTGGTGGCAGACAGACATACTGCCCTCCCCCCACCCCTGTCTGTCTGTCTGTCTGCCACCACTGCCAAGAGAAACCCAGGTTGCCGCCCGGATGCTCGTGCTTTCATTACATCCATAGCCAGTGTGAAGTGACCAAGGTCAGCATTTAATGCTGATTGGACCAGTACAGCGGGAGGATAACTGCTCATCTGTGGGAATCGGAGATGTTAACAGCTCTTTAGCCACTGACAGACACACAGACGCACAGACACACTCTTACAGACTCACAGACTCAGACACACAAACACACAGACACACAGACTCACAGACACACAGACATGCAGACGCACAAACGCACAGACTCACAGACACACAGACACACAGAAACACAGACTCACTGACTCACAGACTCACAGACGCACAGACACACAGACACAGACACACAGACTCACAGACGCACCTACACACAGACACACAGACAGACACACAGACACACAGACTCAAATACGCACAGACGCACTGACTCACAGACACAGACAGACACACACATAAACGCAGAACCACAGACACACAGACGCACAGAAACAGACACACAGACACAAAGACTCAAAGACGCACAGACTAACAGACGCACAGATGCATAGACTCGCAGATGCACAGACTCGCAGATGCACAGATGCACAGACTCACAGATGCACAGACACACAGACACACAGACTCACACTCTCAGCCACACAACTACACAGACACACAGAACCACAGACGCACAGACACACAGAAACAGACACACAGAAACACAGACGCACGGAGGCACGGAGGTTTCTAAACAACACTGATCCCCTCTGATATCCTCCTCCACAACTCCATGCACTGCAGAGCGCGATCATCGTTACACCCTGGAGAGGCCAATCAGAGCTGTATGTAGGAGCCAGCAGCACTAGCCGGGCTAGGAGAGGCACGCTAGAGAGGGGCGCTGAAACTGCAGGATATGAGATCTGACACTGCACTCCTCCTGTGCACTTCCTAGCTCACGCTATCCCATCTCCACTCGTAGACCGGGCGTCTCCTATAGAGGTGACCTATCCTGAAAGAAGGAAGCATTAAAGGCTGTTTGTGGTGAAAGTGTATTCCTGCTTGCTGTATCCTTCCGTTGGGAGTATTTTGAGGACACATTTCTGAGGACCTACCTGGATTTCTGAGGCCTATGTTTATAGATTTTCATCCGGCTGCTTCTTGGTGAGTATAGAGTAGAGTTGTAGTGGACTAAACTGCATTGTTGTGTCCCATTTGATATACATACAGTATAGGAAGCTTGTGTGCAATGAATCTTGCCATATGTATATTGTATTTGTCATAGTCATGTGTGTACCTCAGTTGTTGATGAGTGTTTCGTGATGGATGATGAAGCTGAGGTAAGTGGCCACTGAACATAACAATCGATGGCAGTTCTAGGACGTGTGTCAGACCAAGGGCATGTTTTATTGACGGCAACTTCAAGATTTCTGTATAGTTATTGATATTGCTTTTGTGTCATTTATTTGAGGTTTTCACAAGAAGCATTTCAAGTTCTAGTTGAAACACACTTACCTTCTGGCCTCCTTGGAACATTGGATGCAGTCCTGGATATGTTTGTATTCATCTTAATTGTAGCCTGATTATATATGAACACAGATCAGACCCTCTGGCTTCTGATATATTCTACTCTACTACTGAACCAGAGTTGTAGCAATGACCTATATGAACACGAGCATGGATAATTCTATGATAGTCGAACAATATTAACATACTTTCAAACTGACGTTTTAAAACTTAGTACGATCAGCGTCATTTAAATTTTATGGTTTTCTACCACAATATTTTCTTATCCTGGTGGATATCTGTGCAGCGATAGCAGCTATAGATAGACGTCCCCCGAGGGGAAGATGAAGGTGTAACACACATCAGCACAAAACGTTCCAACAGCAGGACAAGATGAACTCTGAACTCAGGGTTTGGATGTTTAACAAAGTACATAGTATGATAGTTGGTAGTTTGTATCAAGTCAATATCCCTGCCTTCTTCAATTTGAACTCAACTCAGCATTATTTCATTATATATACAGTAAATATATATATTTATATATATATATTGAATTGACACACTTATCAATGGTATATTTTCAGTTATTACTCGTTCAAGTTCATATTCAGTTTCTCTCTGATATTTGATACTTGATGACGTGAATATCAAGATGGTCTCACAGGGCAACCTTATTTGCTCCTTTTTAAATTGATGTACCTTTTGATCAATTGTAATAACTACATTTAAGAAGTCTTCAAATGAGTCATGCAATTTGACAGTCTGTTGACAATCTCTTTTTTTTTTTTGTACTAGGAAACCAAAAATAAGCTGTGAATATAATCCTAAACGGTGTGTTAGCAGCTTTATCTGAGTGACTGACGACAGGTAGAACACAGTCACTGGTGTAAATTGTCAAGACTTACTGTTGTGATTTCAAATACCGGTACTAGTGCCCCCAGACCTCAGGGCTGCGCTAACGAGATGTGGAGGTGTTTAGGACAGCCTGGATGGATGAGGAGGAGCCACCGAGGGTGAAGCTCAGGGAATGAGGGTAACAGCATCTGGAAGTGTGTCCCGTCATATCCGCGTGTGGGTGTATGCGTGTGTGAGTGTGTGTGAGTGTGCGTGTGAGCGTGTGTGAGTGTGTGTGAGTGTGTGTGTGTGTGTGTGCGTGTGTGTGCGTGTGTGGGTGTATGCGTGTGTGAGTGTGTGTGAGTGTGTGCGTGTGCGTGTGTGTGCGTGTGTGTGGGTGTATGCGTGTGTGAGTGTGTGTGACTGTGTGCGTGTGCCTGTGTGTGTGTGTGTGTGTGTGTGTGTGTGTGTGTGTATGTGGGTGTATGCGTGTGTGAGTGTGTGTGAGTGTGTGCGTGTGCCTGTGTGTGTGTGTGTGTGTGTGTGTGTGTGTGTGGGTGTATGCGTGTGTGAGTGTGTGTGAGTGTGTGCGTGTGCCTGTGTGTGTGTGTGTGTGTGTGTGTGTGTGTGGGTGTATGCGTGTGTGAGTGTGTGTGAGTGTGTGCGTGTGCCTGTGTGTGTGTGTGTGTGTGTGTGTGTGTGTGTGTCGCCGTATGTTTCCGTGTGTGTGTGTGTGTAGGTGTGATGCATCATGCGTCTGTGCCTGCTTTGGAATATTCTCCTGATGCTAAATCTATTCTCCCCCTGATCCGCTCTCTTCATTAGCTGATTTCTCTCTTAGTCTTTGGACCACTGCCAACTGTAAGCTCTTGTTCCGGGGTTCGTGAGATGACCTCTCTCCTGTTCTCCGTCTCTCCCCGACTGTATTGTCCTTTTGTTCCCCTTTTGAGCGTGGTCTCTCTCATTCTATCTTTATCGCCCTCTTTCTCCTTTTTTATTTGCTAATTACCTTTTCATCTTCCCAACGACCCTTCTCACACACACACGCACACACACACTCGATCACTCTCTCTCCATCTCTCTCCATCTCTCTCTCTCTCTCTCTCTCTCTCTCTCTCTCTCTCTCTCTCTCTCTCTCTCTCTCTCTCTCTCTCTCTCTCTCTCTCTCTCTCTCTCTCTCTCTCTCGCTCTCCGTCTCTCTCCCCTTCTCTCTCCCCTTCTCTCTCCTTCTCTCTCCCTCTCTCTCCATCTCTCTCTCCTTCTCTCTCTCCCTCTTTCTCCCTCCCTCCCTCTCCCTCTCTCTCCTTCTCTCTCCCTCTCTCTCCCTCTTTCTCCCTCCCTCCCTCTCCCTCTCTCTCCTTCTCTCTCCCTCTCTCTCCCTCTTTCTCCCTCCCTCCCTCTCCCTCTCTCTCCTTCTCTTTCCCTCTATTTCCCTCTCTCTCCCTCCCTCTCACTGCATCTCTGTCTCTCTCCTTCTTTGCATTTTGTGCATTTCACACACACACTCGATCACGCTCTTTCCCTCTCTCCATCTCTCTCCTCTCCATCTCTCTCCTCTCCATCTCTCTCTGCCTCTCTCTCTCTCTCTCTCTCTCTCTCTCTCTCTCTCTCTCTCTCTCTCTCTCTCTCTCACTTCTCTCTCTCTCTCTCCCTCCCTCTCTCTCTCTCTCACTTACTCTCTCTCTCTCCCTCTCTCTTTCTGTCTTTCTCCCCCTCTCTCAGTCTCTCTCCCTCCCTCTCTCCCACTTTCTCTCTCTCTCTCCCTCCCTCTCACTGTCGCTCCGGCTCTCTCTCTGTCTCTCTCCCTCCCTCTCTCTCACTTTCTCTCTCTCGCTCCCTCTCTCTTTCTGTCTTTCTCCCTCTCTCTCAGTCTCTCTCCCTCTCTCTCCCTCCCTCTCTCCCACTTTCTCTCTCTCTCTCCCTCCCTCTCACTGTCGCTCCGGCTCTCTGTCTCTCTCCCTCTCTCTCCCGCCATCTCTCTCTCTTTCTCTCTCTCTCTTACTGTCCCTCTCCCTCTTTCTCCCTCTCTCTCCCTCTCTCCCTCCCCCTCTCCCTCCCTCTCACTTTAGTTCCATCTCTCTCCCTCTGCATTTTGTGCATGAGTGCAGCGAGAAGGCAGCAATAGCACAGGGAAGGGCTTTGACGTCACAACAACTCCGTCACAGGCACACATGCACAAACACTCGGCAAAAGCAGACACACACAACACGCAATTCACAACACACACACAACACACAAAACCCAACACAAGCACAGGCAGATGCCAGATGGCAGAGAAGGAGCGATCAGGAATAGAACCGAAGATGGACAAGCCGGAACATCATGTGTTATAATCTCTCTAGCGGACTCCTTCTCCAGACACTCATTCTCTTCAGTGCTTTGGGGTCCTATTAGGTACTGCAGTGTGGAAACACTCTGTCCTTTTATCCTCCCTGGACTGTCACGCGCGCCTTTAGCCCGGCCCACTCTGTTGGGAGGGGGGTGGGGGGTTATTTATCATCGCAACCAGGTGCAGGCTAAGCTTGTTCCCATAGGCTCCACCCCTCCACCCTGTCCGGAATCGCCTAATGGAGTGGCCCGGTACGGGAGAGGCGGGAAAGGTGTTTTGAATGACTCAGAGCTGCTGCACACGAGAGAGGAGGCTGCAGCAGCAGTAGCAGCAAACGCAGCCGAGGCAGTGACACACACACACACACACACACACACACACACACACACACACACACACACACACACACACACACACACACACACACACACACACACACACACACACACACACACACACACACACACACACACACACACACACACACACACACACACACAGAACCACAGGGAAGCAGGGCCTGCAGCTGAACTTAAATCATGTGGATCCAGCCGGGACACTCCTCCGCCTCCTCGGCACACACCCCTCACGAGAGGCACCCTACGACCCAGGCGACAACTTGCAGGTGTGTATCCCAGCCTCAGCTCCCACACGGAGACACTAGGGGACTGGGGGGGGGGACTCAATCACAGCTGTTGTTTCTTGCTAAAAGTTGTTGGGCTCGTTCGGGTAAAGTGTACAGGACCAGGGAAGAGGGGGGGGGGGGGGGTACTTTTCAATCTCTTTTCTAACCTTGTGACTCAAGACTTTGTGGGGCTTCCTATGTTGTGTGTGTTTATTGGTGCAGGAGCTAGCTTCTAGTTCCATTGCCACAGCTCGTTGGCGCTCCGGGGATGGCAAAGAGCCAGAGGAACCGCTCGCTGTCCACTTCAGTCTTTATTAGCACGCTGTATGTATGAGTCGATTGTTCCTTTGACTGTTTCAGTACTAACCCGGTATGTTGGAACACTGCTGGACTGGGCTTGTTTACATGTCTCTTCGCCACACCCCTCTAGTGTTTACAATAGCTGCTCACTGGGACACACGTGTGTGTGCGTGCGCACTCCCGCACACACAACCACACACACACACACACACACATACACACACACAGATCTGCTGCCGCTCAAACTTTCCTCACACACTAGAATAAATTGTATTTATTAACCAGCTGAAGCGATTCGTTTTTTGCTTTGTTGACTCAAACAAAAAATATGTCTACAGTATGTGGTACAGGCAGATACATTTTACTATCCTAACAAACCATAGTTTTGGGTTATGTGGAATATAAATTTTATCTGTATTATTGGCCCCTTCAATTTAGAAATTGTGGTTCAAAAAGCATGTTCAGTTTTCCTGGTTTTCTCTGGTAATTCTTAACATGAGTATCATACAAAGGCATGATAATCATGCTATTTGCTATGCTTGGTTAATAAATACTATATGCTACGCTTGGTTAATCCTCCAGCTGTGCTGAGGGGATAAAATCCTCCTCTGCCACAGAGAGCTCTGCCCATGAGCAAAAGTTTAATGCCCGGGACCACTGGATTACAGCTGTGGCTCTGTACTGTAGGTGAGTAGGGTTGTCACATAGCTTGTAATGGATATTCTTATTTCCGATAAAGTATCTTTCTAAAGACATACAGCTGGACTTCTTTTGGAGATGTCCGAAACCGTAGTCTTAATCTACCTCTCTCCCATCTCATTGCTTTGTGTTATAGGACCACCCTATCAGACATGACCATGTCCTGCCTCTCGTCTTGCATCCTTCACCGCGCTGTGCCCCCTGCGGGCGTTCAGCCAGCATCATCTTCATTTGTATGCTGAGCTGCTCTAGAGGTCATGTCCTTGCTAAATGCAGCCCTGGACCGAATCAGTATAAAGTGTAAAGAAAATGAGGAGTTTTACATTGTGCAGACTTCACTGTCACTGGTTAAATATCAGTTGACCTCTGTTCATGCTCCCATGTCTCCCATGTACATTCCAGTGCGGTCCACGAAGAGTCATTTCCAGGGAAAGTCATAATGATGATATCTAACAGAAGGATTTACAATGTCGAGAAAAAAGGGAGTACGCTCTCTTTTCCTACCAAGATCGTGACCTCTGCGATGGCGTTCGGAGGATCAGCCGCTGTGTCGGAGCGGGACATTCCAGAGATGGGATTGTTTCTTCTTTCTTCGTAAAGTCTTCCTTCTGCTAGCCAGTGTCTCAGGGTTTTGAGGTGCTGGGAGCCAGATGTGGTGTATTGTTCTCCTCCAAAACACGGACAAACAATATGAAGCAACCTCTGAAGACCCCCTTCCCACCCCTCTGCTCTCAGTAAACATCTAAGCTCGCTAGATGTCATTTATTGAACTCCTCTTTTTGCTTTGTTCTGATGAAATAAGAGTGTTGGCTGTCATTTTGGTTTTAAGGTCCTGTGAGGATTTTCTTTGAAAACACCAAATCCAAATTTTTTTATTTGTGCTGCATTGCTGCAGAAGCAGGGCTTTGCTAGCAGTGCTAAAAGAGAGAGAGAGTGTGTGTGTGTGTGTGTGTGTGTGTGTGTGTTTCTCTCTCATTGCAGTGGGAACAGTGCGCCTGTGCTACAGCGTGTGCCTGTGTGTCCGTCACTGCCGTTGAGCATTGCGGTAATAGGCTAGATGTGCCGGGTCGGGTTCAGCATGTGTATCAGGCTGGCTCCCCTGGGGGTGTGTGGCCTCTCTGCTCTGCTGGGTGCATCTCTGCTCCGGGACACTGTAATGATAACTGCAGGTTAGGGTCCCCCTGCACGTAGAGGGGGGGGGGGGGGTTGCAGGGTAGGGGCCCCCTGTAGGGATAAGGAGAGGGGGGGGGGGGTGCTGCAGGGTAGGGGCCCCCTGTAGAGATGAGGAGAGGGGGGGGGGGCTGCAGGGTAGGGTCCCTCTGCAGGAAAGGGTCCCCCTGTAGGGTATGGTAGGGTCCATCTACAGGAAATGGTCCCCCTGTAGGGTATGGTAGGGTCAATCTGCAGGAAAGGGTCCCCCTGTAGGGTATGGTAGGGTCCCCCTGTAGGGTATGGTAGGGTCCATCCTCAGGAATGGGTCCCCCTGTAGGGTATGGTAGGGTCCCTCTGCAGGAAAGGGTCCCCCTGTAGGGTATGGTAGGGTCCATCCTCAGGAAAGGGTCCCCCTGTAGGGTATGGTAGGGTCCCTCTGCAGGAAAGGGTCCCCCTGTAGGGTATGGTAGGGTCCATCCTCAGGAAAGGGTCCCCCTGTAGGGTATGGTAGGGTCCATCCTCAGGAAAGGGTCCCCCTGTAGGGTATGGTAGGGTCCATCCTCAGGAAAGGGTCCCCCTGTAGGGTATGGTAGGGTCCATCCTCAGGAAAGGGTCCCCCTGTAGGGTATGGTAGGGTCCATCCTCAGGAAAGGGTCCCCCTGTAGGGTATGGTAGGGTCCATCCTCAGGAAAGGGTCCCCCTGTAGGGTATGGTAGGGTCCATCTGCAGGAAAGGGTCCCCCTGTAGGGTATGGTAGGGTCCATCTGCAGGAAAGGGTCCCCCTGTAGGGTATGGTAGGGTCCATCCTCAGGAAAGGGTCCCCCTGTAGGGTATGGTAGGGTCCATCCTCAGGAAAGGGTCCCCCTGTAGGGTATGGTAGGGTCCATCCTCAGGAAAGGGTCCCCCTGTAGGGTATGGTAGGGTCCATCTGCAGGAAAGGGTCCCCATGTAGGGTAGGGGCTATCAGTATGGTAGGCTATCCCTGTAGGCTAGGGGGTCCCCTGCAGGGTAGGGTAGGGGAGCGTCTCCGTGTAGGGTAGGGGCTATCAGTATGGTAGGCTACCCCTGTAGGCTAGGGGGTCCCCTGTAGGCTAGGTGGTCCCCTGGAGGCGAGGTGGTCCCCTGTAGGCTAGGTGGTCCCCTGGAGGCTAGGTGGTCCCCTGTAGGGTAGGGTAGGGTAGGGTCCCACTGTAGGTTAGGGTCCCCCTGTAGGGTAGGGGCCCTCTGTACAGTAGGGTCCCCTGCAGGGTAGGGTAAGGTCTCCCTGTAGGGTAGGGTCCACCTGTAGGGTAGGGTCCCCCTGTAGGGTAGGGTAGGGTCTCCCTGTAGGGTAGGGTGTCCCTGTAGGGTAGGGTCCCCCTGTAGGGTAGGGGGTTACACTCAGAGCTGACTCAGTGTGCATTGCACAAAGGGAGCAAGGAGAGAGAGGAGAGAGAGAGTGGGCCAAGTGGACGGAAAGAATGAGGTGCAGAATGAACCGTCCAATGAGCTATGAGGGAGGGAGGGAGGCAGTGCAGAGCACATAGGGGCTCCCTGAAGAGAGCAGGGAAAGACAATTTACTTTAGTTTTTGATCTGCGGCTATGAGATGGTGCATGCAATTTCATGGTGTACCCGAGAGGGCTCTGAGGGGGATGTTATAGATTCCACGCTAAGCCTAGATGGTGGGGCTGCAGTAAACAAACTGCAGTAAACCGTATGGAAAGGAGGAGAGGTTCCAGGCCCTTATGCAGTTACACATCCCCCCCCCACCACCACCCCCACCACCGCAGAATCTCAGCAGCCAGAGCCATTACCGACTGTGCTTTACTTAAGTTTCTGGAATGCATCATATTGATTCATATTTAATGACTTCCTCAATGTCTTGAATATCTGAAAGCACAAATGACACATTTGTGATTCAATTTAAGTATTTTGCTAAGCACAATCAAATCCTGTGTGTGTGTCTGTGTCTGCGTGTCCTCAATTGGAAAGTGTGCATAGCTTCGATATGCATTGTGTGTGTGTGTGAGCGGAGGTGCATCAGTGCAGTTGATCCTGCAATTCACATGTGTAGCATACTTCAAATGTGTGGGCCTGTGCAGCGTCAGCCATGACCATGTTGCTGTCATAACGCTGACACTGTCAGGGAATCTAAATATGGAGGATTGAATCTCTTTATATTATGTACACACACTGTGAAATTAGCTTCTCTGCATTTAACCCATCCTAGTATTAGGAGCAGTGGGCAGCTATTGTATATACAGCACCCGGGGAGCAATGTAGGGGGTCAGTTGCCTTGCTCAAGGGCACCTCGGCATTGGCAGGAGGCAAACTGGTAACCTTTTTCCAAGTACCAGTTCTCACTCCGTACTACTAGGTTTCGGGGACTTGAACCGGCGACCCTCCGGTTCCCAAGCCAAGCCCTGACTGAGCTGCTGCTTCCGATGTGACTTGTCTCATAACATAGGGGGGGATCCAACTGTCAAATCAAGTTTATTTATATAGCACATTTTATATGACAGGAGTAGAAAACATATAAGATAGAAACATAAAATAAGAATGTATTACATACATACAAACAAATGTTATAAAAATCAATGTTTTTATGCTGGAAAAACATGTAACATTGGATGAATACATATAAGATAAGACGGTATTACAATTAGAAAGGGAATACGATAAGAAGGTATTATTAAAATGGGAATAATAACAATATTAAGATACAAGATACAAGATTTTTATTTGCCATTTGTAACATAGGAAGTACATAGGAACGCTTACTCCCTATTCCCTAATAATACTGATTCTAAAATTAAAGCTGTACCCGTTAACCACACACACCACAATTTAACTAAAGTAATAGATATACCTTAGTTCATACTGCAGAGAATTCCAGAGAGTAGGACCATCATAGGCACCATTATATCTTATCTTAGAAATCTTAGGAAGAGTGAACCTGGTGCCTTAGGGCCTGCTAAAATAATCTCTGTTTTGTCCTCATTTAGCTGTAATTCATTCTTTATTTTTTTTTATTAGGAATTTTGATATCAGCAATGCATTGGATGAAACGGATATGTACTGTATATAACTGGTGTGTCATCAGGAGTGATATGAAATATTGTATTGCTGAACGATGAACCCACGTGGGAGGAGCATATAGAAATTAAACAGCAGGGGACCAAGAATTGAGGCACTCAATATATGGAATGTCGACTTAATCTGATTGAAAGATACCAATGTTCTGGTGAGATAAGAAGGAAAGCCAGCTAAGAACTGTGCCTCTAAGGCCAAAACGATGTTCAAAGCACTGAAGAAGAATTATATGGTCAACTGTATCAAAGACTGGGTCAAGTCTGGTTTTGCAACAATGGTGTTTTAATACCATGTTTGAGACTTGTGGGGAGGATTCCAAAGTGTAGAGAGGCGTTAACAATCTCAAGGACTTTGTCAACCAAGCAGCTCAAAACATGTTTTAACAACTTAGTAGGCATTGGCTACTGCAACTCCCTCCTTGCTGGCGCCCCGCCGTCTGCCATCAGACCCCTGGAGCTCGTTCAGAAAGCTGCAGCTCGTCTGGTGTTCAACCGCCCCAGGTTCTCCCACACATCTACCCTTCTCCGATCTCTACACTGGCTCCCTGTAGCTGCTCACATCCAGTTTAAGACCCTGGTGCTAGCCTACAGGGCTATGGAAAGGAAGGAACAGCTCCTACCTCCAGGCAATGGTCAAGTCCTACATCCCTGCCTGTCCACTTCGCTCTGCTACTTCGGGACGTCTGCTTGGGGCAAGATCTAAGCAGTCACAGCTTTTCTCTGTCTTGGCCCCAAAGAGGTGTAATGAACTCCCCACGGATGTCATTGACTGCAGAGTCCCTGCCAATCTTCCACTGCAGCCTGAAAACTCACTTCTTCAGGAAACACTACCCGGATCATCCTCTTAGTTGGTTTGTTAGTTATTGTTCCATTGTTTGCCAACTTGTTGTACTTTTACCTGAGCACTGGTTAATTTCTTGGAGACTTGTAAGGAATGAAATTCACCCTATGACTTCTGGTGAGAGTTGTTCTCTTACCTACCTTTGTTGAACGCACTATTGTAAGTCGCTTTGGACTAAAGCATCGGCTAAATGACTTTTAATGACTGTAATGACAATTGGCGAAGTTTGTTGGCAACATGGCACTGAGTGGAAGAAAAGTGGCACCTTTTGGAGATAGTGTAAGATGTGATTTCCTTCAGCACAACCTCCTGCCCGGCAGCGGTGAAGGGGACGTTGGTAGAGCAGCCAAAGGAGAAGGGAGACTGCTCCAAATCAGCGGTGTCGTCCAGGGAATCATAGAAGGGAAGAGAGAATGTCTCTTCTTGCCCTACTGAGGCTCCGGTGGGACAGCCAGGAGATGGGCGACAAGTGTGTCAAGGTGCCTTCGCTGGTCCACTGGTGGAGTCGGGACGCTCTAGCGAGGCTAGCGAGGGAGTCAAGGTCAGTCTGCCGTAGAAGGGCCCAGTTGTTTGTTGAAGGTCACGCTTGTTCTCAGGTGACCATACTTGGGAAATACTGTATATCCTCAGTTTCTCCCGGAGCGATACCAGCAAGAAAGTAAGTGCAGTGCTTTCTGTGCACGTGTTCAATAGTGTTGGTGTAACCCTGATGTCCGATAACATAAATGCTATGCTACAGGTTAGCCTAGCAGCTACACACAGCTCAACACATGTATATATCATCCATCAGTCACTGTATTGTTATTTTTATTGTTCTTTTTATTGTGTACAGTGTTGTTTGTAAGTATAGTACATAGTATAGCATATCGTTTAAAATTGTAGGTCTTTTATACTGCGGGAGGGGATGGGGAGTAAGCATTCCATTCTACTTCAATGGCAAATCGAAATCTTGAATCTTGAATTCAAGATTCAAGATTCAATCTTGAATAAGTGATGTGTGAAGGGGGGGGTTTGTCCGTAAGAAGTAGAGACACGGCAGTAACAATTCATCCCCTCCCCCTTCCCCCCCCCCTTCCTGCCTCCACACCTAAATACCCACTAGTGAGATCGCTGCCATGGTCAATGGATACAATTGGAGGGAAAAAAACAACAACCAGGGATTACATTGGATACGGCTAACCCCATTTCCTAGCCTGGGCACAATGCAATAAAGCCATGCTCCACTGGTTTTGTCCATCCAGTGTGGCTACTTCTGTGCTGTCACAGGGGGCCCAGACCCGCTGGAGTAGGCAGTGTTTGTGTCTTCACGTTTGTGTCTTGTGAGCTTGGCGACCATACTAGTCTCCACGTATCTATCGCCACTGATTCTCCAGTTTGATGATAACATGTTAGATGAAATAATTGCAGAAGTAGACAAGGGCCGTCTCCGATCCACTGACACTGCAAAACAATGAGACAAGTCATCGGACAGAAGCTGTTCTGTGAAGTGTGTAAGCCTCGTCGTCGCTGGCGTGTTCATTATACAATGGCATTATACAATGCATGCATGGCTAACAGATGGGATGTCACGGATTGAAGGTCGAAGCGGAGCTAAATTAACTTGTCATGGTTACGTGGAGGTTGAGTGGAGACTGGGTTGCCCCAGGCTATAGGGAGATTTTTGGGAGGGGGTTGAAGAGAACAGTTGTCTGAAGGCATTTATAAGAGGTAAGACATTTCCCCTGCATCACATCCCTGTACCTCTCTTGTGCTTCAGCCAAATGCCATGTCTAGTACATACGGGGTACTGGTCCTCCTCTTCACCTACAATGTGCCTCTGTGCTGATGAGCTGCGACCCAAAAGATGATTACCATGCCTCTGATTCAATTCTGTTTCATGTCAATATTCAATCAAAAATATACAGGAAAACATTTTTCATAGTTGTATGTATGTATACATGCATTCCCAAAGGAATTGTGGTGATCCAGCATGTAATCTTTTAGGCAAATGTGTTCACCGACGATATACTTGTGTTAACAGGCCAGCCCTGAAAAGGCTAGCTCATCGTATCACATGATTCATTACGTGCCGACTTTGCATTTCAAAGCTCTTCATTCCGATCACCAGGACCAGGTGTTCTCTGCCAAACCCCTTTGTTTGATTGGTTTGATGTATTCCTCCCGTGATGTGACAGGACTCAGATCCGAGATCACACATGATGATCTAGTTGTTTGAGAACCGTCCACCTCGGACCATATGCACTCAGAATTTCACTCAGAATTTGTGTGTGTGGTATATTTTCTGTGGTTGGCATGACGACAAATGCTGGCTGTCCATTCATGTGGATCTATTGACACACACATCTGACGTGCAGCAGGGGCTGCTTATTGAAAACGGGCCAGAGAATACGCCGTTTGTCGCAGCTGAAGTGTCCCTGCATGGGAGCTGACCTCGGGGGGGGTCAGCTGCACTCCTAGTCAACACATGACCATGGGCTGGATGGATCGAGGTCCATGTGGTCCTTGCCTGCTGCTATAATGGATGAGGGGGGCTGAGGGGCTGGCTATGGGGTGGGGGGGGGGGAGCCAAGCTGTTTTACAGGTGTAAGCTGTTCCGCTGCGTGTGGGTGAGATTAAGTAATGGTTCCTCGTCTTATAGCGCCTCCATCATCTCTGGCGTCTTGTGCTTCCCCTCAGGGAAGAATACTGTGTTCCGTTCATCAGGATGAAAACGCTGACATCTTGCCATTATGCAAAGTTTGTTTTGAGCTTTTTGTTCTTTGAGAGAGTTACAGTTTGTTAATCACCTTGGGTTGTGTAAGTCGGTGTGTTGTTATGATGGAGCCTGGCACACCTGTCAACTATATGCAATCTATACTGTATGCTGTATGGATTGTGTCTTGCATGCTCACGCTGCAATATCAGTCCTGATGCTCCGATGCCATTCTCTCCATGCCAATGCACACTGGCTAGTACAGAGGGCTAGGCTTATGCACAGTGTTGAGTGTCACGTTTAGGCCATTAGAATATAAATATATATTGGCGGATATCATTGTGTTTTGTTTTTCTTCCAATTATCATCAATCACACATGCCTCTAAGTGGTACACTATCAGACATTTTTTTCTTTTGCCTGGCAATTATTTGGCGTAAAATCATGCATATTGTTTTTATTAAGCAGCACATGCCCATTGCCTGGTGTCAGACCAATCACCTCCCAGTGTGAGTGTGAGTCACAGGTCACGGCGCCGGGTGTCGTATCTCTACGTCCGTTGCCGAGCAGTTTAGTGAAATGAGGGACCACTGTTATCATCATGCTGAGAACAGAGCCTGTCTAGAGACTCCACCTCACATGAGTCATGCGGTAAACCGGCTCTGCAATACGTTCATTCCAAGCCGGATGTTGTGACAGGCCTCTTATGTCTCTTATGTTAAAATGTTAGGAATTAATGCAGTTATAAAATAAACAGGCCATCTGTTTTCTGGGTTTGCTTCCTGCTTCCTCCTCTCCTCTCGTCCTCTCGTCCTCTTCTCCTCTCCCTCTCCTTCTCCTCCTCTCCTCTCCTCTCCTCTCCTCTCCTCTCCTCTCCTCTCCTCTCCTCTCCTCTCCTCTCCTCTCATTTGTTCTCCTGCCACTCTCATCCTCTTGTCTCCCTCTCCATTACCCTTCTTTCCTCTGGGAAATGTAAAGAAACACATTTCATCTCATGAGATGAACAGTGACCTTCTCCTTGTGTGTGTGTGTGTGTGTGTGTGGTGGGGGGGGGGGGGTATTGTTAACATAAATTGTGTTCTCTCATCTTATTTTCGGGGGGAAATGCATATGATCAAAATGCAAACACCCCTTGTATTGTAAAAACAAACCGACAGAAATTGTCTTGCTGCATTTTTCCCAGTTGTGGTTCTAAAGCACTGAAACATATATTCAAATCAAGTCCCATTATTATAGTCTTCTTGCAACACAATTCCACTGGTCTCATTCAAAAGCAGACTGGATGACCAATAAATATACAGCAAGCATACCTAGAGCCACTTGCTGATACTGTGCTGATTTGTGTGGGCCTTTGTTTGTGTACATGTGTGTGTGCATGTGTGTGCGTGTGTGGATGTGTGTGTGTGTGTGTGTGCACATATGTGTGTTTGTGTGTGGCCGTGTTTGCAGGTGCGGGTCTTTGTTTGTGTGGATATGTGCGTGTGTGGATGTGTGTGGGTGTGTACGTGTGTGTACGTGTGTGGATGTGTGTGTGTGTGCATGTTTGTGTGTGTGTGTGTGTGTGCATGTGTGTGCATGTGTGTGTGTTGTGTGTGCAAGGTCTTGAACCCTGGTCTGCAGCCCTGCCACCACTGTTCCTGGTGTGTTCCTGTGTTTTCCAAGAGGCGGGTGAGATCAGAGGGCGAGGCAGGCGGGCGTGTGCAGGATGTCGATGACCCAGTCGGAATAAACGTCTTCCTGTGTCGGGCCGGCCCGAGTCCACTGCTACAAAAGGAGTTTTTACTGCTTCTTCTGTTTTGGTTTGGTCAGTGTAGCGCGCCGCCCAGAGTGTAAGGAGGTAACTTAAAACCTTAGGCTTCACCCTGCTCCTCTAGATCAGTAGATAGGCTGATCTACACCACAGACACCACAGACCTGGCCCATGTGATTAGCTGCACACTACATCTGGTCTATGTGCATAAAGGAGTGCTTGTGTCCTTTGGTTGGTTCATTTCGTTTCACGAGTATTCAAACTTAAAATCCGTGGACACATTTTTCATGAATGAAACAACATGGCCTTTTGGTGACATTGGAAAAAAGGTTTATTGTTTTACGTTTGTCTTGCTTTGTGCAATTTGTATTTGCGTAGGGGTTCTGTCATTTGGGCTGTGCAGCGTTTGATCAGTGGGTCAATGGGAATGAATTAATCCTCTTAGCCTCCGGTGGTAGTATGGAGATGAGGCGTTGTGATGAGGTTCTCGCAGGATACTGTCTCTGCAGAGTATTACGAGCCACGCTCCAGTGCCCTCCAATGACTTATGTGAAGTTGTTTTTTGCCTGGCCGGCTCACTCTAAATCTCAGGCCTCTTGATGGTTTCATCTTGTGCGGCTAGAGATAAATGAACCCCCCCCTCCATCTCCCCATCTCCTCCACTGGCATGCGTGCTGCCAACCGCCTGTGCGAGTGTGCACCGCGCAGACACACTCGCTCTCTTTTACTGCCCAGAGCATGGCTCTCGCCCGCTAGTTCCCAGGCTCTCCCAGGCTCTCCCAGGCTCTCCCAGGCTCTCCCAGGCTCTCGCCCGCTAGCTCCCAGGCTCTCCCAGGCTCTCCCAGGCTCTCCCAGGCTCTCCCAGGCTCTCGCCCGCTAGCTCCCAGCCTCTCCCAGGCTCTCCCAGGCTCTCCCAGGCTCTCCCAGCCTCTCCCAGGCTCTCCCAGGCTCTCCCAGGCTCTCCCCCCCCCTTGTGGGTTAAACTGTAACGAGTCTCCATCGAAACCTGATACTTCCTGGGTTGAACCTGATAATACCAGGCTGACATTCAAGGGGTGGAAATGTGTATCTTTGCAGCGGATGTGCAGGAA
>CM051000.1:200000-207500 GCA_027704905.1 Muraenolepis orangiensis | reverse complement strand
TTATTTGATAGACGATAGCGGCGTACACGTACCCAACACAGTTCGGTGGGTGTAGGTAAAACCTCCAGAAACTGACTTACCTCTCGGCGGGAACGCGGTTGATTAGCGCGCCTTGATATTCCCTTTTGAATGTGCAGCAACTAATTAGATAACACTTCTAACTCGGTTGTCTCCAACGACTGTGTGTTCTCCACTGACACAGATGAGCAATGAGCCAGTTAATGGTACATTATGGCGTGTTTTTCGCTCAGATCCACTCGGAAAGTTCAGTCTATCGGGTCAGCATTATTAGAAGCACACTGATTCGAAGGAAGGTGACTGTTCAAACACATTAGTATCTTAGTGAAATGGGGTATTTATTGGTGCTCATTGAGCATAAGCATAAGCAGGAATTCATCATTGGCCTAAGTCAATGGTGGTCTATCTGGTCTATGCTGCTGACAGTTGAGAAAAGACTATTTTAATCGTATTAGCATTAATATTATTAAGCAATAATCGTTGAGTCAACTGTGGGTCATAGAAATGTAAGAAATGTGAGTATTTTCGAAATTGTTCAGCTGTTCAAAATTATTGTTTTTTTTATTGCTATGATTCTCTGCCAAAGTTCTCTGGATTCCGCTTTCTTCCAGAGTTAGCATCCAAAGTTCATTCTGCCAGTAACACTATTTATCTTATCCTACAGAATGTGAATGACAACATAGTGAATCCTTCTTTAATGCTTTAACACCCTGCTTTTAACAAACAGCAGACAGCCTTTGTGATGGGAAAGCAACGTGCTGCAGCTATCTCTGGCTGGGAAAATAACAGCAGATTGAACGGCATGAATAGATGAACACTTTCCTGAAGCTCAATGGAAACTGGGCTAATTTCTCTTCCATGGTCATGTATGGCTTCCCAGCTTCCTGATCCATGTTTGATTAATTTTCTCGTAGCCATTACATGTATTGGAGAGAGAGCGAGGCAGAGAGAGGCAGAGAGAGGCAGAGAGAGGCAGAGAGAAGCAGAGAGAGGCAGAGAGAGGCAGAGAGAGGCAGAGGGAGGCAGTGAGAGGCAGAGAGAGGCGGAGAGAGGCAGAGAGAGGCAGAGGGAGGCAGAGAGAGGCTTAGAGAGTGGCAGAGAGAGATGGAGAGGCAGAGGGAGAGAGGCAGAGGGAGAGGCAGAGGGAGGCAGAGGGAGGCAGAAAGCGGGAGAGAGGGGGAGGAGGAGATATTATATTGGGAAAAGCAGGAAGGGAGGGAGGGAGGGAGGGAGGGAGGGAGGGAGAGGTAAAGATAAGCAGCCAAGCCTTCTCATGGCAGGCGGCCTGATCTCTGTGGCTGTGGAGTGAAGCTCTGCTCGAAGAGACGAGACGACATGCTTCAGAGGGAGCGGTAGCCCTCTGGCTGTCTCTGGCATACTCTCACACTCTGCCGCTCGATACTTTGCTGCTCTGCACCACTGCTCCGTGCGGATGCCCGGCGACAGCAGGTATGCTATGAGAGTCTGCTTCTGCAAATGCACACCTGCCCTGCTCCGGCCCACAGGACCACCGCAGCACCCGGCGCAGAGCCCGGACCCACGGCAAGTCCACGATTCACCCTGGTACAGAAGCTGAGTAAGGTAAAGGGAACCTGGAGCGGGCGGACGACCGGACGGGGTCAGCCAGGTCCGAGAGGCTCCCAGAAAGTTGTTTGGCTTGGCTTGGTGTTTGTTTTGGAGCATAGCCGGGGGGGGCTGGGGGTATGGAGGTAGGGTGTATGTGTGTGTGTGTGTGTGTGTGTGTGTGTGTGTGTGTGTGTGTGTGTGTGTGTGTGTGTGTGTGTGTGTGTGTGTGTGTGTGTGTGTGTGTGTGTGTGTGTGTGTGTGTGTGTGTGTGTGTGTGTGTGTGTGTGTGTGTGTGTGTGTGTGTGTGTGTATTCAGAGCTGCGGTGGTTTTTGTTGTTTGGTGGAGGAGGTACGGTGGCTCTGAGGGGGGGGGGGGCAGGTCACCTCCATCACCCCTGTTGCTTAAACTCTGGTGCACCCTCCACTGTTTACACTGTTGAACCTGTTGCTCTATGAGTTTAATTGGTACACTCTGTATGGGCTGGGCCTTGGACTGCATTTAGATGTGAGAGTGAAAACATATTGGATATTTTCAATATTTCTCCTGTGCGATGCTGCAGGATGTTCACAGAATCTGGCTTAGAGCTCTATACCACAAAGCATTCCACCTTCTTGGAAACTTGGTGGTTTTTTCAACATGAAACTCTTGCCCAATGAAGACCTGTGTCCTGTGTTGTTGATTGATCCCCCTTGATGGATGGGTCTTCTAGAATCTAGACTAAGCCTTTCTCCACTCTCTCAGCGTAACCTCTCCTGGGTCATATTTACACTGCAGCATCTCGCCAATGTAAACCAACGGGAGGCTCTCCCCTGGGGCCCCTGTGGGGTGGAGGGAGGCTCTCCCCCTGGGGCCCCTGTGGGGTGGAGGGAGGCCACCCGTTCTTGCCTTGCCTATCCTTATCAGAACATGTGAAAGCTCTACTTGACCCACAGCTGCTTCTCCATGATGTACAGCCACAAACACCCCCCCACCTCCACCCCCACCTCCTCCTCCTCCTCCTCCTCCTCCTCCTCCTCCTCCTCCCTCCTCCTCCTCCTCCTCCTCCTCCACCCCCTCCATCCTCCTCCTCCTCCTCCTCCTCCTCCGTTATGTTGGGGTGCTGCTACACTGGCTGTGGACACATTACTCATATGAGTACATATGCAGATGAATGCTAGTGTTGTGGTGTTTAGACATGGCTGTTATCACTGGTCATAAGTGGAGCATACTGTATATGCAGTCTTTACATCTTTAGTCCATTCACTCTAGTTGCCTCTAGTACAACGTTTAATAAAATGTTGAAATGCTGAAATGATCCAGCCTGTTTAATTCAGACAAACGCCATCTATTTTTCGACATCTTAACTTCACCATGGTTGAATATGTGTTTTACATACACTTGATATCACATACACGTACATCACGTCGTCAGCATTACAGCAAATCCTCATTATAGGTTTTGCGCTGAGCTGTTCTTTAACTTCGGCACCGCTACGCCCGGACTTACAGCAGTCACCGTGTATTGTAATGGCGGTATGCATATTTCATAAGCCCAGCCCTGCGGTGTATCTCTCCTGCTGAGTGTCCTCACAGCTCCCCTTCTCCCAGGCGGGGGGGCCGGACCGAGCCAGCAGCCAGCAGCAAGCAGCAGCCAGCGCAGTCTCTCGTCGGGACGACTCGTCCTGCAAACTGTTGCTAGCGCTTGGGCTGGGCGCTGCGGTATTGGTTCGGCGGACGGGGGTGGATGTGGTGAATTCCTTGACAATTAGTTCAGAAGTAATGTGGCTGATACAAAACAAAGGCCTGAATGAATGCATGGGATTCCTAATGAATAGGGGGCTCTGAGGACCCAGAGATGCACTACTACCACAACCGTGCTCTGCAGCCTACACGTGTGTGTGTGTGTGTGTGTGTGTAATTATGTGTGTTGTGTGTGTGTGTGTGTGTGTATAGTATATAGTAGATAGTATAATGTATGAAGTATATAATAGTATTGCATAATATAGTATAGTAGTAGTATTGTTGTTAGCATTCCATTGCATTCCATTGTACTTACAATACACATGGCAAATGAAAACATCTTGAATGTGTGTGTGTGTGTGTGTGTGTGTGTGTGTGTGTGTGTGCGTATGAGTGCTAGTGTCCTTCATTGTGTGTGTGTGTAAGCTCAAGCTGTGTGTGGAGAATCACTTCCGATGACGCCTCTAAAATGCAGCATCCACCTTTGCTAAATGTCAACCCATACATCTTTCCCCTTGCTCTTCAGCCGTAGTTCCTCTCTCGGCCACGTGGTGTCGCTAAAGGGCGCCAGCTCCTTCTGTCCTCCTGCTCTTCTTTAAGCAAAGCCCACAAGCTGCCCTTCAGAGCATTCTGTGTTTACTCAAATTAATTCAGCCTATCTCGTTATGTTATTCCCTCGGTGTAACGGGGGGGGGGGGGTGGTGGTGTGTGTGTGATGTGGTGTGTGTGTGTGTGTGTGCGTGTGTGTGTGTGTGTGTGTGTGTGTGTGTGTGTGTGTGTGTGCTTTAGAGCAGCCTGTTATTTGAGTCAAACCACTGCAAAGCTCTAGCTGGGTCCAAACTGCATTGCAGTATTCACCCTGTGAACATGTCCTCTCTCTCTCTCTCACCCTGTGAACATGTCCTCTCTCTCTCTCTCTCTCCCTGTGAACATGTCCTCTCTCTCTCTCTCACCCTGTGAACATGTCCTCTCTCTCTCTCTCACCCTGTGAACATGTCCTCTCTCTCTCTCTCTCACCCTGTGAACATGTCCTCTCTCTCTCTCTCACCCTGTGAACATGTCCTCTCTCTCTCTCTCTCTCACCCTGTGAACATGTCCTCTCTCTCTCTCTCTCTCTCTCTCTCTCTCACCCTGTGAACATGTCCTCTCTCTCTCTCTCACCCTGTGAACATGTCCTCTCTCTCTCTCTCTCACCCTGTGAACATGTCCTCTCTCTCTCTCTCTCTCTCTCTCTCACCCTGTGAACATGTCCTCTCTCTCTCTCTCACCCTGTGAACATGTCCTCTCTCTCTCTCTCACCCTGTGAACATGTCCCTCTCTCTCTCTCACCCTGTGAACATGTCCACTCTCTCTCTCTCACCCTGTGAACATGTCCTCTCTCTCTCTCTCTCCTCTCTCTCTCTCTCTCTCTCTCACCCTGTGAACATGTCCTCTCTCTCTCTCTCACCCTGTGAACATGTCCTCTCTCTCTCTCTCTCTCCCTGTGAACATGTCCTCTCTCTCTCTCTCACCCTGTGAACATGTCCTCTCTCTCTCTCTCACCCTGTGAACATGTCCTCTCTCTCTCTCTCACCCTGTGAACATGTCCTCTCTCTCTCTCTCTCTCTCTCTCTCTCTCACCCTGTGAACATGTCCTCTCTCTCTCTCTCTCTCTCTCTCTCTCACCCTGTGAACATGTCCTCTCTCTCTCTCTCACCCTGTGAACATGTCCTCTCTCTCTCTCTCACCCTGTGAACATGTCCTCTCTCTCTCTCACCCTGTGAACATGTCCACTCTCTCTCTCTCTCCCTGTGAACATGTCCTCTCTCTCTCTCTCTCTCTCTCTCTCTCTCACCCTGTGAACATGTCCTCTCTCTCTCTCACCCTGTGAACATGTCCACTCTCTCTCTCTCACCCTGTGAACATGTCCACTCTCTCTCTCTCTCACCCTGTGAACATGTCCTCTCTCTCTCTCTCTCTCTCACCCTGTGAACATGTCCTCTCTCTCTCTCTCTCTCTCTCTCTCACCCTGTGAACATGTCCTCTCTCTCTCTCTCACCCTGTGAACATGTCCTCTCTCTCTCTCTCTCTCTCTCTCTCTCTCTCTCACCCTGTGAACATGTCCTCTCTCTCTCTCTCACCCTGTGAACATGTCCTCTCTCTCTCTCACCCTGTGAACATGTCCACTCTCTCCTCTCTCTCTCTGTCTCTCTCTCTCTCTCACCCTGTGAACATGTCCCTCTCTCTCTCTCTCACCCTGTGAACATGTCCACTCTCTCTCTCTCTCACCCTGTGAACATGTCCTCTCTCTCTCTCTCTCACCCTGTGAACATGTCCTCTCTCTCTCTCACCCTGTGAACATGTCCTCTCTCTCTCTCTCTCTCTCTCTCTCTCACCCTGTGAACATGTCCACTCTCTCTCTCTCACCCTGTGAACATGTCCTCTCTCTCTCTCTCACCCTGTGAACATGTCCTCTCTCTCTCTCTCTCTCTCTCTCTCACCCTGTGAACATGTCCTCTCTCTCTCTCAGCATCGCTTGGCTTGTCTTTTGAAGATTTGATTATTGGAAGAACAAAAAAAGTTTTTGTTACCAGGAAGTATACGATGAAGAGTAAGGGCAAATACCAAGGAAAGAGCTAATGACAGGTAATGGTGGGTAATGAGGTACACAGGGGAATGCATGATGAACCAGAGCGATGAGGTCCTCTGTACCTCCGAGAGCATCTGTCCTACAGATACTCTGATGAATGGCCTGCACAAGCTGCTTCTCAAGCTGCTCCAGGAGACACCAGACAGCCCAGCTGAGTGTGTTAGTGGACACTGAGGATGCTGCGCGCTCATAAATGTTAATCTTGCATAACATATCCTCTTCACTGCTCATAAATCACAACTTTTCACACATAGGCAAAATCCCATGAGAGCGTGGGAGGGTCAATTGAATAATAATAATAATTGATTTGATGCCGTGTACTATCATCATAGAACAACTTGAGAGTTTCCCTGTCATTAACATTAACATTGACAAACATTAACATTGGCGTTTAACATATTTGGACTAGAATGACCAACCCACACCGCCAGAGGACAAGCGGCGGGATAGATCAGCCTGTTGGGACTTGATTTGGGAACCGGTCGCCGGTTCAAGTCCCCGAAACACAAGGGCACTGCTTCTAAAACTAGGATGGGTTAAATGCAGAGAGAAACAAATGTGTGTGTGTGTGTGTGTGTGTGTGTGTGTGTGTGTGACCAATAAAGAGGATTCAATCCTCCAGATGTACAGTTAATTGCATTTTATATATATACAAGTTGCAAAGAGGGAGAGCAGAAGAGAGCAAGGTTTTGTTCAAATTAAATAAAAGAAGTTGGTTTTTTTTGACCCACCTATGATTGACAGGCAATATGAATTTCCTGAACCAATCAGTGAAGAGGTATCCTGATTGATCCCGAGGGACCCGAGGAGCGGTCTTAAATCGAAATCAGCTCATAGAGATGCAGACGCAGTCAACCCGGGTCTCACAGAGCAATTGACTCACCAATAGCGGATGGCATTGGCCTTTCTAACACTTTTTGTTAACCTAGCTCGCTAGCATTTGTGTGTGTGTGTATGTGTGTGTGTGTGTGTGTGTGTGTGTGTGTGTGTGTGTGTGTGTGTGTGTGTGTGTGTGTGTGTGTGTGTGTGTGTGTGTGTGTGTGTGTGTGTGTGTGTGTGTGTGTGTGTGTGTGTGTGTGTGTGTGTGTGTGTGTGTGTGTGTGTGTTTTAGGACTTAAAGTTGTCCAAGAAGATATAGAATGGTTATCATGAAGCGTAGGCTGTATTTATTCATCTAGCTATTTAACTCAATCATGTGTATCAGAATAACACTACACAAAAGTATAGTTTGTATAGATGTGTACAGACATTCAGTCAAAAAGATTTAGGCAAAATTCAAAACAATGACGTTCAATAAGTCGAATGGCAAGGGCAACGCAAAAGCAAGGGCAAACCAACTTAAGTAGTTATGTACTTTTGATATGTTTCTAATAAGAGTTACAGTCGCAATAACCTACTATTTGTGAGCAAATATCCGTGAGTCTTTGCTCACTGTTCCTCACCCCTGTGTATTTCTGGCTACATGGCCGGTCATTCATGCATCTTTAGTTAGCAAATGCCCAAAGAGGCTGTAATATTTCTCATGGGGTGTTTGAACATGGCGGCGCAGTGTGAAAAATTTGTGTGTT
>CM051000.1:177500-195000 GCA_027704905.1 Muraenolepis orangiensis | reverse complement strand
CCGTATTGAGGACAGAGAACGCAGAGTCGATTCTAAACTTTTTTTTCAATTACCTGCAGAAGATACCTTGTTTGCCTTTGACTGTGGTTATTGATTGCTGCACTTTGACCAATATATCAGCTGACCCCAGGTCTGCCTGCTGGGTCAGGGGATTAAATATGTCAGTGAATGGGAGAGTCGGTGGGGGGGGGAGAGGAGGGAGCGAGAGAGAGAGAGAGAGAGAGAGAGAGAGAGAGAGGAGAGAGAGAGAGAGAGAGAGAGAGAGAGAGAGAGAGAGAGAGAGAGAGAGAGAGAGAGAGAGAGAGAGAGAGAGAGAGAGAGGCACTTCTTGATGTAAAACATCACCCATCTCTCTCGCACACAACACGATCCCCGGGGGGACCTGTTTGAGTGGCAGAGGTGGTACACACTCTGTGTGAAATGTTCTCATGAAACTGAAGAGAGCCCTTGTCGTCATAGTAATAATGTCTCAAAACACAAACACACACACACAACTTCCAGTGGCCTGTCTCCAGCATCAGGAGCAGAGCGTTGCTATGCTTTAATCCACAGGTGATCCTCCCCTCTCCAGAGTTTTACAAGGCTTTCTTTTTAAGCCTCAACTCCCAGAGTCAAAAGCCCAGCCCTTCTCCCTTAGCCTTTAGCTTCATAGGGTTGCATACAAAGCAGGAAATAGCATTGTAAACCCCCCCCCCCCCTCTCTCTCCTCCCCCCTCTCTCCTCCCCCCTCCCCTCCTCCCCCCTCCTGTCAGAACAATGCAGGGTTCCACTGTGTTGTGCTACCCGGGTCACACACACACACACACACACACACACACACACACACACACACACACACACACACACACACACACACACACACACACCGTTTCCTGTCGCAAGCAGGCCATCAAAGACAGGAAGACCTTGGACTTCTGGATCATCCAAATACTAAAAATGGTTGAACTTCACAGCCCAGTTGTACTTGTACTTGTACTTTTCCCAGACCTTTTTGCAGACCACATTTATATTCGGTTAGGGTTAGTGACTCTTTCTTTACACACTAGTAGTACATACGTTTGAACAAAAGTGATTGACGCCCCTGAAGGCGTGACACATATTTCAGGTTTTAAAAGGGTCCTGGCTTTTGTTATTAAAAGCAAACAACACGTTTCGAGGCTTTCCTGACCCGAATGCCCTGGGTGGAACTTTCCATACACCGTAGTACTGCTCTAACCACCTCCAGGTCAACTTGTCATGGTAGTCCCCGGGCCCGGCTTGCAGACACATTTTTTCGTCCTGCACGACAAAGCTAAGCTTTGTGCACGTCCCGTCGGATTCTCTGCCCGAGGAAGATGTATATATTGACCTCTTCTGGGTGGCTGGTGGCTGGGTGGCTGTGGAACAGTGAGACATTTGTGTAGTGTTCGTCCCAAGACGGGCAGGTCAGTGTAATGTGAAATCCTCGATAGTCTAGGAGCACAGATCTTATGCAAATACTTTTGTATTTATTGTTTTGCACCCCTGCATGCTTAGGTCATACTGTATACACTCAATTGACATGACAAATCAATCATATATGTGCATTACAAAAGTAAACATATGGTACAGGGTAGGTATTCCGGCCTCATCCTTCGAAAAACCTAGGTCTTCGGACAGATGAGCTAAAAACGATGTATTTTGTCATGTATTATGTTGGGGTAGTTGTTGTTAGTTGATCTACAATACAATAGCAGAGAGAGACGATGCTGTGCTTCCCTGTCGCTGGTTGAAAACCCATCCCCTGCTCCACAATGCAGCACACCCCCACGCCTTTCTGCACCGCTAACCCATAGATTTTTTTTCCCCCTTCCTCCATTAATTCTCCAGCATCTATGCTCAACACTGCAGGCATTCCTACTGAAATACACCGCACTGGCTCTGACTCCTTGCTTACCCACAGCCAGGACCTTACCTCCAGGCTGGGGTCCAGGGAGCTGTTTGCATAGTGGATGTTGATAGGATGGCAGAGAGAGGGGAACCTAATAGGAAAACCACAGCATGGGACATTTCTTTCTTGTTCCATTGTTCTTTGGATCTGGATAGGACCGGTTCTATTTCTTTCTTATCCATTTTTTTTCCCCCCCCTACAAATCCTGATGATGATGTGAAATGTGAGTTGTGTTACCACTGCTCCTGCCACTGGTGTGTGTGTGTACATGTCTGTGTGTATCTTGTCCGTTGAGCTAATGTTGACTAACCCGTCTTTGTCGGGGGGGGGGGGGGGGGGCGGGGGGAGGGGGCAGGGGCGGGGGGGGGGTGAGTCTCACTGGAGGAGGAACCAAGGGAAACAGAAAGCCCATCAGGTGTGAATGGCATGGCTGCGGTGGTAGGAAGCGGCGGTCAACCCCTCCCCCCCCCCCCCTCCCCCCCCCCCCCCCGACAAAGACGGGTTAGTCAACATTAGCTCAACGGACAAGATACACACAGACATGTACACACACACACCAGTGTGTGTGTACAGCTCAGACCTCAAACTGTAACTGAGATAATGATGAACGAGGGACGACAAAGTAGTCCCTATATTTTGACCCATCACCCGGCTCACGGATCTCTCTGCTGTACTCTGCCCCCCACTGCCCCTCCCCCCCTCCCCATCCTCCACCCCCTCCATCCCTCTTTAGGATAGAATCCCGCATGTCCAAGCAACTGGCCAATCAGAGGACCCCCAGTGTGGTCAGCCAGTCCTCGGCGGTTGTCACGGCAGCGGCAGCGGACTCCGGCGCAGGGTCCCGGGTGAGTCACGTGACGCCGCCCCGTGATCACCTGATACCTTTCATTCTGCTCCGATCAAATCAATCCACCTGCTCTGTCAGAGGTTGTCATGGAAACGGATTGATCTGATACAGGGGATATAGGTTGTCCCAAAGGATTGTACTCTACTGTGAATATATGAAAAATGAAATGGATGGCCTGAACAATTTGTATCGTTGTCAAGAGAGTTTTCAGAGTTGGTACCCATGATGGTGGTTTAATATATACGCTAGAGAACCACCCTCTCTGAACACTTTCTCATTCTGATTAATGAGCGCGAGAGGACCGTAAGAGGGGTTGGCTATTTTTCAAGTGTACGGGAATTCAATTGCAAAACTCTCCAGGGGGGGTCTATAGCCGTTTCTGCTGTATGGTAATCCATCACAGTGATCCAGGTGTTTGAGTCAAATACTGGAGCCCTTATGTTTCGGCGGGAAAAAAACACTCAAGCCGTTAGTGATTAGAAGTGATGAAGTGATGAAGTGATGAAGTGATGAAGTGATCCCATCAGTCAGCCTCTTTGGTTCTATATTTAGTTCAATTTTAGTTTGGATTGTTTTATTAAACGACTCACTGTGCAATTATTACTCAATCCTTTGGAAAAAATTAGTGTGTGGGGGGGCTAATAATATGCTGATTATATGCTTATATAATGTCTGTGATATTATCATATGGTAAGAGTGTGTGTTTTTTGTTATGCATTCGATTTCTTAACCCAAGTGGGTGACCCCTGACCCCTGCTGTTAGCCCTGCCAGTGCAAGCAGAACGTCACTTCTATAAGGCTTTCTGTTTGTCCGAGATAAGCGGCTTGGAGTTGTTTGGGCAAACGTCAACACGTTAGTCATTGAGTGAGTGACCTCCGCAGCCCCCCGAGCTAGACGGACCCCATGCTATCAAACGCAGGAAGTGGGAAAGCATGCGCGTGCATTCAGGCCGGTACAGAAACAGGAAAATCTGTGCAGAAAGGTTCCAGTACGGAAGGGAACGAATGAATGAGAGACAGAACAGACTGCTCACATCCTGACCAAGAGGCCGTGTTCGGAGAAAGAGAGGGAGGGGCCAACTACCATGTCACAGAGGTCAGAGCACAGGCAGAGGTCACGACTCTCTACCTCAAATACACTACCTCAAGGACGTGTAGTTAGTGTGTGCTTTTTCTGTTTGTTATAGTCGTGCATGTGTGTGTGTGTGTGCTTGTGTGCGTGTGTGTGTGTGTGTGTGTGTGTGTGTGTGGAAGTGTGCGTGTGCGTGTTGCGTTTGTGTGTGTGTGTGTATGCAAGTGTGTGCGTGCGTTCGTGTGTGTGCGTGCGTGCATGGGCGTGTGTGCGTGGGTGCATGTGTGCGTGCGTTTGTGTGTGTGTGTGTGTGTGTGCGCGCATGTGTGTGTGCATGTGCTTGTGTGTGTGTGTTTCCCCCTAAGTTGCAGAACCTCAGGGGATCCGGGAAAGTCCACAGCTTCGGCAAGCGCGACCATGCCATCAAACGCAACCTCAACATCCCGGTGGTGGTGAGGGGCTGGCTCTACAAACAGGTAACCCCCCTCCCCCCCCCCCCCCCCCACACTCAGCCGTCTCTTAGAGCGATGGACAGCGTTACCATGGTTGTAGACGTGCGTGTGTATGTGGGTGAGTGTGTGTGTGTGTGTGTGTGCCTGCCTTTTAAACACACATTCATCCCAAGTAAACATGACGCAGACGCCAGGCTGTGGAATGTGGAGTGTGTGTTTGTTTGGCTGATCTGAACGCCCTTGCAGCCTGTACTGGGTGAGGTGAGGGAACCCTCCATTGGGGCTCTGTTAGATCTCCTGCAGTACTGTTGGAACCATGGAACGTTTTTTGTGTTACATGAAGTTTGGTCCGACAAGAGGATGAACTCCCCCCCCCCCCCCCCCCCAACAAAAATTATAATTATTATTATTATAATTAATATCATTTAATTAATTAACTCATAGGACTTACAGGAGAGTTTGTCCTTAGAAGGACGTTGATGATGTTGATGTTGATTATGACATTGATGTGCTATTGCTTCTGTTCATAGTTCTTCTACCATATACATTTGTTCATATTTGTTGATTTCTCAGAGTATCGGACACACACCACTGATCTGTGTGTGTGGGAGCTTGGATGCCACTTATTTTAGGCAGAATGCGGACCGCAAGATCAGAATTTAAATGGTGAAATGCTTCAAAACGAACCGAACTTGGTTCGTTCGTGTTTTTCGTGTGGCTGAAGTGGAGAGCGTCGCACACCGGATGACTTGCACGGCGTACGTACGGTTCTTAGGCCTTAGGCCTTGCATGGCTTCCAGGTGTTCCGTGTTCAACGGAATGGAACACGGTTGGAGATCAGCCGGAGAACGCTGCCTCTCTATTGAGTCGGAAAACAAATGTTCCATTGTCTTTGTTTTTTTAAATCTTGCAGATATTTAGGGATTCGTCCCCTACCCTATTGAATCGATATCGTCTGAGTTCCCTAGATGTGCTGGCTGGCGGTCTGACAGTCTCGCCATTACAGTTAGGAGCCTGTCGGTGTTCAAGCTTGTGTGTATTGCTCTCAGCTCTCACACAGCTTCTGGGTTATCCAGAGGAGTCATTTCACCCTGGGAACATCTTGGAGAGTAGGGGGTGGAGGGGTAGAGCTGTTAATGAAGACAAACCTATTTGATACACACACATGCATGCAGGCACACACACTCGCACACGCACATACACACAAACATCACACCAGCACACACTGCACACCCACACGCATGCACACACACACGCATTCACGCACGCACGCATGCACACACACACACAAACAAGCATACATGCACACACACAAACACACACACACACACACACACTGCTACACACACACATAAACAAGCATACATGCACACACAGACACAGACACACCTACACACGCACACACAGGCATGCACGCACACAAGCAAACATGCACACACACAAACACACACCCACACTCTTAAATGCAGCAGTAGTAGTCGCTGAATGTAATTGCCAAGATTGGAAATTTTATATGCGGTCAGTTATTGCACATTGCAATCATGCTTGAATCCTAATGAGAAATGGGTGCTTCTAATATCAGGCCACCAGATATCCCAGTGTACAGGGGAGGTGTGTGCGTAAAACACAGTCTCTCTCCGGTATAATTAAGGTCAGTCGGCGTTCCGGGCCTTCGACTAAAGTACTTGCCGGCTTTTAGCCCACAAACTTATGGCTACATTGTTACATTGGTATGCATGAGGAGTGTCTGTCCCCAAGTTCTCTATTCCCCAGCCTTCTCTCCTTTACTACTCCAATGAAACGGTGTGTGTGTGTGTGTGTGTGTGTGGTGTGTGTGTGTGTGTGTGTGTGTGTGTGTGTGTGTGTGTTTATGTGTGATGACCTTAGTGAACAAGGCGTTGTCTCCCCCTACAGGACAGCTCCGGAATGCGGCTTTGGAAACGGAAGTGGTTCGTTTTGTCCGACTTCTGCCTGTTCTATTACAAAGGTGAGTGGAATAAGCCCGAGGTGACTCTTTTGTTAAAGGATTATTACGACCCGTTCAGACTAGCGGAACTGGCTTCCGGGGAACTCACTGGCACTGATTCTGATCTGATTTCTCCCATTTGTTTTCTATTGGTCACACATCCACAATGTTTTGATCACAGTATGGTGTTTTCATCTGCTGCTCAGCGGCTATGACCTCGCCCCCCCAGCCCCCCCCCCCCCCCCCCCCCCCCACCCCACCCTCACACCCACCCACCCTGACACCCCCACCCCTTCATTAATCAAACCTAAATACTTGCCATGCAGTTTCATGCACCAGTGCCCGGCCTTGAATCCACCTTCAATTACGGGTCTGGGTGACATGTAAATATAACACAATACAGACCTTGGAGGGGCTTGGTTCATCAACAGTTTCATTGTGTCAGTTCAATGTGTGTGTGTGTGTGTGTGTGTGTGTGTGTGTGTGTGTGTGTGTATCTGTGCATGTGTGTGTCTGTGTGTGTGTGTGCGTGTGTGTGTGTCTGTGTGTGTGTGTGTGTCTGTGTGTGTGCGTGTGTGTGTGTCTGCATGCGTCTGTGTGTGTGTGTCTGTGTGTGTGTCTGTGCTTGTGTGTGTCTGTGTGTGTGTGTGTGTGCGTGCGTGTGTCTGTGTGCGTGTGTGTGTCTGTGTGCGTGTGTATCTGTGCGTGTGTGTCTGCGTGTGTGTGTTTGTGTGGTTGTGTGTGTGTCTGCGAGTGCATGTTTGTGTCTTTGTGTGTGTCTGTGTCTTTGTGTGTGTGTGTGTGTGTGTGTTTGTGTGTGTGTCTGTGTCTGTGTCTTGGTGTGTGTGTGTGTGTGTGTGTGTGTGTGCGTGTGCGTGTGCATGACTGTGCATGGGTGTGCGCTCTACAGATAGTCGAGAAGAGACGGTGCTTGGCAGCATCCCCCTCCCCAGTTATGTCATCACCCCAGTGGATCCTGATGATCACATCAGCCGGAAATACGCCTTCAAGGTAACTCCTTAAGGAACTCCTTAATGTCTCCGAAGATGATGAATAGGACTTATATATATCAATGTCTATTGCTCACCCACACGCACTGACGATGACTGCCGACAGTCCTTGACGGTGCCCGTGGATGGAGAGCGTTTGTCATACAATGTCTCCCCCTGCTGGTTGTGTTGGCTGTTACACAATATAGTATTATTGACTCGACTCATTTGTGGTAATATAAAAGTTTGTATTATGTAGTTTTGTGTTGTTTATGTCATTCCTGATTAGTTGTTTTTGCGTAATACACAACGTAAAAATAAGTAATATCGTGAAAAGTAAAACTTGAATATGTACACATGGAGTAGCATTGAGCAATTCAATTCAGTGAATGTAATTCAATTCAATGTAATTAAAATACAATTCAATTTCAATTAAAAGTTGCTGCTTTGCTGTCTTCTGATCTGTTACTTTTGGTCTGCAACCGTTTCATTGTTTTTCTTTCATCTTCAAATCCACAGCCTTTTGTTCGAGTCATGCCACCGTATCCGTATTCAAATTAATATGCTTATTAGGGCGAGGTCATCATTTTGTTGACCACTGCTGTGGTTTACTCTTGGCTTCACTATCTGCTTGATGGATTGGGATGTTGTGCTGAAACTGCAGCTGTAGCATGCAGGCTGGAAATCTATAACCAAATACTGTGTGTGTGTGTGTATCTACTAGTGTGTGTGCACTGTATATATTAGTATACTGTGTGTGTGTGGCGCATGCAGCAAACGTTTTTCATTCATATTGAAAAGAGAGCTTGTCCGAAGGCAGTCCAGTCAGCAATGCAATTCATTGCCAGAAGTTAACACAGACACACACACACATAACGTTACCACCCTCAATCCAGGAGCATTCTTAGACTGCTGAGGGCATTTACGTGGAGGCTCTCAGTCTACTGGAGCACAGAGCTGGTTGGATCCTGACGACCTTGATGGATGGACCACCAGGCTATTGTCGTCCTCCTCGCTCCCCACGGGAGGAGCTCTGTCCCCGGGGGTGGCTTGGGCTCGCCGGGATGGGTAGGGAGGGAGCAGCTCAGGTCACTGCAGGGTTTGAAAACAAGAGGATAAAGAACAGTGGAAATCATGTACTCAGCAAACAACAAGATCAATGGAAATGGAAAGAGTGTGAGCGAGTGTTTGCGGGTGTGTGTGTTTGTGTGTGTGTGTGTGTGTTTGTGTTTGTGTTTGTGTGTGTGTGTGTACGTGTGTGTGCTTGTGTACGTGTGTGTGTGTGTGTGCGCGCGTGTGTGTGTGTGTGTGCGCGCGTGTGTGTGCGTGTGTGTATGTGTGTACGTGTATACGTGTGTGTGTGTGTGCGCGTGTGTGTGTGTGTGTGTGTGTGTGTGTGTGTGCGCGTGTGTGTGAGTGTTTGTGCGTGTGCTACAGGATCACAATAAGGGCTATGGCATCAATTCACCCAATATCAAATGTTCTATTACCCAAGACACAAAACCAGCGATATGAACTGCCATAAATATGAACTGATGAAATGATAGAATACAGACTCCATTATGTATTCATAGTGCCTGTAAAAAAGAAATTGGTAGGTATTACGTACCGTATATATTGATATACAGATTGCAACCCTTGAAGGAATACATTGTGATTGTGTGTGTTGGTTGAAACTCTCACAGTCTACTGGAGCACAGAGCTGATGTATCAACTCTCATCACTGCTCCAGTGTTGACGTTATTGTCTTGCGTTGAGAAAAAAAAAGAAGAAAACCTACAATCCTGCTTCAATGTTTGATGCAAAGCTGTAGCCTCAGGGCAGTCTGTTACAATCCTATTAGCTGCTTTGTTCCTGCTCCTCTGGGGGCCATAGGGCTGTGTGTGTGTGTGTGTGTGTGTGTGTGTGTGTGTGTGTGTGTGTGTGTGTGTGTGTGTGTGTGTGTGTGTGTGTGTGTGTATGTACACACACACACGCACACACATACACACACACAGGCATATACACACACACACTAACACACGCACACATACACACACGTACGCATACACACACACACACACACACACACACATGCACACACACACTCACACGCGCATACATACACACAAGCATGCATGTGTGTGTGTGTGTGGGCCTGCATATGAAAGGCGTGCATATGAAATGTGTGTGTGTGTGTGTGTGTGTGATTCCCAAACTCCCATTAGCTCAGATTAGAATTGGGCAGGTCTGACGATCAGCCGTTCATGTTATTAATTATACATCCCATCTATTTTCTCTCCTCCTCTGTGTTCGGGGGGGTCGGAGGGGAGGGGGGGGGGAGAGAGGAGGAGGTCTAATAGCTGAGGTGAGGCTCTGTTAATCACTCACATTGTGTTTAACGGGCCCCTGCTGCTGTCACGGAGGCCTCTCATCACACAGCCATATTTCACTGGATGGTGCGCCTGGTGAGAGTGTGAGTACCGCTCTGTCTCTCCGGGCTGAGCGGCGGTCCAGCTCTCAGGGTCCTCCCTCTGGAGGATGCTGACTAGTTGATGCTGACTAGTTGATGCTGACTAGTTGATGCTGACTAGTTGGTCTGAAGCAGATTTTGTGTTTTGGATGGTTATTAGGATGGCGATGACAACGCTGGTTCAATTTATGAGCAAGACCCCCTAACCCTCACTGCTCCCGACTTGCTGGCATTGAATGGCTGACTTTGCCGTCGGTGTATGAATGTGTGTATGAATGAGTGAGTGCGAGGCTTGACTTGGAAAGTGCTTTGCGTGGTTAGAAAAGCTGGTTAGAAAAGCGCTATATAAATGCTGTCTATTTACCATACAGACGTGAAGACGTGTCAGGGCTCTTAACAACTGCTTCCTATCAGACACTGAGCAATAAATATCTTGTATCTTGAATACGCTTTGTAATCCACGGTGCAGAATGGTTTCCTGTTTCTCAATGAACAACCTCTCTCTATGTAAATGAACAAGCTCTCTCTAAACTGAGACAGAGCAGCTCCTTTTGATCATGTCTACAATTATTTGGAGTCACTTCCTGTTGGGTTGTCCTTTGTTTGTCTCCTTTCACCGTGGGTCTCTGCTTCTCTCTTGGCTCCATTGCTTCCTGTTGCGCCCAGGTGTGTGTGTGTGTGTGTGTGTGTGTATGCATGTTTGTGCGTTGGTGCGTGTGTGTGTGTTTGTGTGTGTTTGTGCACACGTGTGTTTGTGCGTGCGCGTGCGTGGGTGTGGGTGTGTGCACACATCTGTGTGTGGGTGTGTGCACACATCTGTGTGTGTGCGTGCGCGTGTGTGTGTTTGTGTGTATGTGTGTGTGTGCATGCATGTGCATGCATGTGGGTGTGTGCGTGTGTGTGTGTGAGAGTGTATGTGTTTGCGCATGTTCATGCGTGCATGTGTGTGTGTGTGTGTGCATATATGTGTGCGTGTGTGTGTTTGCGCAAGGCATGCATGTGTGTACGCATGCGCGTGTTTGTGTGTGTGTGTATGTGGGCGGAGGGAGATGCCTGTCTTGCATCAATAGGTATTCGATTTCCCCACAGCCCTCTGTCTGTGTCCTCCCTTCCCCCAGCTCATTCTGCGGCCCTGAATGCACCAGTTCTTGCGTGTTTTTCATGAACGTTTGGCTACTGTTGTTGTTCGTTCGGCGTCAGTTCTGAACCGTCCGTCGGAACGGCAGCTGAGCGCTGGACCATGTCATTCATATTGGCCTGGGCGGGATCAGGTTACCATGTGAGTGTATGGACACTATGGATTCAGTGTCTGCCCTCCTTCCTGCCCCTCCTCCTTCCTGCTATGTGTCAGTCATCACATTCTGCCCATCATGGGAATGGTGTGGTCTCCGGGTCTCACGCTGGTTCCTCTGCCTACGTTTCCCACACTCCTCTCTGTCTCCCGATAGCACTCTTTGGGTCGTCCACCGCATGTCTCCGTAGTGTAGCATATTATTTGGTGTGCCGCCGTGTCACGTGTGAATCAAGACATAGTCGTAAGTCACCAGAGTCCTGACACTCCTCTGGTGACTTGATGAGTCATTTCACCACAATAATCTGCAATAAACTGCATTCACACTCGAGTGAGAATGTGTCTCTTGTTAACTTCCCACAAACGACCGGGGGCAAAATCTTGCTGACACAGCTTTTTTCTATCTTTTTTGTTCATCTTGGAGTGTTTACTTTGTTCAACAATGTGATCATAAATCTCATTTGGATAAAAGAGAGATCATTTGAGTTGCTTCCAGATGAAACTACTTGTAAAGATAACGCTTTCCTCAGGGCCTGCAGTAACCTCATCTCATATCAAATCTGTCAGACCCTCAACTTAACCCTGTTAAGATTTAGATGAATGACTCGATAACCCCAGTGTAATATCGCTGTCATCTGAAAACAATTGTCTGCCAGATGAGTAAAATATATCCAGCACCGTCATGGTTCTGTAAGCCGAGAGCTCCAGCTCCTCTCTGAGTCATGGAACGATGACCTTGATCGGTGGACCACCAGGCTATTGTCGTCCTCCTCGGAGCTCTGTCCCCGGGGGTGGCTTGGGCTTGCCGGGATGGGTAGGGAGGGAGCAGCTCAGGTCACTGCAGGGTTTGAAAACAAGAGGATAAAGAACAGTGGAAATCATGTACTCAGCAAACAACAGAGAGCGATAGAGAGAGAGAGAGTGTGTGTGTGTGTGTGTGTGTGTGCGTGTGTGTGTGTGTGTGTGTGTGTGTGTGTGTGCGTGTGTGTGTGTGTGTGTGTGTGTGTGTGTGTGCTTGTGTGTGTGCTTTTGTATCAGTCTTGCAGTGTAAAGCTATTTCTTGGTGATAGTCGGCGCAGGCTGTAAGGTTTGCTTGGCCGTCCCTCTATCAATATGCTTACTGAACAGCTTTGTGTAGTGTGTGTGTGTGTCTGTATTTATTGGATGCAGCAGAACATCACAATAAACCTATATGTTGAAAAGCTTTTATTTCAACCGTTTTTTGATGAATGCAGCTTTTTTCCCCAAGTTATTCCACCTCTGCAGTCATGTGACGCTGTGTTTCTTTGTTGTCATGGCGATTACTTGTTTCTTTTGTCATCATGAACACAAAGCAAAGTGGCCTTTTGCCAAGCTGCTTACCCGGTGTCATTTTTCTTGTATTTATTTAATCGTCACACTCAATACCTTTTACTGCCTCAGTGCTCTCTGTTCTTATAAAGTTCTCATACTCATCCCCTCTTTCTCCCTCTATCCCTCTCTCCCTCTCTGTCTCTCTGTCTGTCTGTCTTTATGTCTCTCTGTCTCTCTCTCACACTCTCTCTCTCTCCTCTCTCTCTCTCCTCTCTCTCTCTCTCTCTCTCTCTCTCTCTCTCTCTCTCTCTCTCTCTCTGATAGGCCAGCCACACGGGAATGCGCGCCTACATTTACAATAAGAACTCTGTGATTGGCTCACAGGCGGAACACTGCGGGATGCGCACGTACTTCTTCAGTGCCGACACGCACGAGGACCTGAGTGGCTGGATCCGGGCCATGAATCAGGCCGCACGCATGCAGCAGGGCCACACACTCAAGAGGTCTGTGGTTGTTGTTGTCCCCTCCAATCCCCCACCCACCCCTATCCACCCACACACCCACCCACCTCCTCACACAGAAAGGTGGTCCCACTGTCACCAGGTCGCAGATAAGATAGATCAAGAGAGATAAAGAAAGTGACGTAATAACATGTATATACATGTATATATGAAAAAAACAAAATATATATATACACACAATAGGAATATTGAAAGACGTAGTAGAGTACGGTTGCTTCATACCAGTAGTAGTATGTATATGTAATATGACGCATCTAATCAGGTGAGTGTGTGTGTAACCTGACACCAGTAGGTCACCATTAGGTCAACACATAAATGCATTGTTCCCTGTACAGCCGCTATGTTATATACTATAGACACATATTAGACTAGATTAGATTCTAATGTATTGTCATTGCACAGCACAAGTACAGTGCAGCGAAAATAAGTTGTCATCTAACCAGAGTGCAGATGTAACAGTGAAGTGCATGGTGATATACAATGTACTGAGGATAAATCAGATGTCTACTAGGTATAAAAACAGTCTTCTAGGTATAACAAACGGGTGTGTATCCAGTATATTTGTGTACAGAGATATAGTGTAGTATACTATGGTAGCCATACTGGCCAGAGGTACAACTTATAGAGTAGGTATGTGATGAGATATGTGCAGAATTATATATATATATATATACAGGTAAGTATAGAAGTATCAACAGGTGGTGAGCAGGGGTATGCAGTTTTATGAACTATTGTAGAGCGGGGGCGGCGGCTATCGCCCGCGGCTGTTCAGCAGCAAGTGGTTTCAGTTCCAGTATATCCATGTCTCCCGCAGGAATGGTGTTTGTCGCAATGGCTCAAGATGCTGAAGATAGATGCAGATAGATCAAGATAGTGACGTAATAACAAGAATAGAGAATAGAAGATGAAATGCACCTGAAAATAAATATATATACACACTAAATAGGAATATTGAAAGACATGAGTAAAAAAAACCAAACAATTGTTTCATACCAGTATTTGAATAACTTATTTTAAATGTAATTGTTTTGCTCAAGAGGGTTTGTTTGCACATTCATGAACATTTTAAAAACTAATTAAAATGTAAACTCACCCAATTGCAGCCACAGGGCTGATTTCCATAGTTGAGTCCCCCTGCCAGACGGTACAGGCTGCGGCCTAGAGGGAGGGAGGTTAGGCTACAATGCATTACAGTAACAGTTCTCACAAACATTACAACTGTAGTTAAAATATAAACAATATTATAATAAAACAATGCATTACAGTAACAATTCTTACAAACATAAGAACAGTTTTTATATATTAAGTCACATGAGGGGTATCACAGTGTAGAGACCAGGAGGCATCATTGGTACTCATAGATATACGTTAAGCACGTTAAGGTTCCCCATATTGCACTTAGATACATCAGGTATTGCTATTCTACTCATTGCACTTTAAGGTTCCCGATATTGCACTTAGATACATCACACAATACATCCCGTAATACATAATACATACTACATCACATAACACGGTTTACCTTGTTAAACTGTCTATGTAGTAGAAGTATGTATATGTAATATGATAGATCTAATCAGAGTCTCTGAGTGTGTGTGTAACCTGACACAGGTCAGTAGGTCACCGTTAGGTCAACACATGACTGCATTGTTCTCTGCACAGCCACTATGTTAAACACCATAGACCACATATCCTCCTGCTAATAACACTCTACCCAAAAAGGATGGTTTAAAAAGTAGTACCCTTGATTGTAGCTCCAACTTTTCAAATGTTTTCTTTCATCCATAATGTTGAATTATTCATGCCCAGTCTGTTTGTCATGGTGTTTTTGCTGCATTGTTTTTCCAATGCGGTTCAATCGCAGTCTGGATAAGCGGTGTCAGAGCCACTTTAGGGGTGAAGTATACCCTCCTATAGCCTCATATAGCCTCCATGGCCCTTATTTGGGCATAGCAGTAATAAGGATGCAGTCTGATTTTGGCTGTTGCGTTGCACTGCAGTGGGCTGCAGCATCCGTTCTGTTTTCTCTGCTGTCGGCCAGATAGGAACAGATATGGAAATTGTGCAAATGCAGAACTCCCACATAGGCTCTGTGATGTAATACAGAGTCAAATGTTTGATGATTGTCTCTGTGGTAACCTCGTTTTAAACGTTAATTTATGACATTTGATCATTTGATGACGCGATTCCTTTATATTACTTTCCCTTTATTGCCATCTTGTGGTCAATGTTGCTTACTACCGCTAATTTCCCTTTTTTTCGTTCAAATGAACACAACATTGAATACGTTCCTCATATAATGGTACGTTTTTTTGGAGGTTAGACTGTTCCATGGTATCCTGTACCCGTAGCACCTTACACGTGCTACGTGTAAGTGTGTAAGTGTATGATATTGAAGTTATTCCTATAAATTTAATGGGGGGGGGGATTGGGGGGGAGAGTGGAAGGGTTATTAATCCTGTGATTGATTATGCAAACTAATCAGGTCCTCTCGAATGACACGCCTTCGCTGTAACAGATTGAAGAGAGACCCGGCGGTGCCCCGAGCTATTAGTTTAAAACCAAAATGGCTGTCATTTGGAATCACCAGGGATTCCGTCTGTGTGGCTTTCTCTGCCAAGAGCTCTTAGTAGTTTTCTGTTTTTTTTCTTTTTTCTTCCTCCATTCAGCTCTCATAAAAATAGAAAAAAATAATAAAAACCCCAGTGTGGGTGTAAAACATATTGAAACGCTCCCTGTGGTGCCTCCGTCCCTCCGCAGAGAGGAGTACCAATGAATCAGCTGGGTATGTGTGTAACTTCTTCCCTCTCCGGGAGTGGAACATATAATATACCATATCGTATACAATATATTAATATATCAGTGGGCCATTGTGGTTGATGTGACGTCATCTCTCTTCTGTTGTTTCAGTAATATACGGTATAGCGCTTTATTTAGTGCTTGTAGTGTGTGATAAAGAGAGAGAGAGAGTGAGCAGGCCGTTGAATGATGTTAGGTAGTTAGGTCGGTAGGTGTGTGTGTTTCACAAGCTGTACTAACACCCTGTGTGACTTATAACCTGTAATATAATAATCATAAAGGTATATAGGTTAACTGTAGGACATACAGTTCCTTGAGTTGGGGACAAAAGCTTAGTTGAGTTTCTCCTGAACCCTCTCCGGGACAAACTAGAATTGATACTCACAACAACTAGAATTTTTGTGAGGGCCATAGAACTTTACAGTCAGTAGTTGCACTAGACCTTTAATGTATGATTGTATTTAATGTTGATTTAAAAGATATCATCTCAATGAACAGAGGGTTATCGGTGATAACAGATCTAGCGGTGATGCAGTCCCATGAGACCTCTTTATAACTAGCACGGGTCTCTCCGGGGTTCCAGAGAGGTGGAGCGGCCGGAGAAGACGGCGGCTGTGCAGCAGCAGCAGCAACAGGCCGTCCCCCAGAGCCTCCACTCCAGCGCCGGGAACCCGAAGCCCGGCCTGGCGGACCCCCCGCTGCACCGGGCCCAGCAGCGGGAGGAGCCTCAGGGTAACGGCGTCCGACTGGCCCCCGGCGAGGAGGTCCGGTACGGCCTGGAGATCTACGGCAGGCCCGCCCAGCCCGCCACGGGCAGGGGGGAGCAGGAGGAGGAGGAGGTGGGGGGGGGGAGGAGAGGGGAGGGCCAGTCCCCTGACCCGGCCCCCGGCCCTAAGAACGGCCAGCCCCACCCCGCCGCCTCCGTCGTCCAGGTGTCGCTGCCCTCGACGGAGGCCAACGGCAGCGCGGCGTACAAGCGGAGCCCGGTCCTCCGGGGGAACACAGAGAAGGAGGTGCAGCGGAAGACGGCGCTGGCTCAGGTGGAGCACTGGGTCAAAGTTCAGAAAGGGGACCCCCCCCTGAGGTCAGCTTCAAGAATACAGACACGCCAATGACAACCTTCTTATGGTCCTATGACAACCTAATTATGGTCCTTCTAATGGTTCACGCTACAATAAATATAGAAATTCAAATGTGGATAAGCAGTTAATAAGATCCCATAGTGGCTTTTTTTTGGTGCAGAATGTAAACGTGTCCATCGTCGTTTGAAATGTCTTTAACTTGACGTTAACGTCACCCTAACGAGTCTTTCTGGGGCGGCAGTAGCTCAGTCTGGTAGGACTTGGGGCTTGGGAACCCGGAAGGTTGCCGGTTCAAGTCCCTGAAACACCTGGGCACTGCCGAGGTGCCCTTGAGCAAGGCACCATACCCCCTACACTGCTCCCCGGGCAGCTGTATATACAATAGCTGCCCACTGCTCCTCATACTAGGATGGGTTAAATGCAGAGAAACACATTTCACTGTGTGTGTAAATGTATGTGACCAATAATAAGAGATTGACCCTTACCTTCATATTCACATTCTCCTGCGTTCTCTCTCTCTCTCTCTCTCTCTCTCTCTCTCTCTCTCTCTCTCTCTCTCTCTCTCTCTCTCTCTCTCTCTCTCTCTCTCTCTCTCTCTCTCTCTCTCCCCGTGTTCCTCTGCTAGCGTGCCACCGGCCGAGTACCACCTCCCCCGCCGGACGCCGCCCGCCAAGCCCAAAGCCAACGGGGGCGGGGCGGCGGACCCCTCCCTCCCCTCCCTCCCTTACCTCTCCTTGCCAAAGAGCGCCACCGCCGCCGGTGGCGCCCACCTCCCGCCAGCGGCGGGCGGCTCCCCTCCGGCGGGCGGCAAGCTGACCAGCGACTAC
>CM051000.1:167500-172500 GCA_027704905.1 Muraenolepis orangiensis | reverse complement strand
TGTTGAAAAACCCATTTACGGCCCAGTTTCAACTTCCTGACTGATGGCTGGAGATTCTTATCAAGAATTTGCTGATACACTTCAGAATTTTTCCCTGGATGATATGGAGTTGTCCAGGTCCAGAAGCAGAGAAGCAGCCCCATACCTTAACATTTCCACCACCATGCTTCACTGTTGGGATGAGGTTATTTTCTTCATGTGCTGTGTTGGTTTTTCTCCAAACAAAGCGCTTACGATTATGACCAAATAACTATTTTGGACTCATCTGTCCAGAGAATGGACTTCCAGAAGGCCTCTGGTTTGTCCAAGTTCTCTCTGGCAAAGTTTAAACGGGCAGCTTTGTTCTTTTTGGAGAGCAGAGGCTTCCTTCTAGCAACCCTCCCATGAATGTCGTGTTGGTTCAATTTTCGTCTAATTGTAGACGCATGTACATTTACACCTGACGCTGCCAGAGAGCTCTGCAACTCTTTAGAGGTGATGTGTGGGTTGTCCTTTACCTGATTTATTATTCTACGGGTGCTTCTTGATGTTAGTTTTAATGGGCGTCCACTTCTAGGCAAAGATGCGGTCATCTTGGACGCCCTCCATTTGTAAATTATTTGCCTCACCGTGGATGGATGGAGCTGGAATCGTTTGGAGATTGTCTTGTAGCCTTCTCTAGACTGATGGGCTGTCAGTACCATTTTCTTGATTTCCTCGGGTATCTCCTTTCCTCTTGGCATGGTTGATTCGTATGGGTACACCCTGGCACTGCAGTCGTTTGGTTGTTTTTCTCTCTCTTTTAATCTGTGTTGTCCAACCCTTTTCCTAATGATGTCTCATTTGATTGGTTACCTCCTTGACTTTACCAATACAGCTGGGGGTTCACTTACTTTTGCACATCCACTAATTCCATGTTTCATGTATTTTTTTGGCTACTCACACAATTCCCTCTCAAAAAGTACATGGAACTGTTAAACATAAACCTGACATTTCATATATGTAACACTTGTGATGATAAAATAGGAAAATCATGGTAAAACAACAGAAAACTCTTAACTGTTCAAGGGGTTCACATACTTTCGAGCAGCACTGTATATATACATATATATAGATAGATAGATAGATGGATAGACGGATAGATAGATAGATAGACAGATAGATACATACATATAGATAGATAGATAGATAGATAGATAGATAGATAGATAGATAGATAGATAGATAGATAGATAGATAGATAGATAGATAGATAGATAGATAGATAGATAGATAGATAGATAGATAGATAGATAGATAGATAAACAGATATCATCTTGAACCACAGTCTCGCCTTGAGCTTACAACTTTCACACTTTCCTTCTTTTGAAAAAAGTGTGAAATTGGTGTTCCGAGTGTAACAGAAACTCAGTTTTCATAGTGAGCTGTTGTTGTTGTTGTTGTTGTTGTTGTTGTTGTTGTTGTTGTTGTTGTTGTTGTTGTTGTTGTTGTTGTTGTTGTGTTGTTGTTGTTGTTGTTGTGGTGGTGGTTGTAGTAAGTGGTGTGTGAACGTGTTGTGTTGTGTGTGTGTCTCCCCTCAGATGGAGCGCAGGTCGATGCCAGCCATGGGATACATCACACACACCGTCAGCGCTCCCAGCCTGCACGGCAAAACGGTCCGTCTCTCTGCAACACACACACTCACCACACACACTCACACACACTCACACACACTCACACACCACACACACTCACTGCATGTCATACACAAACCTGGCCTCCACTATGACTACTTAAATAACACTTTTTGTGGTCAAAGTATGTTTTTTTAGGTCGAGTTCTTGATCGAACAGCAAAAGACGATCCCAAGTCAAACTAATACGCTGTAAAAGCAGTTATAAACAAGACCCTACACACACACACACACACACACACACTTGCTGTATGTGTCTTAAATTAAAATGGTTTTTTTTTTAAAACACTTTCTAGCTCTTTCTCCCACATTTAGCATAGGCTCCTTGTCGGGCCACAGAAGCACCTTGCATGAACCGATAGGACATCCTTGCAAAGTGGCTCAATTAGCTCCAACCCCCTCTCTACCACTTGGCTCTCTCTCTCTCTCTCTCTCTCTCTCTCTCTCTCTCTCTCTCTCTCTCTCTCTCTCTACCACTTGTCTCTCTCTCTCTCTCTCTCTCTCTCTCTCTCTCTCTCTACTCTCTCTCTCTCTCTCTCTCTCTCTCTCTCTCTCTCTCTCTCTCTCTCTCTGCTACTGTGTCGCCATTGTGCAACCACTGACTACGTGTCTTGTAACCAGAGGGCATGGTTTTGAATGTCTGCTCCCTTGCACTTTTCACTTTGCCCCCCCCCCCCCCCCCCCCCAGCCAGAGGAGCTGACCCTGCTCCTCATTCAGCTCCGGCGTCACCAGGCTAAGATGGCCGGTGTTCTTAGCCCCGCTGATGATTTTGCTCCACTGCCCCCCCACCAGCAGAACGGCCTCCTGGGCCCCAGCCTTCAGGTCAGGGGCCCTTTAAACCCCCACCCACACCCACACCCACACCCCAACCCCTGCCACCCCCACCAGCATCCCCATCGCCACCACCATCCCCCAAGCCTGACGTGCAACACTTCTGCTGCATCATCATCATCGTCATCATCTCCATCAGTGCATCGTGATGGCCCCCCCCCCCTCTATCTCCTCAGCCTCCGTCTCTCCCATGCCAGCCCCCATGGCAACACACCCTCCCCATCAGACTGGGCAGTGTGTCGGCATTGCTTTCTTCTGTTTGGTTTGTTTTCATCTCAATCTGTGAACAGTGTGAACAGATGTGCATTGCACTACAAACATGTACATGGTACATTTTTATTTTTCAAACACTGGTCCAAAAGAAAGTCCTGCAAATCCCGCCTTTGTACAAACCGTTTGCACACAAAGTGTTTCGGGCTTTGCGTGACTTCATCGGTTCTCAGCCAGGAATGAGCGTCGAGCGGCGAGCATGTCTGCCCGTTATTCCAGGATTCAAATGTTTTTTCTTCGTCTTCTGTCGGCGCAAATGTACCTTCACAACTGCATCGTTGATTGTAAGAAAAAAAACCAGCAGTCATGTGATGCTGAGTGAGTCATGCCGATACCCTGTATCGCCGGAACGGTGATACATGTGCTGTAATTCCCAGTAAGGACGAGTTGAAGCAGGGTACCGCTCGTTGGGTACCGCTCTCTCTCTCTCTCTCTCTCACACACTCAGCACAGGACTGGACTGGACGGGATGGGACGGGACGGGGCTGCACTGGAGGCCCCAGTAACCTCCCAGTCTAAATATGTCCAAATATGTCCCTGTGCTTGAGTCGTGCGTTGTACACGTCGGTGTACAACGCACGACTCAAAACGACAGTCGTACGTGTGTAGCTCTGTTCGTGTTTGAGAGACCGTTTCAACGTAAAAGCACTTCTAAAAAGTTAAGATAAGTTCTAGTTCTAGTTAGGATGAGTTTAACGCAGTCTCGCAACACTGGACACTGAACAATGCCTCCAAGACACCCAGAATCCTTTTGCCTTTGCGGCGTCATCTCATTTTGATTTGTCTCTCCGCTGTTCATTTGAAGGCGGATGATACATACATTCAACTGAAGAAGGACCTGGAGTACCTCGATCTGAAGGTGGGCCAAATCCTACACCCAGAACCCCCCCACTCTCACTCTTTTCCTTTTATGTACCTTCTCCTCACCCTCCCCCTTCCCATCACCCCCACCTTCTCCTCCCCATCACCCCCCTCCATCACCCCATCACCCCACCGTCTCCTCCCCATCACCCCCCTCCATCACCCCATCACCCCACCGTCTCCCCTGCTAACGCTTATTCTTCCCCCATTTTAGCCTCTTTTATGCTGGGGATTATGTTGCTCTATTATGCTCTATGTTTACTTGGTGGCCACACTCGCTTCAGTGTTAGGAACACTTGCATTAACCGACGGGTTTGAAGTCACTTCCAACCTAAAACGAAAACTGTACCCTCAGAGTTCTGTTGTTTTGATGTGGCTTTAATGTCGATGTACCGATAATGGAATGAATGGATGAACGCATGTCATTTGATATAACATAGCTTAACACAACAAGCTTTGCTTCCTTGCTATGAATCCGCTACACGTGTTATGTTATACAAGGCCGTGGACTTGTATGTATGAGTCGTTTGTGTGTGTGTGTGTGTGTGTGTGTAGCATCACAGAATGGACCCTCTATAACCAACCATGCGTAGTGTGTCAAGGCGGTTGTTTGTGGAGGGAGTGGAGGGGTGTGTGTGTGTGTATGTGTGTGTGTGTGTGTGTGTGTGTGTGTGTGTGTGTGTGTGTGTGTGTGTGTGTGTGTGTGTGTGTGTGTGTGTGTGTGTGTGTGTGTGTGTGTGTGTGTGTGTGTGTGTGTGTGTGTGTGTGTGTGTGTGTGTGTGTGTGTGTGTGTGTGTGTGTGTGTGTGCCTGCCTGCCTGCCTGCCTGCCTGCCTGCCTGCCTGCGTGCGTGCGTGCGTGCGTGCGTGTGTGTGCGTGCGCGGTACGGTCATCCCGCCGTGTGCTGCGATATACAAACAGTTTTGCTCTGTAACACCTCTTCCATTTCCTGTTTTTCGGAAACAGATCCAAAACATTGACCCGATGGTTGTTTCGGTACACAGTGTGCTTGAGAACTCCAGTCCAGGTTATGGGTACAGTTGGAATGTAAGGACGGTGTGTGTACAAAAGGGAAACTCTCCCCCACTGCATTGCGAATGGAACGCAACCCACACACACACTGACAATGCTCCCCGACCGTAGAATCACTATGTTTCCACATGTCCGTACTTTACGTACGACTCTCCCTGTTGGCCTGGTTGTCCATCTCGGGGGTAACTGTGATGTGAGATGGATTGTCGTGAAGTGGAGCGGAGCGTCTGTGCATGCCGATGGCTCCTGTGTTCCTGAATGTTCACGTCATGTTCCGTGGATGTTTTTTATGTTTTTATGTGTGTGTCCATCACCACATACCCTCCCCTCCGGTTAGAGCCTTACGAGACGACAC
>CM051000.1:157500-162500 GCA_027704905.1 Muraenolepis orangiensis | reverse complement strand
AGAGAGAGAGAGAGAGAGAGAGAGAGAGAGAGAGAGAGAGAGAGAGAGAGAGCACATGTACTCTGTCTACTTGACTGGTTTGTATATCTGTGTACACATGGCTCCCCAGAGAGGAGATTCGTGCCTTCCGTTTCGGCAGTGCCTTCTGGGTGTGGCAGTCCGTCTGCTCTGGAGATGATGTTATCCCAGCAGCAGCAGCAGCATCAGCATCAGCAGCATAGCCCCCATCTTAGTCCCACCAGCCCCATCCCTAGACCCGGGCAGCACCCCACCGCCCCCATCACCACAAGGATAATATGGGTAAGTGAGGAGGGGGGGGGTCATACAGCGTCGCTGTCTAATACACAATCTAGGACCAGCTCCTGATCCATGACCAAACACCAATTAAGAATGCATTATTTTGTTATTTGAATTGTCATTTTAATCTCACAGTTGATATGAACAAATAACAGATTATTTACACCTTGCCTAAACCAGGCCAGGGAATGTGGGCCTTATTGGATGGTGAAATGTTTTAAATCTAAATGTACCACTCTACCCGAAAAAGTACATTTAGTTGAGTTCAATATACAGGTAGTAAGTAATGTATGCGACATCGGACAAACACACAAGCGTCAACGCCGACCGATAAAGATAACACTTTATTAATCCTGTGTTTGAAATCCAGGCGTTACAGCAGCAAGTCAGAGAAGTCAAAAACTGAAACATTTCAAGCAAATCAAGCCAGAGTAACAATAATGTTTAAGATGAGATAATAAGATAACAAACAGCAACATTCACAGCTAGCTATTGTATTGAGAGAGTAATAGAATAGGACACATTTCAGTGATTCCCACAATGATTATGGTCCTGTACCCCCTCAAACATTAGACCTCCTGCTGTGTACCCCCTCTACCTCTCATCTGATCCTACATATGAAGACAGGACAGTGTTATTAACTATTTTGCTCTTTATTCAGCCTCTCATATGGAGGAAAGTCCTCTCAGATTTCAAGAAAGCCCTCTCGTATTTCACAAAGTTATATACACATCAGCTGTAACACAATATGAATGACTCTTCTGGAGAACTTATAATTAAATGTAAGTCCTAAGAAGAAATGTCATATTCTGTTCATGAACAACCCTATAAGTGACCAATTAAAGCAGGGTAGGGGCAGCTATGTCGGTTTTTTTAAAAGTGGGTTTATTTTTGACACAGAGAGGCTATTACAGATGTTGTTGGGGTACCCCCTGACGTCACTGTCCATATCCCTGGGGGTTACATGTACCCCACTTTGGAAATAGCCAGTATACATGATAAAATACACTACATATTCACATGTATCTATAGAAGGAGCTTCAGACTAACATATATACAAGATACAATCAAATATGTACAACGGAATGCTTACTCCCCATTCCCTCCTGCAGTATGAATTACTAAACACACTATTATAAAACAATATATACACAATAAAAATGAACATAAAAGTGACTTAAGGATGATATGCACATGTGTAGAATTGTGTAAAACGCATTTAAAAGCATTTTAAAGTGCCAGTAGTGCAGCATCATCATGAATACTGTGCAGTACAGGACAGAGCGGTAACTCTAATGAGTCCAGAAAGTCCAGCAAAGTATGATAGTGTAATGTTAATGTGTGTGTGTGTGTGTGTGTGTGTGTGTGTGTGTGTGTGTGTGTGTGTGTGTGTGTGTGTGTGTGTGTGTGTGTGTGTGTGTGTGTGTGTGTGTGTGTGTGTGTGTGTGTGTGTGTGTGTGTGTGTGTGTGTGTGTGTGTGTGTGTGTGTGTGTGGGCAGGGAGAGGAAGACGCTCCGCCCAGACCTCCCCTACCTCAGCTCTACAGTCCCGATGACCACCCTCCCACCGTACCCCCGTTGCCCCGGGAGACCAGCGTCATCAGACACACGTCCGTCCGCGGCCTCAAGAGACAGTCGGACGAACGCAAGAGAGACCGGGAGACCGGACAGTTCACCAATGGAGACGGCAGGGTATGTGTGTGTGCTTGGCTTGGGTTTGTTTGTTTGTTTGTTTGTTTGTTTGTTTGTTTGTTGTTTGTGTGTTGCATTGTATGCGTGTGTGTGTCGTTGTGGTGTAAATGTGTCTATCATGACCACTAACCTGCTGTCCTGTGTCCCAGTTGGAGATAAGCTGCTTCCTCAGTGAGCCGGAGCTTCTGGGAATTGGAGGCGCGGGCCACATTGGGACTACAACATTAGGTCGAGACGGAGGCTACCAAACCTTACCTAGCAGAGGTAATGGAATAGCAACAATAGACTACAACATGTGTCATTGACACTAGAGCTGTTCAGTTTTAGTCACTTTTTCTTTACTTTTTAGTAAAGTAAAAGTAAGTAAGTGCTTTATTAGTCTTGAACAGACTTGATCTGCTCAAGATTGAAATACAATGGAAAAATGGAAAATATATGCATGTATATACTGTATATAGTATATATATATAAATATATATATATATACACACAGGAAATTGAGCCAGGTGTTTAGTGGTTTCCTGGCTGTCCCCCTCAGGAATGTCCGGCTCTTCTTCTATGGTGAATCAGTCCTCCAACATCTCCTCCTACGTGACCATCAGACGGGCGTCCTCCGCTGTGGGCTGGAAGGTAAACCTCAGCACCGCTCTAGATCTCTAGATCGCCAGGAAGGGAATACGACCCATTTGACATTGGAAACACTGCACTCACTGCGTCAGCAACATGCTGAATGCACTTTGTTCTTCAACTTCTGTTTTTCACCATTCTTCCGATTTATTTAGGTTAGATTGTCGTTGTTCACGTTTTGACTGAAGCTACCTTCATTTAAGTTGAAATGTTCTTCATTTACTGAGGGTCGAGTGTGTCTGACTGAACTGATTGGATTTCAAGTGGATATGTATGCAACATTTCCAATTAACAATGACGTCCAAAGTTGAAAATCTGGGCTTTGTAGCTGATTTAAACCTTAAAGGCATTATGTAATATTTTTCATTGATTATAAAAAGTTTTTACATTTAATATGGGCCTTTCTGCCCATATTTAATGTTTTATCAATGTGCCCTCTGTACTAGTGGGTTTCCTAGCATTCCAACATCGACACCTACATCTCTCTCTCTCTCTCTCTCTCTCTCTCTCTCTCTCTCTCTCTCTCTCTCTCTCTCTCTCTCTCTCTCTCTCTCTCTCTCTCTCTCCCTCTCTTTCGCTCTCTACCTCTCTGCCTCTCTCTCTTTGCCTCTCTTTCTCTCTCTCTTTCCCCCCTCTCTCTCACTCCCTCTTTTTTCCTCTCTCCCCCTTTCTTCCTCTCCCCCTCTCCCCCTTTTTCTCTCTCCCTCTTTCCCTCTATTTAACTCTCTCTCTCTCTCCCCTCTCTTTCTTCCTCTCTCCCTTTTTCCCCCTCCCTCTCTCCCCTCCCCTTTTCTCTCTCTCTCTCTCCCTCTATCTCTCTCTCTCTCTCTCTTTCCCCCTCTCCCTCTCTCCCTCTCCCCCCTCTCTCTCTCTCCCTCTCTCCCTTGTACCCCCCCTCCCCCCCGCCCTCTCTCCCAGGAGTCACCAAAGAGTGCCTTGGAGCGTCTGTACTCGGTGGAGCCGGCGCTGCAGCAGCATCAGCAGCAGCCGCCCCGGGGCAAGATGAGCGCCGACGAGCAGCTGGAGAGGATGAAGAGGCACCAGAAAGCGTTGGTCCGCCAGCGCAAGCGCACCCTGAGTCACGGCGACGCCCGCACACACGCGTCTCGCACCGCCTCCTCCTCCTCTTCCTCCTCGGCCTCCACGCCGCGGCCGCTCTCGGCAGACCTGGGATCTGTACGTTACTAGCAGCGGTATCGCACGTACACAAACAAACAAACAAACAAACAAGCAAACTACGCTCTCTCCTCTCTTTCTATCTCTTTCTATCTCTCTCTCTCTTTCTTTCTTTCTTTCTCTCTCTCTCTCTCTCTCTCTCTCTCTCTCTCTCTCTCTCTCTCTCTCTCTCTCTCTCTCTCTCTCTCTCTCTCTCTCTCTTTCTCTTTCTTTCTCTCTCTCTCTCTCTCTCTCTCTCTCTCTCTCTCTCTCTCTCTCGCTCTCGCTCTCGCTCTCGCTCTCGCTCTCTCTGTTTCTCTGTATCTCTGTATCTCTCTCTCTCTTTCTTTCTTTCTTTCTTTCTTTCTTTCTTTCTTTCTTTCTTTCTTTCTTTCTTTCTTTCTTTCTCACTCTCTCATTCTCTCTCTCTCTTTCTTTCTATCTCTCTCCCTCTCTCTCTCTCTCTCTCTCTCTTTTAAACACAACAACCCATGGACTACATCATGGAGTCACGTGACCCCTCACCCCCCCCTCTCCCTCCCCCCCCCTCTCCCTCCCCCCCCTCCCCCCTCACCCCCCCCTCTCCCTCCCCCCCCCTCTCCCTCCCCCCCCTCCCCCCTCACCCCCCCCTCTCCCTCCCCCCCCCTCTCCCTCCCCCCCCTCCCCCCTCACCCCCCCCTCTCCCTCCCCTCTCCCTCCCCCCTCACCCCCCCCTCTCCCTCCCCCCTCACCCCCCCCCTCTCCCTCCCCCCCCTCCCCCCTCACCCCCCCCTCTCCCTCCCCCTGCTTATCAGTTACTTGTGAAACAAAATGTTTCCAAAAAAAACATTATGCAGTGTGTTAAGCTACGCAAATGTGTTTTTTTGTTGTTAAAAAGGCCCATAGCGTGGTTTAAACCCGTTTGAACTGATCTGTTTATAATGTTTATATTATTTTGTCAAATGTTACCCGGATACAATGTAAAACCGGTTTAATGCGATGGAAAGCAGAAAGCAGTCGCATGTAATAACACACTAACAAATAATAATATTCATACTATAACATTCATACATTCACACACGTCATTCATGGAATGTCATACTTTTTAAGAACCCATACTTCTTCTCTTCTTTATGAATCTCTGTTGTCATTGATCTTTCCACATCTCTGCTGCATTGCCTTTTCTCTCTTAACGGTGTATGACTACAGTATTTAAAGTCTTGGCATAATGTTTTATGTCATATTCCAGAG
>CM051000.1:135000-152500 GCA_027704905.1 Muraenolepis orangiensis | reverse complement strand
ATACAGTATATATACATATTTTGGTGGCCCTATATACAGTAGTGTAATACAAATAGTGCATGTGAGATACCAAATCAGCAGGAACCTCGGAGACCCTCTGACACGCACCGTGTCTATAGATTACCATCTGGCCTCCCTTGAAGGTGGAGAGTCTATAGCCGACCAGCATGCAATCATAGCAGCCCTCATTTGGTTCTTCATAGGAATGATGCTGGATGTGTTAGGGTTGAGTCACTGTAAAACTATCTTTCTCTGTGAACTGTGAATGTGGGCTTGAGAACAGCAGTGGTCCTGCCAGACCCTTGTTTTAGTCTCATTTCATTTCTCAGTGTGCAGAATCTGGCGTCGGCCATCATGGTGGACAAGGCTCTGGACTCGGCTCTGCAGGAGCAGGAGAGGATCATCACCATGTCGTACGCTCTGGCCTCCGAGGCGTCGCTCAAGAGCAAACAGGTCACGGGTACGTCCCTCTGTTCCCAAACCCAGCGTTCAGCTTCACTTCTCAAATGGCTTTTTGTCTTTTTCGTTCGTTTTTAAATGTTCTCACATGTATTACACGAGGATGTCAGTAGCTCAGTCTGTCAGGACTTGGCTTTAGAACCGGAAGGTCGCTGGTTCAAGTCCCCCTGTAACACCTGGGCACGGCCCAGGTAAATGGACATTTATATAGCGCTTTTCTAACCAATGGTTACTCAAAGCGCTTTACAAGTCATGCCTCACATTCACCCATTCATACACACACACATTCAACCACCAACGGCGGAGTCAGCCATCAAGGAGACAGCCAGCAGGTCAGGAGCGGTTAGGGTTAGGGGGTCTTGCTCAAGGACACCTCGACAGCTTTTGCTAGGAGGAGGCAGCGGAGGGCAGAGGTGCCCTTGAGCAAGGCACCAGACCCCCTACACTGCTCTCCGGGTAGCTGCATATACAATACATTGCTCCTTATACTAGGATGGGTTAAATGCAGAGAAACTCATTTCACTGTGTGTGTACATGTATGTGACCAATAAAGAGGATTCTATCCTCCAGATTTAAGATTTAGATTTAGACGTATTTCCTGAGACCTCCAGTTATGATTATGTGTCTTCAAAGAAATTTAACTCGCCAGGCATTTAATTGAAGAAAGAAAGAAAGAAAGAAAGAAAGAAAGAAAGAAAGAAAGAAAGAAAGAAAGAAAGAAAGAAAGAAAGAAAGAAAGAAAGAACCACAGAGTGGGGAAGCGGGTCTTTCGAGAACCGGTGGTGGCGATGAGAAGGAGATTAGGTGTGGAGCCGAGCAAACAGGGTCCTTATCTCCTAATAACTAAACATTATTCCTTGTTAGCGGGAAACCGTAAGAACTGAGACGTGTCTAATTGTGCTCCGTGTTGGAGCCTTTTTAGACGGGTGGGAGGAATCTCTTGATGAGGCCATTTTGTGGGCTGATCAATGATCCAGTCCGACTATGCCCAGGCACCTCTCTCTCTCTCTCTCTCTCTCTCTCTCTCTCTCTCTCTCTCTCTCTCTCTCTCTCTCTCTCTCTCTCTCTCTCTCCCCCCCCCCCCCCCACACACATGCCGTATAGCTGGCTCTTTGAACACGGCTCTGAACCTGCATAAAAGACACTCACAGCCTCACTTTTCATCTATCTCGTAGTCTCGCAGTCGAGTGGGCTAGTTCATTTTTCTAGGAGGAGGATCTTCAGACGAGTCTCTGTGTCATTCTCTCTCTCTCTCTCTCTCTCTCTCTCTCTCTCTCTCTCTCTCTCTCTCTCTCTCTCTCTCTCTCTCTCTCTCTCTCTCTCTCTCTCTCTCTCTCTCTCTCTCTCTCTCTCTCTCTCTCTCTCTCACACACTCACACACTCACACACACACACACACACACACAGGCGCGTGTGTGTGTGTGTGTCATACGCGGTATCGCTCAAGCCGTAAGCATGTGAGGGAGCTTTAATATGCACAGTGGAGCAAAGTCAACAATTATAACACTATTTCCAGTGTGGAGAAATGTCAGAGAATATAACTTGTGGCGTCTTGTCAGTGGAGTCTGACTCAATGATGTTTCTTTCTCTTTGGTGTGAGAGCTAAGGTATGCCGGTTGCCCTTTCAAGTCTCTGAATTAGAAAACGAGACTCTTTTCCAAGGGATTATGCATGAGAGACTTCAATAATTACAAGCGTTTCGGGTGCAAGTAAGAGGTGTATTATTATCCTATCCTAGATGATAATACTTATCTTTCTTAAGAAGAAAGAATATCTGTATTTTATCAGTCCAATTCTGAAGCCCACCCTGTGTTTGATGTAACACCTGACTTGCCCTGTTTTTTCTTTCACATTTTATTAAAAAAAAAATATATATATATATAGAAAAAAATACTTTTTGCTCATACTAATTCAACAGTAACCATGGGTGATAGTGTAGTAGTATTGTAGTATTGCACAGTATATAACTAAAATCCTATTAAATCAACGCTTATCATTGATGTTGCACATACAACTGGATCATGTTCCACATGAAGCTGTGTTGAATTTCCCCGCTAATAAACACACAATGTCCAAAATGAACCAAAACATGGTTCCGGTCTCTATAAATATAGAGTATAAGTATAGAAAATGTATATAATCACTTTGTTTATTTAAAGTTTTTATTCAAATTGGTTAAGGTGATCATTTCTTCACGTAAAAGCATTTTTCATTCATTTTTTAATAAATCACATCCAATAACAGGTGGGTATTGGTTATGGGTGGATGACATAACGTTTCCATCACAAGTTAATATCAGACTTAAATAATAATAAATAACACTGTAATCTATGTTGTAAACGTACAATATTCCAAGCGTGTGTGTGTATTGTGTGTGTATTGTATTACAGGATAAGCACCTGTGTTTCAATGTGTATCAATGACTAACGCTCCGCCCGTGTGTCTCCTCCTCTCTCTCTCTTTACTCCCTCCTTTCTGCTCCTCTGTAGCTCTGCAGCCGGCTAACCTCCTCCCGCCTCCTCCTCCTCCTCCTCCTCCGCCCCCTCCCCCTCTTCCTCATCCTCCTCCTCCTCCTCCTCCTCCTCTTCCTCCTCTCTCTCCTCACGCTCCACCCGTGTCTCAGGCGCCTGTCCCTCCGTTAAGCAACGGCATCCACTACACGTTTGTCTAATCAGAGAAACTCAAAGTAAGGCCCGGGTGGGAGTGAGGCCGGGCCTCTCTGCATGCCTACTGCTGCTGTCACGCTGTACACAACATAACACACACACACACACACACACACACACACACACACACCCCATACCTCCACGCTGTAATCAACCACCAGGCATCCCCCCCCCACCCTCTCACACCCCCCACACTCATAGTTGTTTACCATTTGTTTTTGTTCTTCTGTTATTCCTCTTTCGTTTTTTTCTCCTTCCTTCCTTCTCTGTTTCTCTCTTTTTGTTTGCTCTGCCAAAATATTTATGGGCGGCTGAGAGGGGGAACGAAACAAACACACACACACACACACACACACACACAGGCGGCGTTATTGTGTGTAATTAACAAAAGGAGCGAGACACCTTTTGACTTCACACCTTGACGGCTCTGTTGTCGGCACAGCTGCATTCCACTACACTAATTAGCCCGCCATCTGTAACCTGACACCGGCAGACACAAAGCACTAAACGGTGTGCTGTTGTTGTGGCGTGGCACACACACACACACACCAAACACACACACATGTGCGCCGAACATGCACACACACACACACACACACACACACACACGCACACACACGCACATATACTGAGGAACACTATTTCAGTACACACAGACACACGCACACACACACATACAGAGGAACACTGTTACAGTATACACACACACACCCACACCCACCCACACACACACACACACACACACACACACACACACACACACACACACACACACACACACACACATATATACTGTACATACATACTGTACATACATACTGTACATACATGCATACATACAGAGGAACACTGTACATACATACATACATACATACATACATACATACACACATACACACATACACACAGAGGAACACTGTTTCAGAATAAACTCTCACACACACACACACACACACACAGCCTGCGGTGTCTGGCCATTGTTCAGACTGAACACCTCATCACTGATGACAAATCAGAAACGCTGGTTGGATGCTGCATTTCAAGCGCCGGCGCACAACCTCTGGTCTTTCCGTCGCTGCTCACCATTCATAGGCAAACATTGAGAGGAATGTTTCAGGCTGCTAAGTGCCAAGCGAGTTAGTGCCTCTTGATTTGGTCGCTTTCACCCCTGACTTTTCATTTCAACGTCGTTGCATGATCTGGTTTAGGGGGCGACGCTCGATTTCCTAAAGTCATTTCCAGTCCCGCTTTTAGAGGCCGACGAAAAAAAATGTGCAGTTGATTTGAAAATGACTCTTTGGTGGTTTGACTCAGTTCTGTATAAACGGGATCAACATCTGTGTCCACAGAAATAAGGAAACTAACTTAGTCACTATAAATATGTGTATATATATATATATATATATATATATGTGTGTGTATATATATATGTATGTTTAGATATATATGTGTGTATATATATATATATCACAGTGACAAATTGTCTTTCTCCATCCCACTAATAGTAATTGCAAATTGCTATTACTGTCAAGGTGTATTACAAAGTAGGCATTAATGGGTAATCCACTTAGGAAAAGACAACATAGCTTTGTCCTGTAATGACTGTACATCCACGACGCCGTACACTGTCAAATGTATGTGGACAGAGGAACACTCAAATGTTGAAGTTGTACAGAGCAGAAAGGGAGGGAACTCCTCAATGTGTGTATTCATTCCTCTTATGTATGCCTTTATTATATTTTTGATATTTGTTCAGTTAAAGGAACCCTATGTATGCATGATCACCATGACATTGTGAAAACAGTGACCTCTTATTTCCATACCTCATTGAATGAATATGTTGTATTGTACATGCACGGAGAAGCCACAGGGAATGCATTTCAACTCATATGGAAGCATTATATATTCGTGGTTGATCACACACACACACGCATTCCCTGCACGTGCGTGCACATACACATACACATACACACACACACACACACACACACACACACACACACACACACACACACACACACACACACACACACACACACACACACACACACACACACACACACACACACATACACAGACACAGACACACACCGGAAACACACAGACACATAGACACACGCAGGCATGCACATACACAAACCGACACACGCACACAGACAGACAGAAAGACAGACAGACAGACAGATGCACGCATGCACAAACACAAACACACACATACACACGCATGCACATACACACTAGCACACGCTTACACACACACGCATGCACATCCATTATATATGTATATATATTTGAATGGAAAGTTGGATCCATGTTTTTCTCACAACTTCCTTTGTGTCTCCTCTCCCGTAGCTCGAGCTGTTTCCCGACAGTGAGGTGCTATTCCAACCCGTGGGGGGGGGGGGGGGGAGGGGGGGGTGGGGTGGGGGGTCACGACGGAAGCGCTGCGTTTCCTGGCTTGATGGGGACAGGGACAGTGGCGTTGGTGTGCACCATACTACAGTAGAACACAAGTAGAAACCATTTAACCCTGCACTCTGATGTGGAGACGGCCGGCGTCGCTCTCTCGCCCGAAGTCTCCTACCGAGGAAGAGGAGCGGATCACCAACCAGGCGGCTGTTGTTTCACCTCAGAGGCGTCTAAACTAACTAAGTTAATCATTTTCTACAACAGGTTGTTTTGCACTTTGATCTATCTGTATAGGACACAATTGAAAAACAGTTCCAACGGATATTTTCGAGAGAGAGAAAGAAAAATGAAAGAAAGAGAATGAAACACTTTTACTTACTTACTTGCGATGTGTAATATCAGACTGGAGCGTTTTTTATTTTCAGACATGGCGTCCGTGGGATATCATCTTCTAGAATGTAAATATAAGGTACAAATGTATTATGCGGATAGTATTTTTTTCAAAGCCACGATGATGTTCTTGTACACCGAATCACTTGAGAATATACTGTATGGTGTGAACACTGCCAGTCTCCTGTTAGCTTGCCAAAATGAACTTTTATTTTTGCTTACATCCGAATGAAAATAGCCTTTAACACATCTTCTGTCTGAGAGTGTTTGCACAATGGGAATTTATATTAAAACAAAATGTGAATATTATTAAATATATTAACAAAATAAATATTTACTCACCAGACGTTTTTATTTACATAATTGACATGTGTTCATAATTGCATTTTAGTTCATATGGCAATAAAGACATTTTATACACAAACTGTGACTGTTATTTCAAATATGACCCGTGCTTTAAGCCTTCCATCTACCATAGGGGCGGCAGTAGTGTGTCTGTTGGGGCTTGGGAACCGAAAGGTCGCCGGTTCAAGTCCCCGAAACACCCAGGCACTGCCGAGGTTCCCTTGAGCAAGGCACCAGACCCCTACACTGCTCCCTAGGCGCTGTATATACAATAGCTGCCCACTGTTCTGAAATGGGTTAAATACAGAGAAACTAATTTCACTGTGTGTGTACCAATAAAGAGGATTCAATCGATGCCATCTTCTGCAAGGTCAAACATACAGCCTGTTCATTGTTACTTGAGCAGTTTCAGATAGTGATGTTTAAAATGAATATGATACAGCCTACCTTTAGCTGATATTCATGTAGGAGCCGTATTTGATTTGATTTGAAAATACTTTGTTGGACGAGGGAACATTTTTGACACTTTATGCTTTAATCTTTCTACTTTCTCAGTTGTTCAATTGATTTCCTGTCTACCTCTCTACCTACCTGCTAACCCCCTGCCTACCGACCTGCCTATACCTGTCTGTAAAAAGACAAATTGTACTCAAAAGCTTGTAAATATGTTCTTTATATGAACTGACAATTATTAAAGTGAATGTCTGGCATGAAGAAAAAAAGACCACACATGTGTTAAAGCCTGTGATATATATTATTGATTAAATGCCGGGGAACATATCTTCATTCTGACCGTGCACAAAAACAAAAGCACAAAATGCCCACTCATCATAGCTGGCAGATTCTCTTTGAACAACCACCATTGATTGCTTTGACCTATTAAACTTCATTCTATTATTTGAGAAAAGGCTCAAAGGAGGTGAACTTTCAATTCTGAAAAAAAAGCCTTCTGGAAAATGTTTCTTAAGTTCAAAGCGTTTCAGTTCTTAAAGGGCATTTTTAATTCCCGCGTCTACATTTTTTCGACCAAGACATTAATAACTCCGGAGTCTGAAAATAATTCTTATCTTTAAGTCATGAACTTAAAGAAAGTCTCTGTTTGCAATTGTAAAAGAAAAAGAACCCTCCGTGGATAACATGGTATTGACTTTCTGAATCAAAATAAAAAATTTGAATTAATAAAATGGACTCAACCCAAGCCCAACACAATCCATATGCTCAGCATATTTTCGCTAATAAAAATTGTGACTTTTAATATACTATATATATATATTTTTTTGTTGTTGAATAAAACCACCCACCCAGAATGTTCAGTCCCTGCCAGTGTACTGTATATGTGATGGTTCTTCTCATTGGACGTGCGTTGCTTCTAACTTATTTCCCTGCGAGTGGGGGCTGTGTGCCCTTCCCAAGTGGGCTAATATCTCTCTAATTGAAGCGTAATTACCTTCCTTCATGTGCGGTGCTTTGAAGACACCTGGGAGGCGGATGCACCTCCCTCTGCGCCCTGCACCGTCGGAGCCTCCATCCATTCTCCGGGATGGAGTCCGGGCCCCTGCGGTGCCTGAACAACACCATCACATCCCCTCTTCTGCTTATTTTGCAATAAAAAGCGGGATGTTTTTCCAGTCCTCCTCCTCCTCCTCCTCCTCCTCCTCCTCCTCCTCCTCCTCCTCCTCCTCCTCCTCCTCCTCCTCCTCCTCCTCCTCCTCCTCCTCCTCCTCCTCCTCCTCCTCCTGCAAAAAAATAGAAAAATTAAAAAATAAATTCCACCCAAGAACCCTCCACCGAGGATTGTGGCGTTTCCCATGTATTGACGTTTGGCTGCTGCCTTGTGAACATTTGTGATTCGAGGATCTGGACTTCAAAGAGAATGAAAGAGGGCCTATTATGCTAATTGGGTGCTGTTCTGTTAAATGCAATCAAGGCCTTATAATCCTTGACTAAATACTCACTGGCTTCGCTTTGCTGGTGCAGAATGCACAACAAAACACACTCTTATCCTTAGAAAGCATCGTTAACGCGTTAAATTGTTTCCAAAAAGCAAAGATATATATCTATACATAACATTTTTATATAATATATAATATAAAGCAATATGTCCCTTTATTAAGAGATGATGTTATAATGTGCAGGTTTTAATGGTTGTCTTTATAGTTGATCATATCAGAGGTTGACTATCTCCAGGATAAAGTGAGTGTGAGTCGGTGTTAAGTGAGTGTGAGCCGGGAGCCTCTCACCTTAAGGCTTATGGCTGATGTATTGTCCACAACCAACACTGCAGCGCTGAATGGAACCAGAAAACATCCAGTACACAAGGACCCCCTATTTCCAAGAAGTGCGAGGAAAGGGAAAAAAATAGTGCCTCCATTTTTTCCCAAGATGCTATTTTCCATTGCATCAATGAAACAGTGATTTTTTTTTTCCATGAGTGAACACACACACACACACACACACATGTTGGGTTATACCACTCTGTACACCGTGGGAGGGGGAGGGGGGGGTGGAGAGCATGGTCCGCTTTTACTTTTACAACAATGGTACAACTAAGGAAGCCAATACAAAAGGCACTTTGATTTATAGATGTTATGCTTGTTTTATTATTATTATTTCAGGCGCCACAAATGGTCCATATTTTGAAGGGCCTTTGGAAACAGGATGCTGAACAGCTGAATTATTGAAGAGCTCAGAATCACTGAATATTTTCCTCCCCCAGTATGTCGGCATACTATAAAAAGAATAGGGAATAAAGCCGCATTATACTGTGCACCGCGGTGGTGTTTGTGCACAGAGCACGCAAACTATGCACATTTGTGAAAAGTGAATACGTTTGAACTATTCCCCATGTTTTAAATCCAATTCCCATTTTGTGTGAAATGGTACTGTTGGAATTATTGATTGTGTATAACAATCGTATTAAAGGCGAGGTGAGTGAAAAGAAAAAATATTTTTTTCTCATTCTGAGAAATGAACTGCGTATTGTTCTGCATGAGACGATAAAGGAAGCGGAAACAACCTTTTAACAGTACCTACAGCCAGCCGGGCTCTTTGTACTTAAAAGCAATGGCTTTGTGAAGCATGGCCCCCTGGGCCTCCAGCAAAGGGCCTCCTCATACTTACAGGATGCACAGATAGGCCACTTTGATCACAGATACAACCTATGCATGTGAAGATCTACATAGATCTATACTAGAAAAACTATACTGGTAAATAAACTACATATCAAACAACAAACTTTGAAAACTATTTCAAACACGTACATGCCATGCAATGTTGAAGATAAGAAAAAATATATTATATTATAGATGTTTATACAAGCTACAAGATACAAGATATTTATTGGCCTTTTGTAACAAGTACATTGGAATGCTTACTCCCCATTCCATCCCGCAGTATGAATCTCCAAAAAAATACCATAAAAATTAAATATACAAATGAACAAAAAAAGATCAGCAAAGTGAGCAAAGTATAAAGTGATATGTTATGGAACCAATACAAAATCTAAATCAAATGGGAGAATTCCTCGTCAAATCAAGCAATAATCCATATCCCTAACTGAACCTTTAAATAATGCATGTTACAGGCTCTTTCTTACCGACGATGAAATAACCTTGAACATGTATAAATGTGAATCTCAGTAGTAGTAGTAGCCTAGTATAGTAGTACTTGTAGTAGCAGGGGTGTTGAGACAGGCATGTACATTAATGTCACTGAGGCTATATAATTAGAATTGGCATGTTGCGCTCCTTATTTCAACATGGTTAATCAGTGGTTCTCTGTTCACTTGAAAGGAAATATTAGATCCTGCTAAACTTTGATGAAATCCAGAGTTCCGAGTGAGAGATCGGGGTCAGCTAATGAGAACAGAGCGTCCCACTTTGCAAGTCTGATGGCAATGGCAGAGGCCATTTGCATGTATGCAAATGGCCTCAAAGTGAATCGCATAACTTGGCTTTCATTAATGATTAACTTATCTCATGTTGCTTCTCTATGACTAAACAATGTTGGGATATTGGAGGGCAGTGGGGTGGGGGGAGCACCAGTTATATTCTGTCTGCTCACTGCCCTGGAGCAAGGCATCAAACCCCCCCCAAGCTGCATCAAGCTCTCACCTCTCCAATGAGATGAGATGTGTACAATTCCCGCAATACAAGGTCAAGACAGGTACTGTCACGCCATTCATTTCTCAGAATGTATTTGAGCTTTTCCCTCACTGACTGTAGGTGAGTGAGACAGGTACTGTCTGGTGTACTGTAGCCTACTTCATCAACAAGAATGACACACCACTTGGCTGGTCATGGTTACCATGTTGAGCAATGGAAAAACAATTACAAAAAAACCACAGCAATATAAGCTGTTTGTATTTGATGCATTACTCCAATCCAATAAAAAGGGAAATAGCTTGTACATGATGTAACCTGGACTCCAGGTAATCCAGGCTAATGCATGGCAATGAGAACGTGTATTGTGTCCAACAGTAAAGGATGTAATGGGAAGTTGATGGTATTTCGCTAATAAAACTTTCACTCATGATAATAATAATAATATTAATAATAATAATAATAATAATAATAATAATAATAATAATAATAATAATAATAATAATAATAATAATAATAATAATAAAAAGGATAATAGCACTTTCATAAACAGATAACAAACTGAAACAAAGCAAACCACCCAATCAAAGCTTCACTAATGCTTTTTCCCCCCACAAAATGTGTCCTAAGAAGTGAGAGAAAATGGGAAGTGACTCTGAAGCCTGACTGCAGTGGGAACTGAACCCGCCACTGCCACGGAGAAGCTAGCCATTACATTCAACATTCAACATTCAACATTTTGATTTGCCATATGCAGCAAGCACAATGGAAGGCTTACTCCCCATTCCCTCTGTAGTATGCATTTCTAAAACACAATACTATAAAAATACTAACAAAAATAAATAAATAAATAACAAGAACAATAAAGTGACTGAAGGATGTACATGTACATGTGTTGAATTGTGCATAAAGAATATACAAGCATTTTAAAGTGCCAGTAGTGCAGCAGCATCATGAATACAGTGCAGAACAGTGCAGTAATCGTAATAAGTCCAGAAAGTCCAGCAAAGTAGGATAGTGTAACGTTAATGACATGTTATGATAGTGTAACGTTAATGACATGTTATGATAGTGTAATGTTAATGACATGTTATGATGGTGTTAGTGGCGGCCCTCCTAGCAGTTGAGTAGGCCACTGCCTGTGGCGACAGTATCTCAGAAAGAAGGGCAGGTCCTCAGGGTGTCCCTGAGCAAGACACCTGTATGAATGGGTGAAACATGAGGCTTTCACTTGTAAAGCGCTTTAGTTAAAAGCGCTATATGAATGCAGTCCATTGACCATTTATATAGTTTAAGGCCATCAGTGATACCTGCTCAGCTTTCCAGTCTGTCAATGAGCAATTGATGATCCACTGTGGCACAGAAGTGAGGTCAAAACTAAGCTGCAGCATCCTCAGCCCACAGAAGGTCATTACACACCTCGAGAAGGGCGGCCTCAGTACTGTGGAGGGATCAAAGCCAGATCGGAATATTTGAAATACATTATTATCAGTCAGATGCATTTCTAAGTGTTTAAACACAGCCTTTTTCTAGGATCTTGGATAGGAACGGCGGTTTTGAGACAGGTCTGTAGTTTCATTCAAACGATCTAAAGTTGAGGTCAAACAACAAACAATAGACATGGCCTCTGACAGTAGTCTGGTAATGGGAGCACATACAAGGTGATGACTCCATGAGCTGAACCATATCTCTGAGAGCAGACACAGACTCTGATGCAAAATAACTGAAGGATAACACATCAAATGATCTGTGAGTCAAACCCTCTGAGGTAGATAGATAGTGAGGCTGGCTGCTTTCAGTCTGGGATCAGTCAAATAGTATTTTTAAACTGCTCACAGAGTTCAGGTGATGATGCAAGCAAGTTAATGTGAGGGGGCGGCAACAATCCAGTCGAGTGTTTTTGAACAGAACGTACTTTTGGATCTTGGCCATTCTGAGAAATCGACTTTTAACTGTTGTTAATGTGTATCTCTCTATTTAGAGAGTGGGTGTGTGATCGTTGAACCACAGGAGGGGTGGCTTTCTGAAAAATATTTGGTTCTGGTGGTCGTGATCGGGGCAACTGAATCCATTGTTACCCAGCAGAGGGGTTCATCAGTAGGGTCAGTGTCAGGGGAGAGAGGGGCAGCTCGGAGGAGAAAGACCACATTTCATTCCAACGATACATACGACAGTCAACCTACCAGTGATAACAGACAGTAAACCAGTGACAACAGACAGTAAAACTAGCAGTGACAACAGATAGTAACCCTAGCAGTGATAACAGACAGTAAACCAGTGACAACAGACAGTAAACCAGTGGTAACAGACAGTAAACCTAGCAGTAATAACAGACAGTAAACCAGTGACAACAGACAGTAAACCTAGCAGTGACAACATACAGTAAACCAGTGACAACAGACAGTAAACCTAGCAGTGACAACAGACAGTAAACCAGTGATAACAGACAGTAAACCAGTGACAACAGGCAATACAGACCACAAACTGCCCCCCTGTGATTCTGCACCTATGAGTGGGACAGCAGACAGCCAACGGTCCGTGTCTTTCTCTGCCCATTAACTAAATTAACAATGCAGAGCAGGAGAAGAACACATGTTCATTTAACACGGTTATTTTTTTTTTTAATGCATGCTCCTTTTAAAATATTTATGGTCTAGACTTGGAAGATGACTTCCAGATGCATTAAAGACTCATCGTATATGCAGATACCCTGGAACAAACCACATAACAGTGTCTCCTATGGGTTCTCCATAATGACCACTACTTGTGAAATGGACCGATCACCAATAGTAGGTTATTTTATATTATTAGTGCTCATATCCTGGCTTGTATGTGTGTTAACTATTGCATGTAGTGACTCTGATGCCATGTCATTAATTGTTATTCTATACACGCTGACTGCTGTTCCTGACTCATGACGGTGGTCTGCTATATCAATCCAGAAACAATCAAAAGGACATTTTTTATTTTTAATACACAGACGTTATTTATTTCCAATTGCTTGTATAAATATATAACGTTTTAAATATATATGAATATGGGCTTAACATGAAAGGCATGTATTAAACTAAATGCAGCATGCACATGCAATAGATTGAAAAAAATTGAAGGTTAGGCCTTATGTTTAAAATATCTATATATCTATATATATATAGATATATAGATATATATCTATATATATATAGATATATAGATATATATATATATATATATATACACGTGCCTTTATTGTTATTATTTAATATTAGGGTCTTCCCAAAGAAACACATTTCTTTGTATTTAGTTTGGAAAGTGAGCAGAGGATATTTCTAAAGGTAATTCCCAAAGTCTCCAAAAGGTGGCGCATGAGACACATGAAACACGCGTGGGTTCCACCACACACACACACACACACACACACACACACACACACACACACACACACACACACACACACACACACACACACACACACACACACACACACACACACACACACCACACACACACACACACACACACACACACACACACACACACACACACACACACACACACACACACACACACACACACACACACACACACCACACACACACACACACACACACACACACACACACACACACACACACACACACACACACACACACACACACACACACACACACACACACACACAGGTGGAGGAGGCTGAACTCCCTCTACACATCACAGATGGGTCATCCAGTGTCAGTTAGTATAGTCTAAAGCTATGCCTCACTTCAGAGAAGGTTCCTACCTTGCCGACAATATTATTTTACAGAGATAAATACACAAATAAAAGTGTATAGAGATGGGATTTATGTTTTACAAACAAGTCTCTTTTTGCAGGACTCATAGTTTATCCTTTGGGAGATACGTGGTGATGTTTGGAGTTGTTGAAAGGAAAGGAATAGCTGTCTCTATTTCTCTCATTCGGAAAAAATAATTGTTGTTGATGAATAAATTGTCTTGCGCAGTTTGTGTGTGTTTGGTGTGTGTGTGTGTTTGGTGTGTGTGTGTGTGTGTGTGTTGTGTGTGTGTGTTTGGTGTGTGAGTGTGTGTGTGTGTGTGTGTTTGGTGTGTGTGTGTGTGTGTGTGTGTGTGTGTGTGTGTGTGTGTGTGTGTGTGTTTGGTGTGTGTGTTTGTGTGGTGTGTGTGTGTGTTTGCTTCACACACACCACAGAGCCATCGCATCGCTGAGTGTGATGTGCGGTGGACCACTCTCTCTCTCTCTCTCTCTCTCTCTCTCTCTCTCTCCTCTCTCTCTCTCTCTCTCTCTCTCTCTCTCTCTCTCTCTCTCTCTCTCTCTCTCTCTCCCTCCTTCTCCACTTCGAGCGCTCCTCGCTTCTCCTCCCCTCCTCCACACAGCATCATATGACTTCAGATTACTCACAGTAAGAGTTCTCACTCTCCTCCCTTTTGTAAGTAACATTCTGTTATATATTTATATATATATTCATATATATATACTTTTATTTTGTTTAATATTGTGGAAATGTGCGTTGTCAAGAGAGAGAGAGAGAGAGAGAGAGAGAGAGAGAGAGAGAGAGAGAGAGAGAGAGAGAGAGAGAGAGAGAGAGAGAGAGAGAGAGAGAGAGAGAGGGAGGGGGAGAGAGGGCGAGAGAGAGAGAGAGAGAGAGAGAGAGAGAGAGAGAGAGAGAGAGAGAGAGAGAGAGAGAGAGAGAGAGAGAGAGAGAGGGGGGGGGAGAGAGGGCGAGAGAGGAGAGAGAGAGGAGAGAGAGAGAGAGAGAGAGAGAGAGAGAGAGAGAGAGAGAGAGGAGAGAGAGAGAGAGAGAGAGAGAGAGAGAGAGAGAGAGAGAGAGAGCATGTTTACCTGCTCTCACCGTCCGTCGTGCACAAATGGGGTTTTAGAAATTGCAACTTGGTTTATTCAATATGTTGAATAAAGGCTGCAGGAGGGTTATTGAGGACTTCGGTTTACTTTATCTTTATTGAAGCTCAGGTCCTGCATGGATGGACGGATGATGGATGGATGGATGATGGATGGATAGATGGATGATGGATGGATGGATGGATGATGGATGGATGATGGCTAGATGGATGATGGATGGATAAATGGATGATGGATGGATGATGGATGGATGATGGATGGATGATGGATGGATGGATGGATGATGGATGATGGATGGATGGATGGATGATGGATGGATGATGGCTAGATGGATGATGGATGGATAAATGGATGATGGATGGTGATGGATGGATGATGGATGGATGATGGATGGATGATGGATGATGGATGGATGGATGGATGATGGATGATGGATGGATGGATGGATGATGGATGGATGATGGCTAGATGGATGATGGATGGATAAATGGATGATGGATGGATGATGGATGGATGATGGATGATGGATGGATGATGGATGGATGATGGATGATGGATGGATGGATGGATCAGAGACAGCGACACACATAAGGTGTTGGGGTGTCTTGGTCGTCTGAGAGCAACATGTGGGTCTGTCTCTGTGTCAGCACCTGGGGCTCTCTTCTTTATGTCATTCCAGAACACACACACACACACACACACACACACACACACACACACACACCACACACACACACACACACACACACACACACACACACACACACACACACACACACACACACACACACACACACACACACACACACACACCACACACACACACACACACACACACACACACACACACACACACACACACACACACACACACACACACACGTTTAAAGCACCACCGATAATGGTCCCTTAACGGTTCGATATTTGTGGTTTCATTATCAGTGTTTCAATCAGCCTACTGCACCTACGTGTGTGTTCCGACCTAATTATAATTTAATTAATTATAATATAGTGGTTATTTATTGTTGACATTTAGTACACAAATTCATTTTCGTAATTTAAATATTTTATTTTATTTTTCCAACAAAAACAAATTGGTTAATGTAGGTTAATGCATTTACATAAATGTAATATATCGAATCAATGGGCTATTATAACGAGGAGATGAAAGCTATTCAACATTTAAAACAATTGTATAACAGTATAACGGTCTAACAATAAAAGGTGCGAAATGAAAAGGCCTTTTTGTTCTAGAAAACAAAAGTTACAAAATATATGAATGGGCTCTTTGCTTATCATTTTAATCATTAAATGTCCATACCTTTGAGACACATTTTTTTAATGTGTTATTAACAAGTAAAACCCTCAAATAGTTTGTTTCTCCGTGTATCACGACGGTATGTACGTGGAAAACTGAACCATATTGCCTATTATAATGTAATAAAACATCTTTAAATGCATACACTCCTGCATGTTTCACTTATTATTTTTTATTATAACACAAAAACACAAATTCCATTTTTTACTCTTTATTATTTTCCCACTATACCTGTAACTCCAGTTTAACATGTGTTAAACACTTTGATTTGCATTTTACTATCATACAGATATATCATATATAATATATATATATAGTGTTTAGATCGTGAAATAACTTCACAAACTTCATAACTGATGGACATCTTAGCTCACTTAACCTCTTATGACACGTCCATTGTGCAACACACGCCTCCAGTGTCTTCAAAGTACTCTCTCGCTCTCTCTCTCTCTATGTCTCTCTCTCTATGTCTCTCTCTCTCCCTCACACACTCACACTCTCACACACCACACACACACACACACACACACACCACACCCTCTCACACTCTCTCTCTCTCTCTCTCTCTCTCTCTCCTCTCTCTCTCTCTCTCTCTCTCTCTCTCTCTCTCTCTCTCTCTCTCTCTCTCTCTCTCTCTCTCTCTCTCTCTCTCTCTCTCTCTCTCTCTCTCTCCTCTCTCTCTCTCTCTCTCCCTCACACACACACACACACACTCTCTCTCTCTCTCTCTCTCTCTCTCTCTCTCTCTCTCTCTCTCTCTCTCTCTCTCTCTCTCTCTCTCTCTCTCTCTCTCTCTCTCTCTCTCTCTCTCCTCTCCCTCACACACACACACGCACACACACTCTCTCTCTCTCTCTCTCTCTCTCTCTCTCTCTCTCTCTCTCTCTCTCTCTCTCTCTCTCTCTCTCTCTCTCTCTCTCTCTCTCTCTCTCTCTCTCTCTCTCCACTATATCTCTCT
>CM051000.1:97500-120000 GCA_027704905.1 Muraenolepis orangiensis | reverse complement strand
CTCACTCTTTTGCCGGAGAGACTGTTTATCTCAAGGCTATTCAGAAGAGAAGAAAAAAAGCCTTTTTTTCTTTCTTTTTTTTTCATTCTCCAATTTCAATTTTTCTCAAATTCTTTTTCATTTTACTGCCAGCCCACCGCTTGTCTGAACCACCTCAAGGGGAGCTGTGTCTGAGCGTGCACACACACGCACACACACGCACACACACGCACACACACGCACGCATGGCTTTGTGGACACCTAGCACACACACACACACACACACACACACACACACACACACACACACGCTCAACGTGCACTCACCCACCGTGTGGACAATGCAGTTGCTCACTGCACAAACACATAGAAAATAACAGATTATTTACCTATTAGTATTATTGTTGTCATGCCGCTTGGATTATAATTGTCACAGTATACTGTGTGCTCATGTTATATAATATTACGTCCGTTAATTGTGCATTTAATTAAAAATATGTCCAGCTTCACCTCTCCCCTCTCCCCTCTGTACAGGCCCCTTATTCCATAACAGTCTAATTTAGTTAAAGAAACGCATCTCTTTTGTTTGGTCGTAACAAACGGATCGTAGGAAGCCAACAGGCTGTATTCCCCTAAGCACGTGTCATATAGGATAGTTCAGTATGTGCTGAGTGGTCAGTATAGGAAACCCCTTTCCCTTCTGGAGCGCTGACAGTCTCTCCTTCTAGAATAATGGGAAGCATGTGTTTTGGTTCCGCTGGCTGGAAGAATGTCCTCGCATGTCACAGGAGGAACCCACCTGTCGTGGCAGTGGGGTCCCCTAATGTCTAAACACCCGCCATAGCATGTAACTATGTGGCCCCCGTCACTCTGTCACAGATACCCAGAGACAGAGAGAGAGGCTTCTTCCACTGCTTCCACTTATACTCTTTGTCTGACTCAGCTTCAGGGAAGCAGCTGGGCCTGTTTGTTTAAAAACACATTCAACACCCTTATCGCCGCGGCTAATGTTTAGCCTTTTCCCCCCGTGCGGCAGCCGACAAAACAACACGTAGCTTTACAGATATAGGGCACGAACGTACAGTACGCGAGAGTGCTTTGTTTGAAGTACTCCAGCACTCGGTTTGTTTGCGTTATTATAATAATAATTATTATTATTATGCTAAAGTGTTATGCCAAACGGCTCGCACCGCCACGCTAGCTCGCTAGGTCTCTCTTCGTTAGCATAGCCTGTTTTCCAGCGGTGTAATTGGCCTCCACTGTGGCACGGGGGGGAATATTATAACAGTTTCACCGTGGTTTACTTTACCTCCCTCACCTCCTCTCCCCTGCCACCCTCATCCACTCCATGTAACATGTGTCCAGGGACCGTGGAATATATATAGTATGAGATGTGATGTCAGATGTTATTGCTGGACATGAACACACGGAAATGTCGGATTAGTTTCCCAAAAAATATGGGCTGCGCAGACTGCATTATGTCACAAAGGCCGCATTGTAACAAGTTGGTTTTCGGAGCATGTCTCTCTGTCTCTCTGTCTGTCTCTGTCTGTCTCTGTCTGTCTGTCTGTCTGTCTGTCTGTCTGTCTGTCTGTCTGTCTGTCTGTCTGTCTGTCTGTCTGTCTGTCTGTCTGTCTGTCTGTCTCTCTCTCTCTTCTCTCTCTCTCTCTCTCTCTCTCTCTCTCTCTCTCTCTCTCTCTCTCTCTCTCTCTCTCTCTCTCTCTCTCTCTCTCTCTCTCTCTCTCTCTCTCACTCTCCTGTCCGATGTATTTTGTGCCCACTTTCTGTGCACCCAGCCCAGGCTATAGCTTTGGTCGACGCCCATTTCCTTTCCGTTAGCTAGAATCAATGCACAATGGCTCTATAGGATACCATGCATAATGGCATTAAAAAAAATAAAACCTCCAGACATATTTATATACATGTCTGAGCACGGCAGTCTCGGAGTGTTCCACTAGCAGTCCAAACATTTTCTCCCCAAAATGCTTTTGTCTTTGGCTCAATTAGGATTACTCCTTAGTGTGTTTCAGTATGGGCGCCTTGATAACATTAACATATTTTTCGGGTTTGGATTGTATTAGGTGTCAAAATATTGATGCTAATGCGCTACCTGGGATGCATGGATGGTCCAAGCTGTGCACCATTTAGTCTGAATTATTCCAATTGTGTGCCCCTAATCGAGTGGTGATTGGGGGGTCTCCAGTCACCCTCTTCCAGGTGAGATCTGGGGTTGTCAGTCCGCCCTGACACAGCCAGCCAACCCTCTTGTGCAACGTTCTGAAGAGGGAGGGGAGGGAGGGAGGGAGGGAGGGAGGGAGGGGGGGAGGTATGGGGGGAAGGGAGGGAGGGAGGGAGTGAGGGAGGGAGGGAGAGAGGGAGGGAGGGAGGGAGGGAGGGAGGGAGGGAGGGGGGGAGGTATGGGGGGAAGGGAGGGAGGGAGGGAGGGAGAGAGGGAGGGAGGGAGGGAGGGAGGGAGGGAGGGAGGGAGGGAGGGAGGGAGGATGGGAGTCCAATAGAAAACCACACATCTCCAGTTTTGCCACTAATTGAATTCACCAGTGAAATATGCTGGCAGGAGCCCCTTACCTTGTTTGCCTTATTTATTGCCTGACTGTGGAGGTAAATTGACCTTCTCGTTTCAAAGGCTCTTTATTTCAACCCGGAGAAAAAGAGTGTTAGACTCAATTACACCAGTGATCAGTGACTGAAACACTGCATTTGTTTCCTCTAAAGGGATGAGACCGGCCAGGCCGCTGCTCTCAGACCCTTGTCTCTGCCTCTCCCCCTCTCCCCCTCTCCCCATCTCCCTCTCTCCCCCTTTCACCCTCTCCCCATCTCCCTCTCTCCCCCTTTCCCCATCTCCCCCTCTCCCCCTTTCCCCATCTCCTTCTCTCCCTGTCTCCCCCTCTCCCCTCTCCCCCTCTCCCCCTCTCCCCCTCTCCCCCTCTCCCCTCGTCCCCCTCTCCCCCTCGTCCCCTCTCCCCCTCTCCCCCTCTCCATCTCCCTCTCCCTCTCCCCCTCTCCCCCTCTCCCCCTCTCCCTCTCCCCCTCTCCCTCTCTCCATCTCCCTCTCTCCCCATCTCCCTCTCTCCCCTTCCCCATCTCCCCTCTCCCTCTCTCCCCTTTCCCCATCTCCTCTCTCCCTGTCTCCCCCTCTCCCCTCTCCCCTCGTCCCCCTCTCCCCCTCGTCCCCTCTCCCCTCTCCCTCTCCCCCTCTCCCCCTCTCCCCCTCTCCCTCTCCCCCTCTCCCTCTCTCCATCTCCCTCTCTCCCCCTCTCCCTCTCTCCATCTCCCTCTCTCCCTCTCCCCCTCTGCCCCTCTCCCTCTCTCCCCTTCTCCCCCTCTTCCCCTCTCTCGGGCCTGCAGGACAAGGAGGGTGTGTGGGAAATTAGAGGAGAGGGAAATGTTGATCTGTATTTGTGTGTGTGTGTGTGTGTGTGTGTGTGTGTGTGTGTGTGCGTGTGTGTGTGTGTGTGTGCGTGCATGCGTGTGTGGGCTGGGCGGGGGTGAGTAAGTGGAGAAAGGCTGGGGGGACTGGGGTGTGTGTGGTGGGTGGTTGGTGGTGGGGGGGGGGGGGGGGGGTGTGGCCTACAGTTGCCTGCCATGTCACAGGAGATTTGTGTTCTCCCTTTAAATCATTTCCCTCTTTAGAAGATTAAGAAGGCAGAAATATTCTCAAACCGATCATTTTGCCGTCCTGTCCTAAAAGGGACTTCCAGTGGAATTGGCTTGAAAAGGAGAAAGGTTTAGCTGGTCAGGTCTCATGAAAGACTAACGATCTTTGGACTCTTTGTAAACAAAGGCAACCAGCTCTCATGTGGGTTCAACTGTGAACAACACAACGCGCTGAGGTTAGGGAAGCATGCAGAACATCCCATAATCATCCCATTTACACAATGAGCGCTATGCGCATTGGGTTATGTTATTCTTCTGTTGATTTGACCTTTGGTTGTTTCTCAACACGTGAGTCATCCAGCTCAAACCGAATGGAGGACTTCTTGTGTTCTTGGTGGTGTGTGTTTGTCTCGGTCATCATTCAGCACACCCGGTCACCCAGACGAGCGTCACTGCAATACAGCAGTAGCTGCACTGCACTGCACTGCCACTGCACTGCACTGCACTGCACTGCACTGCACTGCACTGCACTGCACTGCATTGTCCTGCACTGCACTGTACTCATGATGCTGATGCACAACTGGCACATTAAAATGCTTTTTAAATACATTTTGCACAATTCAACACATGTACATATCATCCCTCAGTCACTTTATTGTTATTTGTATTGTTATTTTTATTGTGTACAGTATTTTTATTTGAAAGTACAGTGTTTTAGGAAATTCATATTGCAGGATGAAATCAAGGGGAGTAAGCATTCCATTGTACTGCATATGGACAATAAGAGCATCTTCAATCTTCAATCTTGAATCTCGATAGCTGGATTCTAGGACCTTGTTCGTATTACACAGGCCCAAGAGGCCAGCTCCTAGGGGGATTTCAATGTAAATACAATAAATACACTATATATATATATATATATAAAATAAATATCCAAATCTCACCCTTTCTGAGACAAGAACAAATAGTGATGTGTTCACTGCACTGCATGTATTCCTTTATTCTGTATCTTGTTGCTACGCCGCTATAACTGGTAGCATCCAGTTAGTGTGTCAGCAGGACAACTTCTACTTATCACCAACAAATGTATTCTTTCTTCTTCTTCTTCTTCTTCTTCATCTTCTTCTTCTTCTTCTTCTTCTTCTTCTTCTTCTTCTTCTTCTTCTTCTTCTTCTTCTTCTTCCTTTTTTCTCTCCTTCTACTTCCATCAAACGAGTAGAACAGTAGATCATTTGCGGGGACCCGTGTCTGGTTGTAACCTGATCGTATATGGATCAGTTGTTTCCTTTCTGGTTTAATTCACCATGGGATTGATTTTATAACAGACGCTTTGCTGTGACCCCCCGAGGCAGGACGGGGATCATTTGAATACAGATGCTGCAAGGCGGCGTCACTGGAAACCACTTAGGAAGGAGGCTATTGCAGGTTGATTATGTCACGCTACAGACTAAGTTGTAGCCCTTTATGTACAACACACACACACACACACACACGCGGATATTTGCATTTAAATGCTTATTGTAGGCCTTTTTGAACTGGCTGGCTGTGGAATTGTCTATGGGAGGAAGAAAGCAACAAAAAAATAAGGAATTTCAAATAAGGGAGGAAACTGGCATGGAAAATAAAAAGAGGGAAATTATTATTTTCAAACTGTGGATGGAGCTGATATCCATGAGACGGAAATGGCGTCTTAGTTCGTGGCACTGGCCTGATGTCTGGTGTCTACTGAGTGTGTTTGAGGTTCCATGATGCATGCATGTCTCTACAACCACTGTATTTCATCGGTACATTCAGTCGTAAATAGAATAAATAAATAAATAAATAAATAAATAAATAAATAAATAAATAAATAAATAAATAAATAAATAAATAAATAAATAAATAAATAAATATATTTTCATATATACACTTTACTTTTCAAACGGTTGGCTTTTTAGTGCGCTATATGCTCCCTCCTTTCCATTAGACCGTTTTGCTATGGTTTGACTTGTTAGTGTTACGTTTTCTCTCTCTCTCTCTCTCTCTCTCTCTCTCTCTCTCTCTCTCTCTCTCTCTCTCTCTCTCTCTCTCGCTCTCTCTCTCTCAATGTACATACAGTATGTTTAAACTCTTACCCCCAAAGAGTGAAGTGTATGTGGGTTTCTATGCCCTTGTGTGTGTTTGTGTGCGTGTGTGTGTTTTTGTGTGTGTGTGTTTGTGTGCGTGTGTGTTTTTTTGTGTGTGTGTTTGTTTGTGTGTGTGTGTGTTTGTGTGTGTGTGTGTTTTTGTGTGTGTGTGTGTTTGTGTGTGTGTTTTTGTGTGTTTTTGTGTGTGTGTGTGTGTGTGTGTGTGTGTGTTTGTGTGTGTGTGTTTTTGTGTGTCTGTGTGTGTGTGTGTGTGTGTGTGTGTTTGTGTGTGAGTGTGGGCACGCACACATGTGTGTTTCTGTGTGCTGGTTGCTGCTCCTAGCTGCTCCTAGCTGCCCAGGACAGAGTGATGCCCTAGCCGCCACTGCAGCAGCTCTTCCAGCTCTTTGTCCCCCGCCAGCACTCAGCGTGTCGGCCTCCTCGGGAGAGAGAGACTGGCAGCCGGCTCTAGTGTGGTTCGCACAAAGGCCCTGCCTCCTTTTGAGGTGTTAAAAACGTCCATTTATGCATTTCCCTGGACAAAAAAAAAGAAAAAAGCACAGAGCCCATTGGAGTCCGGTGGCAACACATTGTAGGCCACGCTTTTCTCTGGCACTCATTTCACAGATTCTATGAAGCAGTACGTGGTGAACAGGATTTGAGAGGCTAAAGTGCCCTTTGAGGGCCAGGCCGTAAGAGGGCCGTAAGAGGGAGGAAACACCACTGCCCGGTAAACTAGAAGATGTCTTCTGTTCAAAAAAATAATAAACACATACCTGGAGTAGAGAGAGAGAGAGAGAGAGAGAGAGAGAGAGAGAGAGAGAGAGAGAGAGAGAGAGAGAGAGAGAGAGAGGAGAGAGAGAGAGAGAGCGAGAGAGAGAGAGAGAGAGAGAGAGAGGCTATTTTCGGTACACCCCAAACTCAACTGGAACACACACACACACACACACACACACACACACACACACACACACACACATACAGGCGGACATGGACACAAAGAGAGAAAGAGAGAAAGAAAGAAAGAAAGAAAGAAAGAAAAGAAAGAAAGAAAGAAAGAAAGAAAGAAAGAAAGAAAGAAAGAAAGAAAGAAAGAAAGAAAGGAAGAAAGAAAGGAAGAAAGGAAGAAAGAAAGGAAGAAAGGAAGGTATACATTTGGGCCGAACAATGAATGAACATATTATCAAAATGGCAATAGCCAATGGCCAAGTGCACCATCCAAATGGCAGTAGCTGCATGTTCTTGATAAGGGAAAGATGTGTAATTGTGAATATATAATATCATTCTGAAGGAAGTACTGTAAGCGGTGCAGAGATGCCCTGGTCTACACGTTTATTTCTCTAGATGTTAACTAGAACATGTTCGTTTGGTACAGACCCCGGTCTCTCAGGTCACATCATGATTGCAAAATAATCATTCTCACTAATAATAGTGAATCATATCACAATCGCTATATCTGCCAAAATAATCGCAACATGATTATTTTTTTTTTCTAACCATATCGTTCAGCCCTAGTAGTATAAATAATGAAATATCCTTCATAAAATGATTATTCCTTTTAAAAAATAAGGAGAAAATATGAGGAGATGTCATACACTATAAGACCAAGAATGAAATGGCTATCATATGATGATCCTTATTCTTTATTTATTTTTGAAAGGAAGAATACGTGTGCGAGAATCAAAGAGAATTGATAGGTGGGGGTTGTGTGCCTAAGCGTTAAGCACCTGAACGGCATCCACCGTGAAGGGAAAAACATTCTATCCGCCAGCCCTTTCTCCCCAGCTAGCCCCCCCACCACCACCACCAGCACCACCAACACCACCAACACCACCCCTTGCCCAGATGCTCAGTTAAATGGACTTTTCTTCTTGTTATTTGAGGCAGAGGAAATGACACATTATAATGTATTTGCGGCATGAAAGCCCTGTTCAGCCCTAGAACCACGGCGACCCGTCTCTCCTAACAAACACGGGGGCAGAGAAGAGAAGACTGACGCTCAATTACCCATTTCTTTTCACTTCGTCCCACACTATTGCACTTAAGCACTGGTGTAGTCAACATCCAGCCTGTCACTGTGTGTTTTCAGGGCCGTCTCGGAGAATATATATTTTGACTGTAGTGTCACCTAGTTAGTAACGGCTGACATGTGGGTCCCCCGACACTTTGTGAATGCTACTTGCTGTACTTGCAGCAGGTCCATCCGCTGTATATTCGGTGCCGCGACAAAACCGCAAACAGCTGTTGTGAAAATAAACCTTGATACGTTTGTTTGCGGGCGATACTGTGTGTGCGCGTGTGGCAGTGTGTGTTTGTGTGTTGTGTGTGTGTGTGGAGGTGTGTGTGTGGAGGTGTGTGTGTGTGTGTGTGTATGTGTGTATGTGTGTGTGCAAGTGTGTGTGTGGAGGCGTGTATGTGTGTGTGTATGTGTGTGTGTGTCAGGGAAGGGGGGGGGTTGAAAAGATAAAGAGAAATAGAAAAGAGCAAGATGAAAAAGCGCGGAGATGAAGAGAGGCCGTGACAGGTACCGGTGTGCGGCCGTGTGGAACAGCTGTTTGCATGTGATTGGCCGCCTTCCAGCACCCGGTAACTTAATGACATGGTGGATTTGAGTAGAAATAAAGCTTGTCTCTCTGACACTGCACTGGAGCACTCATGCTTTTGTGTGTGTGTGCCTGTGTGTAGCTTAGCACACTGGCAGGCACCCCCCCCTAGCCCTGGGTTAATGAGGTTATGATCAGGCTTTGCCTACACAAACACTCTGGTTGCTTCCCCCAAAGAAGGCCAGACTAAGCAGGCCGTACCTGGGCCCCCACCCCCCTTACTAGAGCCTTCCTCCGTCCTTCAAACAACCCAAGTCCTCGCCCTCTGTATCTTTTCAATCCGAGGGAGCTGTCATTTTGTATTTTCACAGTTGATGGAATATGCAGGGAGGATTGACGTTTTTTAGACTTGGCTATTGAATCAGACACTCGTGTTGAAATGGTGCATTAGACATTTTTTTGGGCCATAATGTTCCACACTTCCACAACCCGGGCCCAACCCCACCCTACCCCACCCCAACTCCTCCCACAACGGTGCCTCCTCCCTCTTTAGCATTTCCTCCCCCTGGCTCTCATAGAGATCCTCCTCCCTGCATCCCAAACTAACCCCTGCAGCCCAGGTCCCAAGGCTTGGTTGTATGGTGGCTCCTGCTTCCACAGAGATAACCAGACAGCGGGGGCAGGTGGGGCGGGGGCCACCGACCTAGGCGATGGCCTAGATTAACCCTATTGTCAAAATAACTACATCGACAAATTTCCCACTTGAGAGTGTTTAGGCGAGAGAGAGAGAGAGAGAGAGAGAGAGAGAGAGAGAGAGAGAGAGAGAGAGAGAGAGAGAGAGAGAGAGAGAGAGAGAGAGAGAGAGAGAGGAATGGAGAGAGAGAGAGAGAGAGAGAGAGAGAGAGAGAGAGAGGAGATATGGAATTGAGAATTGGGAGGATATTTTAGAACATGTTGTGGGTGAACTACCAAATAGTCAGGTTCAAGTTTTGTACCCTGCTTCGTAGATATCAAGACACAGGGCGCATACTGTACATGGACAAGCACATGCATGCATGCATGCGATTGCACATACGTTTATCCAAACCAAAAATAACCTTTCCTATATGCAACTTGTCTCAGTGCTCTTGAGTACTTGAGTACTCAAGTACAGTAAAGTAAAATATTAAATACATAACTCATTGAGCCCCGTATTAGAACCGTAACTGTGTGAGCAACAGTTCATGTTACCTCTCCAGGGCATTTGTCTGGGATTCTGGGTATTTAGTACACTGGAGGTTTGTGTTTGTTCAGACCAGAGATCGATAAAGATCTCCTGTCATATGACGGTGGAAGAGGAGACACTCTGTTCAGCCGGGCTAATCAAATAGCGCACGCCGCGTTCTGCCAGGGAACACATGCCTTGAGTTTGAACCGTCACTTCATCATTCATTTCAGAGCGCAGTGTTGGACAGAACAGCATGCTTATACGTCTGCATCGGCGTCCATGCGTGTTTTGCGTATTTGTGTGTGTGTGTGTGTGTGTGTATGTGTGTGTGTGTGTATGTGGTTGTGTGTGTGGTTGTGTGTGTGTGTGTGTGTGTGTATGTGGTTGTGTGTGTGTGTGTGTGGTTGTGTGTGTGTGTGTGTGTGTATGTGGTTGTGTGTGTGGTTGTGTGTGTGTGTGTGTGTGTGGTTCTGTGTGTGTGTGTGTGTGTGTGTGTGTGTGTGTGTGTGGTTGTGTGTGTGTGTGTGTGTGTGTATGTGTGTGTGTGTGTGTGTGTGTGTGTGTGGTTGTGTGTGTGGTTGTGTGTGTGTGTGTGTGTGTGTGTGTGTATGTGGTTGTGTGTGTGTGGTTGTGTGTGTGTGGTTGTGTGTGTGTGTGTGTTTTGCTTAATTGCTTATTACTTGCGCATCCGCATATATAAGAAAACCAGCTAAATGCGCACAAATTCTTCTTCCACGCCTTAAACCCGTGTTTGAATCTTTCATTATTAACAATTAGATATTCCTATCATCATGGGGTGAATGGTTAGACTAATTCAAACAATAAAGCAATAAGAGTGTGCTCTACATGTTCTATTCATCTCATTGTTATCCATTAGCTTCACATTATACATTCTAAAAGGCTCAGTGTTAGTACTGTTACAATAAATAGTTTTTTTTCCTTGCATCAAGTTAAAAAACGCTGTATTCAGCAGGCACTAATTGTTGAACGCATATCACATCACAGCCGCTAATATGAGTTCATATTGTGTGTGTGTGTGTGTGTGTGTGTGTGTGTGTGTGTTTGTCTATGTGTGCCTGCTTGCATGCACCGGCTTGGTGTTTCGGTCTTTGATTCAACAGCACAACTATAGAATAATATAGGTTAGCTAGCATGCATGTGGAGGTCGACTAGTGTTGGAGCAGCAGTGTGAAGCCAGAGCTCCATTCTTCAACAGCCTCCTCTATTCAGCCACCCGGGTTTCCCTCTCACCTGTCAGTGTCATTAACGAACCTTGAGGCTACGCCATTGACGAGAATCTTCCTTCATCAGATTTCGTGTCTCTCTTTATTCCTTTGTGCACACTCAAATGTGCAGTTCATCCGGGTCTGGTTGTCGGTGGCATCTCGGCCTCAGCCATAGAAAAACCCGAGGACAGCAATGTACATTAGTGAGGGTTCAATTAAGCATAACCTTTAAAAACCTCTGTCCTCATTTAATTGGCAGTTATGAGGCAGGCTAATTGTATAAATGAGCGGGTAATGAGATCTCATAATTGGAAGAGGTGAACAAATGAACAGAAAATGAACAATATTTGCGTCATTGGATTTTTCTTGATTTTTTACTTTATATACTTTACGCTTCTTACATTTGACATTTTTTGGATTACTATTTTAGATATAATTTGTGCAGGGGTGGTATGAGGGGCTTTCTGTAACCCACGCTGGAATAGCCCATGCAACGGTCCCTCCTCCCTGTTTGTTCTCCAGTTTGCGAGACGTGGCGCAACGAAACAGAGCGTGCCACCAAATAAATCATTAGCCCGGAACCGCGCGGCGGACAGAGACGCGAAATGAAATACAACAAACCAGTTTATATGAAAGATGTTTATGAGCAAAACTCACAGGGGCTAGGGGCAGATTAATGAGACAAAAGGGAGAGGCTTTTTTTTATTAACAATGTCTAGGACTGAATCCCAGGGATCCTGTTGAGACTGTTGGGACTGTTGGGACTGTTGGGACTGTTGGGACTGTTGGGACTGTTGGGACTGTTGGGACTGTTGGGACTGTTGGGACTGTTGGGACTGTTGGAACTGTTGGGACTGTTGACACCGTTGAGACTGTTGACACTGTTGGGACTGTTGGAACTGTTGGGACTGTTGGGACTGTTGAGACTGTTGGGACTGTTGGGACTGTTGGGACTGTTGGGACTGTTGGACTGTTGGGACTGTTGGACACTGTTGGGACTGTTGGGACTGTTGGGACTGTTGGACTGTTGGGACTGTTGGGACTGTTGGGACTGTTGACACTGTTGGACTGTTGGGACTGTTGGGACTGTTGGGACTGTTGGGACTGTTGACACTGTTGGGACTGTTGGGACTGTTGGGACTGTTGGGACTGTTGAGACTGTTGACACTGTTGGGACTGTTGGGACTGTTGGGACTGTTGGGACTGTTGACACCGTTGAGACTGTTGACATGGTGGAGATCATTGAGACTATTGAGCCTGTTGAGACTGATGAGACATTTGAGATCATTGAGATGCTGGACTGTTGAGATCACTGAGACTGTTGAGATCACTGAGACTGTTGAGATCACTGAGACTGTTGAGATCACTGAGACTGTTGAGATCACTGAGACTGTTGAGATCACTGAGACTGTTGAGATCACTGAGACTGTTGAGATCACTGAGACTGTTGAGATCACTGAGACTGTTGAGATCACTGAGACTGTTGAGATCACTGAGACTGTTGAGATCACTGTGAGATCACTGAGACTGTTGAGACTGTTCTTCTGTATCTTTTATCTTATTACTGTATTCATAATAACTGATTTTGTACTGCTATTGTTGATTTTTTCATATTTCATAAAATTGGTGAATCTTTTTTTTGCATCACGTCTAATATGTAAATACAAAAAAATTAAATGTATTTTTTCTCTCTCTCTTTTTGGTTTGTTTCCATTTCAGGTCAATTTCACAAGTTGGAAGTCAACCAACCAGTGATAACTGGGGGAGCTGGGGATTGAGTCCTTTAGTTTTTGTAAGTATCAATTTGCCTCTTCAGTTGTTGCTTCTTAAGCCACACGTGTCATTCACACCACATCCGGTGCTGTCTTCCCATCCACATTAAACACCTGCACCCAATGAGCTGGACAATTGGATAGTCACTCAATGTATGCACAATTACACAGGAATAGGGGTTTGTGTCGGTGACAGGAGTCACTCCGTGAGAGCCCTCTGCTATGCAGGCTACTTCCCTGTTCCACAACACTTGGTGTTATTGTGTGTTGTGTATTTTCTTCTTTAATGAATGAAGATACTCACAAGCTGTCAGTTCTTTTCTAAAATGGCAAAAGATGAACGTGTCAATACGTATCAAAATGAGGAGGGTTATTAGAACATATTCCATTTCATACCCGAAAAAACTGTTTTTGGTCCTATAAAGCAGAATATTTCTTAATATTTATTCATACTATCTATTCCTTTAACTGCCCTTTTTCTCTGTGGAATCGTTAAAAAAAAAAAAAAAGATTATAGCTGTGGTCATATTAGGCAAACAACGTCAGGTGATATTAATATTCTCTCTTTAAATGTCAGCTGGGGAATATATCAGGTGAAAAAGAGACCAGGGGATTATAAGACTGTGGGTAGGAGAGGATCTGTCATTTTCTCTTATCTCCTAAACGTATGACCTTACGATTCTTCTTCAAGCCCTTTTATGAATATTTCAAAATATCCCGTCGTCGTCGGGCGTGCAGTCTGACGACGTGTTTCGCCAAGTTCACCGTGAATCGCTCGATTGATCGTCGAGAACAAACAGTGAGCCCGAGAGAGAGAGAGAGAGAGAGAGAGAGAGAGAGAGAGAGAGAGAGAGAGAGAGAGAGAGAGAGAGAGAGAGAGAGAGGAAAGAAAGAAAGAAAACACACACACAAAAAAAAAGCATCTTTTGTGTCGGTACAGCAGGTCCGTCCGTAAAGCCGGGGGGGTTGGGTTGGGTTGGGTTGGGGAGGGAGGGACGGGGGGGGAGGGACGGGGGACGGGGGGACGGGGGGGACGGGGGGTTGTTCACATCTCGCAGGCTTTTTACGACGATAGCTCGAAGGTCTCTAATCAATGAGACACACTTATGCTTCAAAAGCACTGTTTCCCAACTCCACAACACACTCTGTGCGGCCGCCCAGAGAAAGCGTGACTCGGAGAGGCTGAACAATGGTTGGCGAGCGTCGACATGAAACAAACCGTATTGAGCTGCTCTGGAGTATGGCTTTTAACTTTTGTTTTTTGAACTTCTGTGGCCGCCGCCGCCTCCATGGTGTGTGTGTGTGTGTGTGTGTGTGTGTGTGTGTGTGTGTGTGTGTGTGTGTGTGTGTGTGTTGTGTGTGTGTGTGTGTGTGTGTGTGTGTGTGTGTGTGTGTGTGTGTGTGTGTGTGTGTGTGTGTGTGTGTGTCAGCTGAAAGCCTGTGTGTGTCTTTGTTCTGCTCTTTTGTTTGGCTCTGTTTGTGCACACCTTCTGTCTCAGGTCTTTCTTTCTTGTCCACTTCTTCCTGTGCTCAAACCACACTTTTGTTGTATATTCTCTGATTTGACCATTTTCACTGTTTGGGTGTGGATATAAAAGCATTTATTTTTCCACTCACCTGTCAAGTCAAGTCTAGTCTATTTGATTTGATTTGTCTAGCTCTTAATCACAGTTGTACCTGTCAAAGGTTATATACAGGCCATATATGCATGACACCCCTTAACCCTAGATGAAAAAAGTCTTAGATCGATAGAAAGTCTTACCGATCAAGGAAGAAACCTTGAGATATATATACGAGATACAAAACCACCTTCCATCGTGTTGTCGTCGCTCAGCGTTTCCGTGTGTTAGCTAGAAGAGGCGCCGCTCGCTGCGTCCCTCGAGCTTCCTCCGGTTCCTCCGTTCACATTTCATTTCGGCCCAGGCTGACTTCCTCTTCCCCTCACACACACCCCCCACCCCCTGTGCGTGCACACACACACAAACACACACACATACACACACGCATACACACACACACACGCACACACACACACACACACGCACACATACACGCACACACCACGCCACAGTCAAGCATGAATCGAGGGATCCTGTGCAACTTTAATCTACATGATTAATTCATCATGAAAGGGAGAGATTCCTCTGTTTGTGTGCGGTGGGCCACTCACGGGACATGTTTAATCACTCTTTTTGCGATGGCATTTGGAAACACCTGGGGACATGTTGGGGAGGGGAGTGTGTGTGTGTGCGTGTGTGCGTGTGTGTGTGTGTGTGTGTGTGTGTGTGTGTGTGTGTGCGTGTGTGAAGGAGGAATGCACGCTTTGTTGGTGTGTGTGTGTGTGTGTGTGTGGTGGTTTGTCTAATAAGCACTGGGCCTCACAACCCTCTCACACACCGCTTTGATGGCCAACCTGAAGATCCATTTGGAAAAAATATAAATACATACACATCCCTTTACTGCATAACCTTTTGGATCATTCCTGTGTATTATTTTGAATAAAAAACAACAACATAGTATCCAATGCAATGACCCGATTACGTATGAAAGAAAGAAACAAATATTTCGATTGATTTTTGGATTTTAATTCTTCAAATATAATCAGGCTACAATTGCCGAGACAAGAAGACAGACAAATGCTGTACAGTCGAATGTGTGAAAAGTGTTACCCTACAGTGGAGTAATTGCACATGTTCTGTGATTTGGAGGTGAGGGATTCTCTATTCTCTGTGGGTTTATCAGATTGATTTTCCTGTTTTTCTTTTTTTGATGGCTCCTTGGCCTTTATTTCATTCACTGGAGAATATCAACCTAATATGGACTTGGCTGCTTTCCTGCGTCTCAAGGTAGTCTCCTCTGCGCTGGAGGACAGAGTTTCACCTACGAGCCGATATATATATATACAATATATATATATACAATATATATAAAACAATTATAATACAGCACCAAAGAATATGCCGTTAATCTCTCCCTGCTAGCCCAGCTGCGGAAAGTAATGCATAACTAAAAGTCCGGTGAAATGAATTAACGATTTCCACCATGAACTTTTCTCCCAAAACGCCGTGAATCGTCCCGCGGGCTGATAAGACCTGGTGACCCCGGGGGGGTGTGTGAAATCCCCGTTGCGTCAAGAGTTGGGCCCGGCTAATTGATTCGCAAATTATTTAAAGTTTGCGGTGCCCAGGGGAGTACTGGGCTGTAATGACAGCCCCATTTCCACAGAGGAGTCTACTGAATACACAATTTCCCCGGGAAGCCACTATTTAAACGTAATAGCTTAGCTAACACTAAGACTAATCTTAGACTCTTAAAAAAACGGCTGGTTGTTTGCCGTGGGCTTTTTCAATTGTCCTACTTGATACCACGGCATTTAGGTTTGATTTTTTTGGGGAATATCTCTGGAACATTTCTTATCCGGAATCGCCGGATGAAGAACTTTCCACGTTCCATCCACTCAGGAATCACAGGACGGCACGTTGTACATACAGTTTCATACACATATGCAAGCAGTAATCTTTCCCTTGTGAAAACTTTGGATATATAATTGTATTTCATAGTAGTGTTGGTTTGTTTTTGTTGTACAGAGGAACAAGGCTACAGCTCACTGTCGTTGACATAGAATAGCAATGGTGCACATGGTTGTAGAACAAGTTAAGCCATCACATTTCAGATGTCCAATGCAATGTAAAACATAACTCCATAACTGGACATGGCTTCGTATCGTCAGGCTACCGTTGAATTAAAGTGACTTCAAAACAGCCTGCAGGATCCAGATCCAGGTCGAAATTAACAGTGCATCTGTTCAAGAATGTTAGGCCTGTGCAGCTCTTGCCAGAAACCAAAATTGAATCACCTTCCCTTTTCCAGGCGAGTATAATCTCTACAATTACGCACTTATTTAATTACTGTATCAGTTTGGGCATAATTTGTACACAAGCTAATTCGCCACCTCAGATGGGCATTCTTGCTTGGAACAGGCCCCAGTGTGTGTGTGTGTGTGTGTGTGTGTGTGTGTGTGTGTGTGTGTGTGTGTGTGTGTGTGTGTGTGTGTGTGTGTGTGTGTGTGTGTGTGTGTGTGTGTGTGTTTGTGTGTGTGGGGCCCCAGAGCACCTGATGTTGGCTCCTGGAGCTAAGTGGGGCCGATCTCTCGCTGGTATCAAGGAGCCTCTAATCTGCAGCCGTTAGCCCGGGGCGCTGTCATTCAGACACACGGTGTCCACCCGATTTACACAAGATGGAATGAAGATGGTTGTTTCCGGTCCCTTGGCTTCCCTCATTGCCATAAACATATGCTCTGTGCCCCCGTGCTTCTTTCCATCTTATTTATGACTTTAATTTGTTGTGTGGGCTGCGCAAGAAATCAAATTTAATCCAATCCTCCCAGGGACCCTGTCATATAATAACATGGTAATTTCTGTGTATCCTTTTGAAAAATGAGGAAATTAATTCTTCCTGACATGTTCTAATTATTCCAGTGTGAACGGTTCCCCCTCCCCCCCTCCCCGAGTGTCAGTCGGCGACGGGTGGTGAGGTGCTAATGCTGACCAGCAGTGCGTTTAATTTGAAACATGAGCAGACACCTTTCAACACACCTTCCTAATGTTGGAGTGGCTCACACAAATTAATTCACTACTTATCTGGCAGCTCTGACTCTGACATGTTTGTGTGTGTGCGTGTGTGTGCGAGTGTGTGCGAGTGTGTGCCTAAGTGTGTGTGTGTGTGTGCGAGTGTGTGCCTAAGTGTGTGTGTGTGTGTGTGTGTGTGTGTGTGTGTGTGTGTGTGTGTGTGTGTGTGTGTGTGTGTGTGTGTGTGTGTGTGTGTGTGTGCCTAAGTGTGTGTGTGTGTGCGCACATTGCAGTAGTGATATAAGGGAGGCATAAAGGCACATATTGCCACTTGTTAAGGTGTAACAAGGTGTGTGTGTGTGCGTCTGTGTGTGTGTGCGTCTGTGTGTGTGTGCGTGTGTGTGTGTGAGAGAGCGAGGTGGTGGGAGGGACATGGGAATTGCTTGGACAGTATTTTTTTCCCACCTAGCTGGATCTCCCTTCTCTCTTTCTAACGGTACCTTTTCACACATGTCGCCTGCGTCGCTGGGAGCTCACAAAGTCCTATTTAATGACGCTGTCATCGGCTTCGCCACATCACTGGGAAAATCTGCATAGGGGATGCTGCACTGTGGCACCTGGACCCAGCGTAGACCCAGGGTGGTCCCAGCGTGGTCCTAGGGTGGTTCTAGGGTGGTCCTAGGGTGGTCCCAGCGTGGTCCTAGGGTGGTCCCAGCGTGGTCCCAGCGTGGTCCCAGCGTGGTCCTAGGGTAGTCCCAGCGTGGTCCCAGGGTGGTACTAGCGTGGTCCTAAGGTGGTCCTAGGGTGGTCCCAGCATGGTCCTAGGGTGGTCCCAGCGTGGTCCTAGGGTGGTCCTAGGGTGGTCCCAGCCTGGTCCTAGGGTGGTCCTAGGGTGGTCCCAGCGTGGTCCCAGGGTTGTACCAGGGTGGTACCAGGGTGGTACTAGCGGGGTCACAGGGTGGTACTAGTGTAGTCTCAGGGTGGTCCCAGGGTGGTCCCAGGGTGGTACTAGTGTGGTCCTAAGGTGGTCCCAGGGTGGTCCCAGGGTGGTCCCAGCTTGGTCCCAGGGTGGTACTAGCGTGGTCCCAGCGTGGTCCCAGGGCGGTCCCAGCTTGGTCCCAGGGCGGTCCCAGGGTGGGCGATCACTTTCTGTTGTGCACACACAACCTTGCGGCTGTAGCCCCTAAACAAGAGAGCGATGAGACCGAGGCTGCCTACACTGTGCGTCGATCCAGCCACATAATAGCGTAATGCACTCTGTGCTCATCTTTTTTCCGTCTGAATAATCTCACCCTTGACATAAAGCCCATTTAGAATGATCTAAAAAAGAAAAACAATTATACAGTTGTAATGCAGCCGCACGGAAGATGTTTTCCACGAGACGTGCGTAACCAAAGATTCCACATTTCCTTCAAAAGCCTTTTCTTTGGCGAGCACAAAGACACAAAGGGGCTCCTGGAAATGATGCTTTTATATAAAAACAAGGTTTGCTAATGGTTATTACTAACGCCCCCACCACACACAGGGACGCATAGCCAGTTTCCAAAGAGGAGCCTTGAGTTAAGCCTAAGTAATGTACACATTCAGATTAGTGAAAGTACAAAATGTGTTTCCACTGCAAATGAGGACGGGCGTTCAAGGAGAGAGGAGACTGAACAAAAAAATAAAAATAAAAATAAAAGACCCATTACAAACAGAACAACATTGACTGAATTTGGGTTAGATTTCAGGTTAAAGCCACACAATTGTAATTGGTTGTGTTTGTTTTTTATTGTACACAAATGATTGTGTGTGTGTGTTTGTGTGTGTGTGTGTGTGTGTGTCTTCACGTGTGTACATGTTGTGTCTGGATGTTAGCACACGCAGCCTCATCATCATCGTGGTGGTGGTGTGTGTGTGTATGTGTGTGTGTGTCTGTGTGGTCATGGTCCCCGAGAGGAGAGAGAACCGGCCTTTGTGAGCAATGGGTGGGTGCCCCTGTGACTCATGACAGTGGAGAGGCGTCAACATGGCCTCCCCGGCCTACAGGGATTAAAGTCCCCCTCCCCCCCTCTTTTTCCCCCGCCCCTCCCCCTTCTTCCCTCCCATCCTCCCTTCCTCCCTCTCTCCCTCCCTCCCTCCTCCGCACCCCACAGGGTTAAGCACTGCCATCTTGGCTCCATGCGAAGAATACCATCGCCCTGTCCGTTGTTGTGGAAGAAGTGAGAAACAAGCCACTCGGCCAGACAGCCACTGCTGTGGGGACACACACAAGGCACACACAAGACACACACACGAGACACACACACAAGACACACACAAGACACAACACACAAGACACACACAAGACACACACAAGACACACACACAAGACACACACACAAGACACACACAAGACACACACAAGACACACACACACAAGACAGAGACACAAGACACACACAAGACACACACAAGACACACACACAAGACACACACAAGACACACACACAAGACACACACAAGACACAACACACAAGACACACACAAGACACACACAAGACACACACACAAGACACACACAAGACACAACACACAAGACACACACAAGACACACACAAGACACAACACACAAGACACACACAAGGCACACACAAGACACACACACGAGACACACACACAAGACACACACAAGACACACACACAAGACACACACAAGGCACACACAAGACACACACATGAGACACACACACAAGACACACACAAGACACACACAAGACACACACACACAAGACAGAGACACAAGACACACACAAGACACACACAAGACACACACACAAGACACACACAAGACACACACAAGACACACACACAAGACACACACAAGACACACACTCAAGACACACACAAGACACACACACAAGACACACACAAGACACACACACAAGACACACACAAGACACACACAAGACACACACACAAGACACACACTCAAGACACACACAAGACACACACACAAAACACACACAAGACACACACAAGACACACACAAGACAGAGACACAAGACATACACAAGTCACACACAAGACAGAGACACAAGACACACACAAGACACACACAATACACACACACAAGACACACACAAGACACACACAAGACACACACACACAAGACACACACAAGACACACACACACAAGACACACCACTGCTCTGGAGACATAATGGACCGATGGATTCACCCTGTCCCCGGCTTTCCCCGGTGCTTATTGAAAATGATAGAATAAGTGATATTTGATGCACGGGCTTACAGTACCACGGGGCTGTGTGTGTCTGTGTGTGTGTGTGTCGTCTCTCGTCTCTCGATCCGTTCTCTGGAAGAGGGAAGGCACACCCCGCTAGTGCATTAAATCAGCAGTGGATGGACCTGACTTGGAGTTTGAGTATGTGTGCCGAGGCAGTGTTAACAGCTAACTTGTTGTCCCGTACGGTACGGCCTCGGATAAAAGCTGGATTCGTTGCAGATGGCGGGGAAGAGGCGGACTCGGTTTTAGGCGGGTTATAGGGGAGCGCTTTTGTTGGCAGAGTTTTAGGCCGTTCTTCGAAAGGGCTTGCCTCGCTTGGGTTCTGACCAATCCCCGGGGCCTCCCTGTCTGTTAACGTTGATGTTTATCCTCCTTCTTCCTCCACCAAAAAACACTGCCCTTGGATTGCGGCCTGGTCTTCATTTAAAATCCCATGCTCGACTTTTCTTCTTCTTATTTTTTCTTTCCTTTTTTTCTTTCTGCGTACAGAAGAGTGAGCACAATGTGGCACAGTCACTTTTTCCCTGAGTTTGCGTTCCAAACCGCACCGCTGCTTCCATAGGCTAACTTCAGTTGTCTCCATGACCACAAGACAGCAGGTCCAGCTGAGGGGGGAACTCAACTGGCACACACACACACACACACACACACACACACACACACACACACACACACATACAGACGCACACACACACACGCACACACACACACACACACACACACACACACACACACACACACACACACACACACACACACACACACACAAAAGAACGAGAAAAAAATTGAGAATGAAAAGCGCCAGAGACGCAATGGCAGATAAAAGAACGACTGATAGAGAGCGAGAGAGAGAGAGAGAGAGAGAGAGAGAGAGAGAGAGAGAGAGAGAGAGAGAGAGAGAGAGAGAGAGAGAGAGAGAGAGAGAGAGAGAGAGAGAGAGGTTTCAGAACATAAACACAGATGAAAATAGGGTCTGACTCACTTCCTTCCCCCTCGACCGCTGTGCTTCTGTGATGCTATACCCAAATCCCCCTCCCCCCCTCGGGTGTGTTCTTCCAGTGTCTCCGTCCCTGTCGTTACCCTGTAGAGCCGGAGCTTCTGCATCAAATGCCATCATGCAATTAGTAATCATCAGAGCCAAACCCCGTAGACATCTCTGGGTGTTTTGTTTGCTTAGGGAATCTGCGTGCATCCGCGTGTGCGCACATTTGTGTGCACGTGCGTTTGCTGTGCTGGTGTGTGTGTGTGGTGTGTGTGGTGTGTGTGTGGTGTGTTACGCGTGCGACGTGTGCGTGTCTGGTGGTTGGTGTGTTGTGTGTGTGCTTTTCACACTTCAGGGGGAAACGGGAGGCACCCGGCCTTTATCCGCCGGGGCACTATGGCCAGGACAGCTCTGTGTGTTTCCACGGTTTGTTTTCGCACCGATGTCACCGGGGCCGCTGGGCCGAGCCCGGTCGGTGTTGATGGCGTTCTGTTCACTGGGAGCGCCGCTGAGTGGCGGGGAGAACCGGGGTCCGGAGGGGGGGGGGGGCGGGGGGGGGGGGCCTTGGCTCTCCCTTCTCCTCCCTCCTCCCTCCTCCATCCTCACCCCGCCCCCCCTCCTGCCGCCTTCCCCCCCCCCACCCCCCCCAAGACACTTTATTGTGAGAACAGTCTCCGGCGGGCCCTCTGGGCCCTGTGGTTCCATTGCCTGACTAAACGCGGGCCCCGTCTGAAAGGCACAGTGTCCTTGGGCCGGGGCCTCATTCTATTCAGGCTCTCGCGGGCTTTGTCTCAAGAGCCAGTGGAGAACACACAGAAAATGCTCCAAATTGCTCATGTCACCCAAATGAAAAGTTCAGGAAAAGAACTCCATTGTGGCATGATGTCATCCTGGGCTTCATTCATCCAAGAGAATGATCCGGCAACAGTTTTCTTCTGTTCCTATATCGTTGCATGTTTTTTTTGCAAATAGATGTGTTTTTTTTAACACTTTATGAAATACAAGATATTGTAAATACAAGACACCAGTTTTTTTTCATTGTCATTTTAGTCTTTATATAATTTTCCCCCAAAACAGCTCCTATTGACCGTCATCAATTGAGTTACACATCTCCGACTTTGTTTTGCGAAAGCCGCCCTTGATTAGTTTGACACGCTGGAAGATGTGAGCGGAGATCGCAGAATCAATGTCTGGCCAATTCATTTAACAACATAAGTGCGTGTATCTACAGGGCTAATAAC